>JARHVA010000970.1:915000-1090000 GCA_037957365.1 Torreya grandis
TACAAGTTTTTTATTTGTTTACAATTTCCTTTCAATTCAGTAATTTACTTTCTGCAAGTGTGATTTAATTTGATGCATGTGTGATTTAATTTCTATAAGAGTGATTTTTAATTTATGTAAGTGTGGAGTGTGGTAGAATGACCATTTTCCAGATACAACTTTTTCTAATTGCATATTTAGTTTGAACACCAACCCTAGCTTGACATTATTAAATTAAGGGGATTGATGACCCTCATCATTTTTGGCACCATTGTCAAGGAATACAATGTTATTAGGAGATTTAGAATTTGATAAAAGAATTGTCTAGTGGTAATAGATAAACAATATTCCTAGTGAGAGATAATGTCTCTTTGCATATTCTGTGATAGGAGATACTTAGTTGATGGTTTCTTTAGAAATTATTTTCCTAAAACATAGATTATAATTTATTTTCTTGAAAAAATAGATTAGAATTTATTTTTTTGCAATTAAGAATTTCTATTAAACATCTAAAAAAATAAAAACCCTAATCTTATACTAATATTAACATTACTATGTAGAAAAAATATAACTGCTAAGATCACAAAGGAATATTTAGTTTTTTATGTAGGTTGGAAATGAAATTTTAATATAAATAAAGCTTACAAATGGTTGGTTGAAGTTATAAAGAGATGGCACTGTAATAATCAAAAATCTATAACTGTTCATTTTTTCAAAAGAGAATCATACTAGTGATCTCTACTAAAATAAATAGAAAAGAATAAAAGCATAGACAAAAAAGTTTTACAATCTAATTCATGTAATTTCTAAATAAAACACCTGATCCAAACCAATGTTAGGTATTCACTCTTCCAATTTTTTGGAGAGAATCATGTAAATACTAGAAAGAGTGAAAAAACAAAGCATCACAAAATATTGTATGTAAACATATTTGCTTAATGTTTAGATTCCATGTGGGTAAAATATATTTGACAAGTTCAAAATAATAAAAATTGCATACAACACAAATCATGATAGAAGTGGATTTTATTGAAAAGAGGAGATCATATTTTTTTTGTAAGTAGAGAATAATGGGTTTGCATAATTATTGGAATGAGACATGCAATAGATTTGATGTCATGCACCAAAATAGATATTTTTTTATAATTTTTTCATGTGCAAAATATCCACATTCCAATATTGATGGTAAGTCTTATATAATTATTGATTATATTATAAAATCACTACTTTTTAGCATGCATAATTATTGAGGTTTTTGATAACAGAAATATATTTTATTTGGATGCAAAGCATCAATATTTTATAAGAATATATTACAACCCAAGATGCTCAAAAAATTTAACCAATTTGATCTCAATGCTAGTTGTTTATTTTGTTTTCTATGATTATTATTAGTCTACATGGATGTTGAAATTTATGATAAAAAAAAGATGATAGTCTAAAAAAATCAAACTTACATTTTGAGAAAGATCAATATATAAATCAGAACACCAAATTTTTATATATTAATGTGGGGCCAAGTATTTAATCATTTTTGAGTGATGTAGATACTAAAAAGTAGCATGAATTACATGTTTTCATCAAGATTTAAAAAATAAAAAGTAATCATAGAAATATATTTGACAATAAGAAAATTTGTGGTTATAGAATGGGTATAAGGGAGCATGTAAATAGCACTTCCCATTGACCTCACTGTGGGATGTCACCCCCAGACCCCCACTTTTTGATTTCCTAGAAAAGAACAAGATAGTGAAGAGATTACTCAACATTATGACTATCCACACCAAGTTGTTGATGAAGAAAATAGAGTTTTTAGATATAAGAGGATACATGTAAAATATATTTTTAGCTCAAGGTAAATAATGACCTCCAAAATTCAATTATCTAGGTATGTTTTTTAGGTACTAGAATTTTAATAAGTTTGCATAAATTACTTATAAATTTAGATTTATCTTGAACTTAACAGGGGTAAAAATTTATTAAAAGAAACGGAAAAACCAGATTACAAATCATTTTCCTGGTTCATCAGCTGAACCATCTCCTGATACATACTAGCTGGGAGCATTCCCAGATCAGTAACGCTCCACATGGATCCCTTTTCCGAAGCCCATTTGGCAAGACGGTCAGCAACGCCATTCCATTCACGTGGAATATGTTTGAAAGCAATGGAATTCAATGAGATACTTAACTGTTTGATCTGAAGAACAATGAGATTAAGATGCCAATCCACTTTACCTACCAAATCATTATTCAGCAAATTAACCACAACTTGCGAGTCTGATTCGAAGATAACATTGTGGCATCCGTAATGACAACAGAGTTTCAAAGCTTCCAGAACCGCCATGGCTTCCATAATATTGTTATTATGACAGCCTTTGTAAATCGAAAAGAGAAATTGGATTCTTCCGGAGCTATCCCGAGCAACACCTCCTATTCCAGCCTCACCTGGGTTACCCCAGGAGGATCCATCCGTGTTAACTTTGATCATCCCAGGCTCAGGGCATTGCCAGCGCCCTTCTCTATTAACAGGCCGCGCCTTGTGTTTGTTTCTTGGCTGCGCACCACCAGCCAGCGCAAACTCATTACCAAGATTTAAGACTAAGCCCAGCCGTTGAAGTTGACTACCCTCCTCAGCATCCAACTTAGCTCCATTCAGACAATTGGCGTGCAAAGTCTCCTGCAAAGAATTTAGGATTTTTGACCACAGCTGTCTCCACTCAAGCCGCTCACCCCTGAATATTCTCTTGTTTCTTTCTAACCACAAATTCCATAAAATAAAAGAAGGACCAACCTCCCATGTCTTTTGCAGCAGCGAACTCCTAGCAGAACTAGGCCCGATTTTAATCCAGAATTTCCATAGCGAATGCACATGGCGGCATGGAGCGCCCCAGGCAGACCACCACAGGTGCCAAACCTGTTTAGCAAAGGGACATTGGAAAAGTAGATGTTCCCCTGTTTCCTCACTACTGTAATAGAAAATACAGACAGATGGCCCCTGAAAACCACATTTACATAAATTTTCCCAAGTGAGACATTTGTTATGTGTCAGGGTCCACAGAAAAAAATTGCATTTGGGCCAAGAAGTCGGATTCCAAACTTTTTTCCCCCACAAAACCTGCTCAACATTGAAAATTTGTTTAACCAAGAGCGTGTACCCAGACGAGATAGAGTATTGTCCAGACGCATCTCCACCCCAGGCAAGGACATCACACCCCTGAACAAAACTACATCCTCTAAACTCCAGGATATGGCGAAGCTCATTTCTATCCTCAGCAGATCCTCCCAGTGGCCAGTCAGAAGAATTTTTCCATCTATATCCAATAGCCAATCCCATGCTGATAGTCTCCTTATAATGCCACATGGTGTTCTAACCCACTGCGAGAAAGATTTCAGCAAAAGGCTGAAGGTGAGGATGTGTGGCCAGCAGGGGAGGCTTACCATCCCAAGAGTCTTCCCAGAACAAAGCTTCAGAACCACTGTTGCACACCCAGAAGAGATTCTGCTTCACTAACTGCGCACCAACCTTAAGGGTACTCCAAACCATCGAGCCTCTGCCCTCAAGAGGAAATCTAGAAATGTCTTGAGGCGCAGTATCAGGAAAGTACTTAGCAGTCAAAATTTTGGCCCAGAGAGCCGATTGATTAGAGCACCATCTCCAATATAACTTCGTAGCCAAGGCCTGACTGCCCAAAATGGCTGACCGTAATCCCAGGCCTCCTCCCTGTTTTGGTCTACACACCGTCTCCCAATTGATTAGGCTCCACTTGGTGTTTTGGAGATTCCCACTCCACAAAAATCTCCTGGAAAGGCCATCATACTCTTTGAGAAAGTAGGCTGGGGCAGTTTGAATCATGCACCTGTAAATCGGCAACGCCTGAATAACAGATTGCAGAAGAATCACATGACTTGCAGTGGATAGCCATCTATGGGTCTAATGGCTGATCTTTCGTCTTAGCTTATCCAAGACATTCTGCCAAAAAAGCTTGGGCTGCCTCCCCACAACAATGGGAATGCCTAAGTAGGTAACTGGTAGTGTATGAATTTGGAATCTCAGAATGGCAGCTATTCTTCTCTGAATAGAATCTAGCGTGTTGAAGAAGAAAATAGAAGACTTGTGCTCATTGATCTTTTGTCCCGAAGCCCCCAAGTAATTATCAAGGGTGTGACGGAAAGCCTCCGCTTCACGGATCCACGCTCTACCTGCTAAAATGGTGTCATCTACAAATTGTAAATGAGTCAAGGTCATGATCCCATTTCCCCAATTCCATCCCTGTAAAGTATTCTGAGAGGCCCAAAATTTGAGGAGCCTCCCAAGCCCCTCGGCCATAATTATAAACAAATATGGTGAAAGTGGATCTCCTTGTCGAAGGCCACGCAAAGCACCAAAGAGCTCCGTAGGAGCTCCATTTATAAGAACAGAAAAGGAAGGCATTGTAATACAACTGAAAACCCAGCTGATCCACTCCTGACTGAAACCAAAAGCAAGGAGGATTTTGCTCAGAAATCTCCAGCTAACTCTGTCGTAGGCTTTGGCAAGATCTAGCTTTATAAACATAGCCTTCTCCTGAGAAGTGCTCATAGAGTGGATTGCTTCAGCAGTGATAACCACTCCATCCAAAATCTATCTTCCAGCAACAAAGCCCCCTTGCTCTTCCGAAATAAGGCTCGGGAGGAGACCTTTCAATCTCTGTGCTATAATTTTTGAAATGATTTTGTAAATAACATTGCAAAGCGCAATGGGCCTATACATCTCCAAATTAATAGCCTGTTCCTTTTTTGGGATAAGTGCCAGGAATGTAGCATTGAAGGCTCTAAGCATTGCTTTGCTTGAATACGATTCGTGAACCACCTCCATTAGATCTTGTTTTATAATATCCCAAAAATCTTGAAAGAATTCAGCCGGGAAACCATCAGGGCCAGGGGCTTTACCCCTCTTCATGTTGAAGACAATCTCTTCCACTTCCAGCAAAGCAATTGGCCGCAAAAGGCATTCATTCATTTCCTCATTCACTAATCTAAGAATGCATGATGTAACAATATTTTCTGCCCCTTCGTCTGGCGCCGGATCACTAGCAAAAAGCTCAGAGAAATACCAGACAGCTTCTCCACTAATAGCTTGGGTAGAGGTTAAGACAGTTCCATCCTAAGTAACAAGAGAGGTGATAAAATTACCATTGCACCGAGCCTGCACAGACTTATGGAAAAAGGCTATGTTTTTGTCTCCCTCTTGAAGCCAGTCATTGCAGGCTTTCTGCTTCCAGTAAATTTCTTCCCGAAGATCCCATTCCGCTAAAGCATTAGTAGCTCTAGCTTCCTCAGAGCGAAGATCTTCTGAGAATCCACAGTCTCTTATTTGCCTGGTTATTTCATCCAACTATCCTTGAGCTTGCTTTTTCCTGCATTTCAAGTTTCCAAAACAAGTCCTGTTCCAGCCCTGCAACTTTCTTTTCACAAACTGGAGCTTTTTTTGAAAGGCATACATGGCTGTACCATATGGAGGCCCTCCCATTCTCCACCACTGAGCCATGAGATCATGGAGTGAGGTGTCTCTAAGCCACATCATCTAAAATTTAAAAGGAGGCTTTTTGGGCCTATCAATATAGCCAATAGACAGCTTGATAGGCCAGTGATCAGAACCCCTCCAGTCCAACTTTTCAGAATTGATGGAAATAGCACTAGATTGCCAAAAGCAGGAAACTAAAAATCTATCAAGACGTTCGGAAATGGCAGCGTTACCTGGTCTTCTGTTGCTCCATGTGAACAGTCCATTTGAGGGCCTAACATCTGATAAGCACAGCAATTCCACATTATGGTGAAGACATTCAGCAGAAGGACCAAGCCTAATCAATCCTCCTCTCTTCTCCTCAAGACTTAGTACCGCATTAAAATCACCAGCCACAATCCAAGGCAGGAATGGGTGACATGATCGGATGTAACGAATGTGCTTCCATAGCTGCAATTGTCCATCAATATCAACAGGGGCATAAACATTGGTGATCAAGCATTATTCCCCGGACTCAAGAGAAGAAGCCATCATTGTTAGAGCTGACTTGCTTGACATCCAATGAGTAGGTAGAATTTTCCTTGGGTCCCATCCTATGGCTAGGCCTCCAGCACTACCACATGCTCCGATACATTGCCACTGTCCTCTAGGCCAACTATTTGACATACAATCAGTAAAGGCTTCAACCGATAATTTAGTCTCCTGAATGCAAAAAATATCTGGGAAATTATCCCAAACCAGGTTACTCATAGCTTTTCTTCGAGGGGCGCTATGCAATCCCCTAACATTCCATGATAACACAATCATTGGGTGGGGTGGGGGAAATGTTCGTCCAAAGTTTTGACAACCCCAGCTTCCACCAGCAAGTCACCAGTAATTTTTAGCCTATCTTGGTCCTTTCTTCTTCCAGCTTTGGAAGGAGCAGCCGAGTTTGCTTTCTTAAATTATTTTTGCATAAGTCCAAGGGCACTACTGGACCCTTTTTCTTTTTTCCCAAACTCCCCTTCTTTAACCAAATCTGCCCATCTGGCTTCCTTCACAGGCAATTCACACTGTTCCTCAGCCATGCCTCTTTCCTGCTGTAGAGAGCAGCCAAGAGGCACTTGATCCTGCAAAATTGGGCCTGCGTTACAATCTGAAAACTGACCAGATTGCTCTATCTCTATCCCCTGCTCTTCCATTGGGACGCCATCTTCTAAAGCCATACAGTCAAGAGCCTCAAATCTATTAAAGCCCAGGTCCACTTGTCTATCAGCATTCCCACGTCTTGGTCCATGTCCTCTTGCTCTCTTTTTGGTAGGTATGAAACCGTCCATCCCTGTTTGAAAATGGTCTCCTGGCCCTTGCGCCAAGCTTGAAATACTTGCATTTTTCCCTTTGCCTAGTTTATCAGGAAGAGATTTAGTGTTTTCTGCCTGAGTTCTATGACCATTTTCCTTCCTACCATCAGCTGCCTTTGACATTTGATAATCTGAGCCAAAATCATTAACTTTGGCCACCTGAGGACACTGCCGGTGCAAGTGGCCATATACATGACAAACTCTGCACCTGAAGGGAATGGATTCGTAGTCAAGCTGTTGAATCCGTGACAGAGAACCCATACAAATTTCTAAGGAATCTGGTAGCAGATTATTTAAGTCTATGTCAACACAAATGCGAGCATACGAAATGATCTTCTTATCTAGTGACTGGTGTGCTATAGCCGTTGGCTTACCCAACATAGCCCCAATCTGCCTGAGAATATCCTCCCGCCAGAATTCAAGTGGAAGCCACAGAAGACGAACCCAGACTGGAACACAAGCTGGGAGTTCATCAGCTGAATTAAAACCGATATGCCAGGGTTTAAGGAATAGACCCACCCTCTCATAGAAATAAGGGCCTCCTTCAAAAATACAATTTCTATCAGATACAGATGAAAAACTTACCAGAAAATACCCATTTCCAGCCAACATAATGTCAAATTCTCCTTCAATGGCCCAGGAGCGGCGAATCTAGGCTTCTAGAGCCGCCAAAGGGATCCTGATACCCAGAAATTTGCAAATGAGTGTGTGTGAAGACAGGTATTCTACATCCTCTTGAACAACAGCCTGGGGAATGACCAAAATAGGTCGATCATGGCTTCTCAGAAGACACCCATTGATTTTGCTGAGCCTGGAGCGCTCGTTGGTGTAATAATTGTTTTGGCCATGAGAGCTCGCCCCAGGTGCCTCTGCCTCTGTCCTGGGGCCTGTCGACGGACTGCCGGTTCCACCACCGCTTGCAGCCATTCCCGCTCATAATCGATATTCAATTTCAATTTAGATTTATCTTCATTGTACAAATAATAGTTAATATTTTATACACATTTCATAAATAAAAATAATTGATGGTGTTCCATTCTCTCCCTTTCTATCAATATTTAAGAATTAGTTGAAACTATATCCACTTTCCTAATATGAGAACTTATCTTAGGGAGTTATTATTTTTTGCAATAAAATTCCATTATAAATAATGTTGATTCCTAAACCATAAATCATTCCTTAGTAGGTTAGAATACATTATATATATATATATATATATATATATGTCCCTCTTCATAATCCTATTTTTGACATTTATAATTTTGGGATACTTTTTATACTATATTTGTATGGGAAGGTTTTATTTGTTTTGGATTTTGTAAGAAAAGCTCATCACAAGGAGTATTTTAGATAATTTAATGGATACATTTTTTTTCATAACTTCATCAAGTAGTTGGTACCTTATTCTGATTTATCTTTGACAAAAGTGATCATAATAATCATCACGTATCCATCATTATTTATTGGTCATCACTACATTGACCAATGATGAAGAAATGTCAACAATTTCACTCCACATAAAGGAAATTCCATGACACATTTGAAAGTAGTATGAGGAGGTATATAGTTCATGGATAAAAATTTTCATGTCATTAATTTTTAGAAAATAAAATAAATAAATAAATAATAATGAAAACCCTTGAGTGTTGTTGGTGGCCTTGGTTTGAAAACTAGCTTGTTGGTGTACCAAGTCTCAGAATAAGAAGATTGATTAGAAAACTAATTTATTAGATACTCAAGGGCAAAAATAAAATATAAAAAAATACAATATTGCAAAAGGAGTATTTGGTGTAATTTTTCCAATATATAAATAAAGTACATGGTTGTTTACTTTTATGCTCTTATATCTTAGTATAATAGGACTATAATTTTATCAACACTTTTCCCAATATTTTTCACTTTGACTACAATGGAAGAAGTAATGAAAACTAAATTTGTGACAAGGTATCTTACTTTACTATTTTAAATTTAAATTTACTTATAAGTTTTGTTATTACATAAAGATCCACTTTTCATAACATCTATTGGATTATGATGATAAAAGCTTTTTTACATTTTGTTATTGTGAAAAATCAAAGTATAAGGAGTTGTTTAAAGCATTATTTCTAATGGATTTTTTTGATGTTTTAATGGAATAACACAAGTCATTATGATGTTGCTTTGTATAAAAAAATCATAGCATAAGGTTATCCATATAAGAACCTATTCCTGCCTCTTAAAAAAAGAGGAAACATAAATAAAAATATATATGGAGCATTAGGAAAATCTCCACACAAGAACATGTGTATGAAAACTTAAAGTAGAAATAATAAGGGAGAGTCTCGACACAATAATATATTTTTGAAAGTTTGGCATGTATAAATGGACATACTAAAGAGAAATTTAATTGTAATATTGTTCCATTAAATCCCAAGTTTCTTTCTTATACTAAAAAATATCAAACTTTTCTTTGCTTCTTCAAAGCAATCTTTGAAATTTGGGATCATTCATGGTAAATATCCAACTCATGCATATATGAAATTAACAAGAGACATGAATAGTGGAATGCATGATGACATTAATTATATTAATAATGGAGGAAATGATGAACCTCAAAAATGGCTCATTATATATAACATATGGTATTCTTCCTCCTTGCATAATATGTGTATCTAAGTGTAATTTATGAACTTATAGTTCATTTAGAATAAAATAAAAAATATATAACATGGTTATTTATTTAGAATTGTTTTTTTCTCTTATATTTTTATTTTTAATGATTATTGGGAAAAATATGTCAATATGTGCATATGTAATCCATACTAAACTAGAAAAGATTCTAAGTATGAAGAGTAGCCATTGAAGAATAATGTTGGAGTATTTTCAGAGTCTCATAAAGTATATCTTAAATAAGATATATAATTTTAGCTAATATAAAAAATTCAATAGGTAAGCTATGAAATTCTAAAAGTAATCTACATAATTCCATAGCTAAGCTATGGACTTTGACAAATAACCTATAGACTTCCACAAGTGAGCTACAGACTTCCACAGACAAGCTACAAGCTTACATAGATGAGCTATAGACTTACACAAGTGAGCTATAAACTTCCATAGTCAAGATAAAAACTTACACATTTGAGCTACAAACTTATATAGGTGAGCTACAAACTTACATAAGTAAGATTCAAATTTTGACAGGTGAGATATGAACCTTGATAGACTTGTTATAGACTTTGGTAAGCTTGCTATGGACTTTGACATGATTGCTATAGACTTTGACAGAACCGATATAGACTTGTTTGAAAAGAATTTTTGAGGAATTATAATGATTTCTTGGTCCATTCTAAGATAATGAAGATCATTTATAGCTATCAAATGAACACTTTCTATTTATAGTCTTTCTATTTATAGATTTTTTTATATAGACATTCCATTTACATATTGTATCTAAATGTATATTTGAGATTTCCATTGCAATAAAATAGTTCCCTCCATATTTTATGGTGATTGTGGATATGATTTAATAGTTTACATTCTTATAATAATTCTCTCTCCATATTTTTTGGAGATTGAGACAGGCTAGAATATCTAGATTGTTACTCCTAAATAAGGCTTTGGTTGGGAGCATGAGATTATAAATGTAACCTTCCACACCTAAATAAAATAAATCAATATAATTTCACTCTCCCTTATTTGACAAAAAATCTAGTGTTTTGAATAAAATCCTCCTCTAAGGAATGATCTCACCACTCATTCCAAGGAAGATGGATGAATGTGTGTTTGTTTATTTCTTTATTTTGTAATTATTTTTGTAATTAATTAGGTAAAAGACCTAGTTTTATAGGGACCTTATTTTTTATGTAATTATTATTTTTTTTTAAATTGTTATTTTATTTTTTTGCATCTGAAACCATTCCTTTTGACAATTTATTGTGAACCTATAGGTTTTTTATTTATTTATCATTTCCTTTTAATTCAACAATTTACTTTTTATAAATTTGATTTAATTTCTAAAAGAGTAATTTTCAATTTATGAAAGTGTGAAGTGTGGTAGAAGGGAACATTTTATATAGATCTCTTTCTCCTATTTTATATTGCCTTTGAACGCCAACCCAGATTGACATTATTAAATGAAGGGGATTGACGAACCTCATCACAATATTTTAGAAAATGGGAATTATTATTTTGGATCAGGAATTTAGGCCTCACGAGGATCCTAATTTTTTTGAATTTCACAAAATATTCCTCTATACTCTCATTGCATGTTTTTTTTTTAATTTTAAAAGTAGAGATGTAATCCCTATGTTGAATTTCTCCTAAAAATAAGTTGATCAAGAATGATGAAATATACCCCAAAAGGAAGTTGCATATGAAAACTTCAAATTGGATAATTTGTTGATCAAAGAAGTTGGAATAAAAATTCTCCATAGACTCTTTATCATCCTCAAAATCATGAGTAAATCCTAATGGTATTATCAATAGTTTCCATCTAAAATTGCTCTTGTAAGAAGAGAACATACCTAGAGGTAGGTCTTCTAGAGGCAAGTAGTTTCTCTCCTATTTTATAGGATGTTTATAACATGGATTTGACATTTTATTCTTGTTTTATCTCTTCCTAAAGTTCCACTTTTACATTTTTATTGTATATCTTAACTTACCTTATATTTTGAAACATTTATTCCCCATAATGTTAGTATACACCAACTAAGTTTGCACATCATGATCTACTTGGGTTATAAAAGCTACTAAGGGATTTTTTGGTATCATTTCCTTCAACTAAAAATTATTATTATATTTATTAAAAAATTGAATCATATTATATTTTAAATCTTCTTGTAAATTGGAAATAAGATCTTCCTCACCTTTGAGAATTTGTTTGAGTAAGACAAACTCTTCTACTTACTACCTAGTAGATGCCTCTACTATAGACAATGCCATTGATTATTGCATCTATTCCTTTTCATAAGGGATAGAGGTATGATCTTATTTTTATAGTTTTACGAACTTTCCCTTATAATTAGTTGGACTCTAAGAGGAGTTTTAAGGAGTTTATTCCATCATTTCTTCAATTGTGAATTGTTTATCTATGGCTACAAAATTTTATATTCTTATGGTTCCTATATTATTCTTTCTTCATCTATAGGTTATAAAATTTTTAGGAGATACATGAGTTTATTTAGTAGGTATTTTTTGATTAAATTTTTTAAGTATCTTTGCATCATCTTGCATTTTTTTAAGGTCATCCTCTTTGGATAGGATAAGTCTTTTCCTTCTTGGCAATGTTTTTGAATTAGAATCATAAATTTAACTCTTTCTTCTTGCACTCTATCTCAAGAATATAGGATGATGGATTTGTAGATATTACTATTCATCATTAGATATTTCTATAAACACATAATATTTTTAAACTTTATCAATTAATAATGCTTTATATCTTGCAAGAACCTATCGAGTCTTAACATCTATGAATGCACACCTTAAGGGGTGCACTAGGAAAGGGGTGGGAATACCATTGATGCTTCATAGGATTATTGTCCCCTTAATGCCACTTGAAATCTACACAACCATATCCTATAAATATTTCCTTAAGATTTGTCTCCTTTTTGCACCCTCATCTAGTCCTTTTTTGCCTTCATTAGCCCTTTCCTAGCCTAATATCCTTTTTGATGGTTTAAATTACACTCTCAATCCCATTAACCTTATACTCTAATTGATACAAATATTTAGGGTATAGGTTGGCCCCTGGTTTACCTAGACTGAGACCTAATTTATTTTTGTTGATAATGATACAAGGTCAATTGGGTCAACCTTGTTGGCCTAAAATTTTCTAAAGGACTAGGGTTATATCTGCCTATATAAACACATACATTTCATTATTTATCAAAGAGAAGAGAAGAAGAAGAGATATAAATTATAGATCTACTTATCCACCATTCTACTTGAGGAACATAGCTTAGGGTTTCATACTTTCTTTAGAGATATGGATATTATATTATGTAAAATTCCTTTAGATACATTAATAGGTTGTCTATCCTAGAGTTGATTTATCCTTTTCATCCTTACATACCAAAAAACCTCTTGCAAAGAACCTTTTCTAAGGGAGAGATTGAGGCTTTATGGGTTCGTATTTAAAAGTAAGTATTATTAACTTTGTTCCTCCTTTATAAGAGTAGACATATATTTATTGGTAATTCTCTACCATGCATTAGGATTTCATATACATTGATGTGATTATATGTCTTCTATGCATGTTATCACCTCATCCATCTCCAAAATCACCCTCAATAGGTTTCATGAGGAGTGCATAACCAAAATGACACTAACCACCCCTTAAGGACTCCCATAAAAAATTTATCCTCATCTAGTCTCTCCACCATCCCCATCCCCCCTTGATGATGGCTTTTTTCCTTTACCACAACTTTCTCCTTTACCCAAATAATGGTCCAATAAATTGTATTATGATATTAATAGAGTTTCTAGTCATTAGAATAAAGATTGTTAATTATAACAACATTCCCTATCTTTTGCTTCCACTCCCTTTGTTAGTACACCAAAATTCTACTAATAGGCATATCTATTACTTCCATGACACATGTAATTATTCTTCCACTCATTTTTTAAAGATTAAATAGTATATAAACACTTTGCATCCTAATATTCCTTATCCTATAGACAAGGTTATACCTCCCATAAAATTATTACCTAAGTATATTATCAAATATGTAGAGCTATATTATTTATAAAACCAATGTAGTACCCATCACATTGATCATTATTACATCCTTCAATAGCATCTCCAAGATCACCTTATGACCATTACTACACTTGTTATCCCTCTTACCATATATCTCCTATGCAATAAGGATCCCCCTTCTTTCCCCGTGGTTCTCTCATGTGTGTCCCCTTCTCCATCTATAGTTTCTCCACCTGTGGTTCCTCCACCAACAGATCATCCTTTACATGTGGTCCCTTCTCCACTGGTGACTCTTTTATGTGCCACAAATTCCACTCCTATTCCTTCTCCTAAGTATCCCATGCATGATTTCCCTCATGAGAATGATCCTTAAAGCATGCCTACATTTTATGTCAAAGAGATTCAATGAGAGGTATTTTCTTAGGTTTCTCTAAAGATTGATGATAAGCTCACTTCAGTTAGAGTCCACATTCTCAAATATTTATCAAATGTTATGGATAGTATTTATGGATGAATATACCAGTATTTATGAACATAAAATTGTTTTATTTCATTAATTTATTCATTTTAGATTGAACATGTGCTCCAAATTTATATTTATCTACCTTATATCATTTGACATTGTGTCAAATTTTTATCTATCTTACATGGTTATTTATATTTTACACTACATGTTGTCTATGGTGTCATTTCCTTCCTTATGTTCTCTTATGGATTCTTTTCATAATTACATGATTTTTATTTATGAGTTCATTTTATATGGATATATTTCTTCTTTTTTATGATTATTTTATTCCTTATATCTACAACATGGATAGTCATTATTGTGACTTGGTTATACAAACCTTGCCCCTTTAGTCCTTTATAATGTGATCAGTTAGTAAATAGGTCATCTCATTATAATCTCATTTTATCAATCCATCTTGGATCTCCCTTTATTCCCCTTATTTTCTTTCATGAACTAAGCATACGCATTGTTAAAACTTGAGATAACATGTTGTTTTATAGATAATCCTAAGTTTTTTAGTCAGTCATGTCTTTGGATACTTATATTCCTTTAGCCAAAATATAAATCTCATTCGTGTGTATCAATTTATCTCTAAGTATTGGTCATTCTAAGTCCATATGGAGGAGGAATCTTAAAATCCATAAAAATTCAATAGCTAAATCATTTCAACAAAAGGAAATGATACAATTGGCAATATTAACAATTCTAAATGTTAAATCACACTAAAAGACATGATTCAAAGCAAATCTCCTTTTTATAATCAAAACTCAAACTCCACAGTTGGCTTAATGATAGATTTTAGGTCTATTAGGTTGTGAAAAGACACTATATTAGGAAAGGAAAATACAATAATATTTTAGTGCTACCTACTTTCTCACACAAGTATTGAATCTTCGCAATAAACCAATGGCTTTGTAAGAGGTTCTGAGGAATGAAGAACATGTTGTAGGAAGGTAGGTCAATTTTAATTTTCTTATTGAAACAACCAACATGAGTTGATCTCAGTATCTTACTTATTTTCCTATATATCTCTATTTTTACTATGAAAGAGTATCATTTTTATATTGATAGTCACTAGTAATTAAGTGTCTTTCTATGTCCTTAGTGTGCCTCATATTTCCTAAGGTTTTATCATATATGCATACATTATTATTTTTAAATTCCATCTTTCATTTCCCAAAATACTAATATTTCCCCTTGAGAAATATTATTTTGTTCATTGATCACTCACCCTAGGGATTCCATTTGTGACTTTCATTGTAAAAGCTTGGATAGGACCAAGCCTTCCACATAAATTACCAAATTACCATTCAAAACATCAAATTTAACATAAATTTATTGTTATTATACACCTCATCAATTTTAACTTTGTGAGTTTCAGTGCAAGAAAATGGATAGGACCTAGCCTTCATTAAAAAAAACCTAATTTGAAACATGTGTCAAATTTGAGATAAGTCATGATTGATCATGAGTTAGACATCATGGACATGTTTACCTTCTTAATATAGTATTTTTTATACCTACTCTATTATTTTTTCACTTTTAAATTCTTATTTTCTAATTGCATGTAAGTATAGAACCATTTTTCTTAAGTTTTTCATGCTTCACAGCTTGAATTGGTGTGATCAATTTAAGTTAATTTTTATAACTTTGTTTCTCATTTATACTTACCAATGGGATTTAGTATGATTGATTGACTTAATTGTTTTATTTTAATACCATTTTATATTTTATGTTCCTTCCATTTTATTACATTATTTTTATACTTCCCAACATGATATAGTGTGATTTTAAATGTTTTAATTTGTAAAAAAATGTTTTACATGGTTTAAAAACATTTTGTTATTTGTTTTACCATTTTTGGTTTATTATATTTAATCCTCTTTTATCATTACACATTTCCCATAGTGATATAGTGTGTAGTACATTTTTTTTTGTGATTAATTATACTTTTCCATGTCATTTGTGTCTTTTTATTTTTAACCATGCTTATGTATCACATAATGTTAGAAAATAAATCAATCCACATATATTTATCATAACATATACAACAAAATCAAATTACATGTGCTAGAAATAAATATATCCATGCATCAACATCCACAATTTAATACCACTTATTAGTTAAAATCCAATTGTCAAAATCAATATCTATATATATACATATATAATGTGTTTAATACAATACAATAGTTTAAAACATAAAATACATAGCTCCAACTTTATGGCTAGGATCCATCATGCCTATCCTATGGTGTAGCTATTGTAACAAAAAAATTCACCCTTGTAAGAGGATTATTCAAGATCTCTCACTCCTAGATACAAAATGGGATCAAACCCAAGATATGGGTATCCTGTGATGGGGCTGAAAGGGAAGGTTGGTTCCTCTTGATAAATCACCTAAACTACTAGTTTTAACTGGGAAAAAGAGGTAAAAGGGTTGCAAGGGATAAATAAAAGGATATAAAGGGTGATACACCAAACTTAATGATACTTCAAAGTTATTTAAACTAACACTAAATAATATCAAATACAACCCTCACTCACACAATCTCTTAAATTGGTCATTTTTGTATAAATATTTCCAAAACTAGGTTCACTAGACAAGAAATGAAGTAATGAGGAGTATCAAACTCACATTATACCTTCATTAGTGACAAAAAAATAATTATTTTATACCTAAAAACACCTTGAAATACTTGAAAAAATTCAATAAATAAGGATAATCACTAAGGAATAACACTCCTCCACAAAGTAATCATGCACAATCTGACTAGAACACTAAATGTAGGCAAAGAGATAGGTAAAATAAGTTTTCTTATTGATTTAAGAGGTTGATATTAAAAAATTTGATAGAGTTTTACCTTATCAAATGAGATTATATATTTTACAATGAAAGATAAGAGGGAAATATAGGGTAAAAGGAAAGGGAAAGGAGAAGAAAGATTTTAAAAATCAATAAATTTGACTCAACCACCCTCCATGGAGCTCCAACAAAGAAGAGGAAGAGGTATACGAGTCTCAAAAACTTTAAAATAATTTAAATATTTATCTTACTTATAAAATTATCCCTCCAAATTCAAAAGGTATTCAATCTCTCCCATTGGCCTAAAAAGGCACTAGAGGATAAAATTTGCTTGAGGAAGATGACATCATGCTCCACTAACTTGTTAAAATTCTCCAAACATATAGAAGTTTCCTTAAATTATCCATCTTGGTTGAGAAAAGTCTCCAAACATCTATAAAACTCCTTAAACTCTCCATTAATTCTCCTCAACTCCTCACAAATCCTCCACTTGACTTTTATTCCCCATCTCCACTTGGCTTGTGTTGGCATCTTGGCAATATGGTTAGTCATTCTAACATTTCATGCTTGCACTAACTTTTGATGGCTAAATTTTTATTCTTTATTCATTTTTACCACTCATATTTTCTTCTCTAACCTAAAAAAATCACTGTGGAACCTTCAAATCCTTTGGACTCCATTGTTGGAGGTCCTCAAGCTTAAGACATCTTCTACTAGCTATCCTAGAACTCACTTTTTAGGTCATTTTCTCAACATGAGAACCATTTTCGGACATACATAATTATTTTATTCATCCACATAATTCCTATGATTAATAAAATGAATCTTTATGCTACCTTCAAGACTTAAAACAATGGTGGAAATCTTCATTACACCTATAACCATTCACAAATCATTAGAAAACTTAGGTCTTTGGACTTTTAGCTCAAAAAATCACCCTAGAAACCACTAATAATGGAACTTAGTTCTATATAATGATGATTTTTTTCCCATTAATCATCCTTCATACATCTATACAATTTCATCTTTTGAAGACCTACAAAAATGGATATTTTTAAGCCATTTTAGGTCTCCTAAGCACCAACACATGCCAGTTTATTCCTAAAAATAGTTCAAAATTTATTTTAATAGAGTCGCATACATTATCAAGGTGGTTTCCAAGTTATTCTATGTCATTTCATGGGCTTATGAGTTTAAAAACTCAAAACTAGTCAAAAGAGGCCCTTTGACAGCTTTAATAGTTTTAGGGCTTTCCATGTGCTTGGGATCTTGAATGAGATTATTTTATTCTTATGACTCTTTGGGTGTATAATAAACTTACTTTTATAGTATTCTCATCCTTTTATTCACTTTGAAACAATTTAAAATAGTTTGGGAAGGTCTGTCACCTTCTGGGCTTAGGTAGGTCTAAGGAGGTCTCTTTGCTAATTTGAGCCACTTGGAGTCTTTCTTGTATTTTTAGAATCACTAAAAACATTATGGTGGATCTTATGCCAACTCTTGATCACTTTTTGATACATAAATCCTATTTTTGACCTCTTCTAAAGGCACTTTTAAACCTAGTTTTGAGAATGAATTCCATTAATGGATATATGAAAACTTGGTTTTCCTCTCCCTTGAAGTATAGTATGGAATGAAAACACTTGGAAAACTTAAAGGATACCAAAAAATACATCCATGTCAAATTTCAAGTCATTTCATTGAGTATAAATAAAAAATTGCATATTTTGGGGTTGGCTCAATTTGTTTATCAAATTTTGGAGCATGTGTAGGTTTAAATTTTTCCATTTTATGAAGTTTTATGAGGTAAAAATACCTAATTATTTTTTAATTATAACTAAGAGGGACCTCTATAACTATTCCAATAATTTTTTGTCAATTTTCAATAATGAAAACCAACCAAAAAAACCAATTTAGACCTACTACACACTCAAAAATTGTGAACTACAAGACATAGGGAGCAATAAATAGATGAATATTGATATTTATAAGGTCTAAATACCTCTTATTTTTTTAAAATTTTAAATACATATAAAAATACTTAAATACTTATATTTTATCATTCAATCCTTTAAATTCTTAAAAAAATGTTTTTTTCGACTATCTATATTTGCATGCCAAAATCCTAAATTTTACAAATTTGCACTTATCTTCATTTCACCTTGAAAATTTGAATTTTATCACTCTCACCAGGTGTGGTAAGACTTAAAAAATTACCCTAAATTGAATCAAAAACCCTCACATTAGGTTCAAATCATTTTTTATACCTTATATCCCTCAAAGAAACTTACATAGCTCCATATTGATTATCAATAGACAAGCATAAGAATGTGAAAAAATAGTGGATAGTTACACTATAAATGTGTCCTAACCAAGACCATAACTAGTTATAAACACTAATTAATACTACCTCTACCAAGTTTCATATCTAGATTATGCCTATAGAGGCCTTAAAACTATTTTTTTTCAAAACTAGCTAGTGGGTTGCCTATGTGAATGATTGTTTATGACTATTCATGTGATCTTAATGATGGAATTAATAGTTTTATCTAATCAACATGATCATATTAAAAAAATATATATAACCTAATGTAGACATTATAAAACCACACATGATAGTTCTAGATGTTAAAACACCCCTAGATCAAACCATTACTCAACCTCTAACCATGACCTTGAGTCAAGTTAGCTAACTGGCTACACCAAATAATTAACCTAATTTTTTACCCCACTTGACCTTCAACATTGGATCATAAATATTTACTTTGATTGATGATGGTCACCCTGACTATTGATGGTTAGGTCCTTACTACCTAAGCACTCAAACTCGGTCCACGTGTGAACCCAAACACATCACAATTTAATTTAGGTAGAGAGCTAACACATCAAGAATTAAATTTGTGTAACTATTTTCACCCTTTATAGAACCTACACCTCCATATCTTTTACCTATAAAATATAAGAGCATGAGGTATAAAAAAGATCCATCCATCTAGAGATCTAGGAATTTTAGCATTCAAACTTGATCCATGTGCGAACCTAAACACATCATAATTTAATTTAGGTAGACAACCAACACATCAAGAATTAAATTTGTGTAATGATCCATCCATCTAGATATCTAGGAATTATAGCAATCAAGATATCAACCAATAGTCATCAAGAGATTCTAACATCAAGAACTTCCTTGCAAGTCTTCCCTCCAACAAGTCAACAACAATGACATAGACCCAAACCTCTACCAAAATTATTCTCTAGGCAAAGTACCATTAATCTACCTAAATCACTCTATATCAACTACCAACTATCAAATAACTAGTTAAGTACATTTCTAGTTTTTAAATTTTTATTATTTAGTTTCTAACCCAAACCCTTATACATCATATCTTCTAACCTCCCATCCCTAACCAAAACTTTAACAATCTACTACCCCATCATTGACCTCACCATCCCAAGTTTTCTATAACACTTATCAGAACCTACAACAACAACCAATAATTACCTAACTATCGATGGTTACCTTCAGCCATCGATGGTTACCCAACTGTTGATGTTCACCTTAACCACTGATGGTCACCATGACCATCGATGGTTGCTATAGCAGAAAATAACAAGAAGCTATATCCACCTTCTTATCCTTAACCAAATTATATTTTATGTCTTTTTTCCTATTTGTAGAGTCCCAACCTATTATCTAGACTGAACTTGACCTATTTAGCATTAGTATTGACCTGCCTATTGCTAGAATTAGTTTATTTCCTTTATAAACATTCATTTCTTCTTGTATTCCCTTTCAGTCTTTTCTATCATTTGATGCAAGTATTTCATCTTTATTTCCTTCAACTTAACTATTCTAAGATAATGGATTGATATCCTCCTACTAAGCTCATGCTTCTTGGATCTAACTCACATTAGGCAATCCAACTTGTTATCCATCTGACAACCCATTTGTATTAGCATTTTGTTATCTATAGGTCATTATTCCCAAGACAAAGAGGAGATCTTCACAATTGTCTGGGTCATACATGCAAAAACAAATAGGTTCTTCTACCATACTCATTTTATTTTCTTACTTCTTTAACTATAAAATAAACTAAAATTAAGAGAAACATTCTAGCACACCTAGTGGGACCTAATATCACTAGGTGCCCTTTTATTCCTTATTTTATGCTTATATAAAGAAATAAAAAATTATTTTGGGTATAAAATAAACCTTGCATACATTGATTGTGTGCATTTTTAGCTCTTGTAGTTAAAATTAAAGACTAAGCAATTCAATCGTAGCTTCACTTTTTTATCACACACCATACCAACCACTTAAATCAATCAAAACATCATAACAATTGGCATAAGGCCCAACTAGGTTTTTATATCCTAGAGGTTCACCTTAACCCTTTGGCTATCTTACTTAGATGTCATTATCAAGAAGGAGAATCAAAATTCAGCTCTTTGGTTGAGTCTAAACTCTAAAAATTGGTATATATTGGCTAAGCACCTGATATCCTTATCATTGTAGTGTGTGAAGGGAGGGGGTAGGCCGTAATACTAAGCCACATTAATTTTCAACAGAGATCCTTTTGAGAGCCTTAAACACCTAAAACCAACCATAGACTTCTATTCTAGTACCTATTTTACAAACCAAGTTCTTCTTCACACTTTCCAACTAAGGCATAAGCCAAAAGAAAGATTAAAGCTACACTAAGATTATAAATTCACTCTAGTGTATGTTTTCATTGACTTTAAATCTCTTTATTTTGTTTGCTTTGTGTTTGAGTTGCGAGCTTTCCTTTATTCCTTTCTATTTCTCACATGGTTTTTACTAGACAACACTTAAAGAACCAAACCAACCAGGAGCCACCTTCCTCTTCTTCTTCTTCCATGGAGTATACCTTGGATTTTGAGGGTTCTTCCCATCCTTCTACTAGCCCCACCATGCCTTGGATAATTTTCTAAGGTAATACAAATTTTTCCACCTTCTTTGATAACAACCCCATGGCCCTCCAACATTACCTCAATACCCTATATTACCACACCCCTACTTTGGTTCCTCCTAGTGATCAACCTTATGGGATGCCTACCCATCTTATGGGAGACACCTTTTTTATCACTACCTCTACTCAAACTATGATTACTCAAACATCATCTTCTACCAATAACCCATACACTACCTCCATCCAAACTTAATCAAACAACCCAAACAATAACCAAACACCTCCTACACCAACCAACAACCCCTCCAAAATAATGTCAACCTGACATTTTGTGACCCATACTCTACCCACAATGGGGATACATTATACCCATATTTCCACTATTCCCCTTATCACTTCCAACCCACCAATATCTTCCCCACTTCATAATGTGGTGCTTTCTATACCTTCAACCCTTCCAACTATCACTACCAAAGTTACCACTCACCCCCATCCAACTAACCCATTCATACTTCTAACCCAATCCATATCAATTACTTAATCTACCAATCCAATCATACCTCCCAACCAACCCACATCAATCCCTCAATAGATACCTATAATATTACCCATGTTATGTTCCTAATCCAAAAGGATGCATAGGTCCATCTTCCACTGAACCTCTTGTGCCTATTAACCCATATTTGGCACCTTCTACCCAACCTCTTACTCCCATTAACCCTTATGTGGCATTATCATAACCCTCTATGACCACATACCGACATGTATCATCTTCTCAACCTTCTATTAGTTATCCATATATTGAATCCACCCAACCCCAAAAAAACTTACCATACAATTATGGAACTCCCTAACCCTAAACAAATTTTGTCAAAATGTTGATGGACAAAATGACCAACCTAGAGTCATCTATCTCTAGGGATCACAACCTCTTATCTTAAAACCAAATCTATAATGAACTTATTCACCCATTTATCCCTATCCAACTGTACCCTACTCAATGGAAAATACCCAAATTTTCTAAATTCCAAACTAAGACCCCTAATAACACCTAAGAGCATTTCATCATTATTTCTACTTAATTTCCTATGATGATGCTCTTCTCCTTCACACCTTTCCTATGTCTTTATCTAGATTAGAATTATATTGGTATATTTCTATCATTAATCACTCCATCTTTTCTTTTTCCCAACTTGCCCAAAACTTTGTAGACCACTTCTCAATCAATATATCTAAGAAGGTATCCATCACTGACCTCTACTCCATCATACAATTTGATGATGAATCAATCACTAATTTTGTATCTCAATGGAGAGGTCTTATCAATCATCTCTCTTTCTCTTTGTCCCAACCTGAGTTGATTAAACTTTTATCTCAGGCTTGTACTAAACACATCTCCCTTACTCTATAGGAAAAAACCTTTAGAACCTTTGACAAGGCTTTCACCATGGCACATAGACTAGAAATCAGAGCCATCAATGAGTGGAAGTTGAGACTAAGAAATAAAAACTCTAGCTTCAAATCTAACTATCCTTCCCCATTTAAAACCACCAACCAATCCAACAACCCTAACACCAAACCAAAGGTAGCCACATACATGGTTGTCCTTAAGACCACTCCACCTTTGATTATCAACCAACCCAACCAAAACAACTCCTTTAACTCCTCCAATCAACAAACTCAAAGTCAAAACTAGGCTACCCTAAAATAATACACTCTGCTAGAGGAGTCATATGCTTTATTGTTGGACAATTTTCTCAAAGACAACATCATACAACTTCCCCCCATCAAACGTCCTCAATAATTTGATGCTTCTCACCTTGTTCCCAGTTGGTAGAAAGAGAGTGATATATGTGCTTTCCACCATGTCATTAGACATGACATTAGTAGGTGTAGTACATTCAAAACCATTATACAAAACTTGATTGATAAATGATAACTTACATTGGATAATCCTAATACACACTCAAATCAATAACTCAAATTTTTTTAATAACCTTTTCCCAATAATGCCCCTTCTACCAACCAAAATGACAACAAACTAGAATCATCTCATGTTCGTGAGGTCCATATGGTCAATGTAATTATCAACAAACTTATCATTAAGGAAACCACTTCCTTAACTACCTCTTTCTCCACTCCACTTATTAAAGTTATGGAATCAACCTCCATTCCTTTAGATACCCAAATGAAGGAAGCAACCACCTCCTTTCTTTCACTTGATGAGATAATAGACTTACCCACATCTCCTTTGATAGAAATGCCAAAGGAGGCAACCATTATCATCACACCTTCCTCCCCCATCATGAAATCACCCACTATATTTAGAAACCATTCCATAAAGATAGATAACCTTATCTACTCCTTCCATGGAAGAAACATCCTCTTTAATCTTGAAACCCTTCATCAAAGATAAGGGTGAAGGAACCATTTCCTTACATCAACATATGGGCCTAATCTTTGGATTCAATGCCTAAGGAACGAAACCAATTTACAAACCCTTCTCTAGATTGGTCCTAATCCTAGAATTATATTCTCAATCTAATATGAATCAAGCCATGTTTTGGCACCATCTCGAGCCCCTTGTCAAAAAAAAAATTATAGACACCTAAATCTAGCCACTGATAACCTCCAACCAGGATTTTGACCAAATTTTACCCAAAATGCACAATTTGGCCTAAAAACACTAAAACACGCTAAATGATGTAAAACTAACATATTAAAGTGATTATTTAAGCTAAAGTATCTTTAAATGAGGTAATGCAATTTATGGGCCACCTAATTTTGATTAGATCATTTTGATTCAAAATGCTAATTTTGTACCTAGGTGCTCTAGATTTCTCTTTCCTATAAAATCTCTTGCACAATACATGTGCCTTTTTTATTTATTGTTGGTAATATCCTAAATGGGATAATGGATCCCATGCATCTGAAATCACCTTCCAATTCTAATTTAGTCAAATTTTGGACCAATAATAAGGCATTCTAATCAATTTGAGTAATTTATGCACAAAGTGATTAATAATGCTTAAGAGATAATTAATCCAAATTAGATCCTAATGAAGAATTCCATGGAAACTTGTTGAATAATTTTTTTTAGAAATAAATATTAAATAGCTACATCATCAAGTGATTTCATTTCTTGGGAAGATATCCCTAAGCCATAAATGCCACAAATATTAGAATTCATTCCCTCCATGCCTCATCAATGCCTTCCATGATGCCCTCTATGCCTCTTAATTTACCCTTCTTCCAATTTCATGATGAGGATAACTACAAACATAATTCCAAAAATTAGATTAATCCTCAACCACACATCTTCATCTCAGGATGGATGGTTTAGGTTGATTCTAGACATTCTCAAAAATCTATAAATAGGAGGCCTTACCACATCATTTCTAAGATATTTTTTTGGTACAAAGTTATTATGCTCAAATATCTTAAAATTCTTGATAATGAAAATTTATAATGTACAAATTATTCCAAAATCAATTGTGTTTAGTGTTACCATGCCAAACTGATTCCAAGGTAAGCCAAGCCAAAGCCACAAGGTGCCAAGGAGAAGAGATAGCCAAGCTTCCTTGGATGAAGACTTCATGAGTAAAAAATGAGAAATACACTACAACAAGCATTTTTAAGCATCCAAGGAAAGTAAAAGAGAGTTCTATTTTTATTTTAGTTGTGTGTTTTAGTCATGTTTGTTAACCAAACTCTCCCTAGTCTCTAGGCCTAGAGATGTTATGCTAGTTAGTGTGTTTCTTTCCTTTTATTTTAATTTTGAAAATAACATGATACTAACCATCCTCTCTTGAATCAAATTCCTTAGATTCCCATATGGCATCCTGATGGGACTAGATGCATCCCACACATGAACAAGATCATTAAAAATTTTGCAAATTGATTTTCTAACTTTGTTTTACCATTTTTGCCATGGGTTTACATAGTAATCGACATCGGTTAGTAAAATTGACATTAGTTGGATAGCTATTGTCAGTCATATTGGTATAATTGATGTCATTTAGATAACCATAATTGGTTAGCAAATGTAACCATCATCGGTTATATAACCAACATCGGTTACTATGTTTTTATTAAAACACAGACCAGAGAGCTCTTTTTTTAAAGTTCATTATTTCAAACCTAAAAGAGCTTCAAGGCTAAAGGACATGTTAACATTTTTTTTACAGGACCAAGCTTGACATTTTATAAAAACATGTTTAGATCACATTTTTCCTGCTTAAAATAAATTAGGAACATTATTTTGGGTGCTTAAAGTAATATTTAGGTGCTTAAATGAGTTTTTAGAATTAGTTTTCAAAGTTACAACTAAGACCAAGGGGTCAAATGAACACCACCTTATTTTCCATTTGGGCTTAAAAATGAACTCACCTTTCCAAGTTTTTATATTTACTTAGTTATTTAAGTTAATTTTTTTTTTGGAAAAAAATAAGGGTGTTGCATGTATGCTCTTACATTTGTCCCCTCTAGGGAACCCTTGGAAACAAAAGTACCATTCCTATTGAAAGAAGCATAGTCCAAGGCTTAGAAAGAATGTCATCTAAAGCACTCCCCAAAAAATAATCAAAGTTTAGGTGGCCTTGAAAATGACCCTAAAGTCTTTCTACTTTCATGCTTCTTCATTTTTATGAAAACTTGACTTGTGAGGAGGACTTCATTACTTCTCATGAGTTATTTAGGGAAGCTTTGACCTAGGGTTTCACCTCCCAACATTAACTTGACTTACTCTATTGGAGTTGCACATAATGTGTATCTACATTTGGATATTGCACTATACTGAGTGAACAACATGATGTAGTGGTTGTAAAAATGACTAGACCTTTTTACAACTAGACAATACCAAGGTTACCAAATTTTTGTTCTTGTCTTTTACATCATTTAAAGTGAAAGTCATTATGCAATGGATTCCCCTAGAAACATTCAAAATCTTGATAATTTTAGTCAACCCCATTTTTTCATACCCTTGATAGGATTTGGATGATTATACTTAGTCTATTTTGGTCATTTATCTTACTTGGTGTTTTTGAGACTAAAAATTATTTGTTTGTTCATAAATCCATTTCAAAACCAATTTGTATATATGTCACTCTTTTGTCTAAATAGGCATTATACTAGCCATTTTACACCACACTTGTGCCTTGAAATTTTTTCTAAACTTGTTTGTGTATGTCATTTGAGTTGCGGAGGGTAGTGTTATGCTACCCAAATCATGTCAAACTATTTTTCCATTGAGTCTTTAAAACATAGTATTGACCACATCATTTGAGCATGCTTGCACCATTAGGCTGCTCAATTTTTTTCAAGACTAGTTTACTTTGCACCAAAAACCATTTTTTCAAACCATGTCATGTATACCATTTACACCTTAGTATTATGTTGTCATGCTATCCAATCTTGTCTACCCTATTTGATCAAATCCTAGTTTTCAATGTTGAGTTTTTAATTAGCCTTGTCAATTTTAGATTTAAAGATTGATTGATTTTTATTTAGGCCTTAATTCATGGGGCTAATATATAGATCTTTCTCTTTTGGGTTGCATAACTTTGGTTAATCAATTACCCAAATTTGAAAACTATTGATGGTTTGTTTGTTTATTACCTATCCTTATAATTATTTTTGCCTTTATTTGGGAGAACACAACCTTTCTCAAAAATCCTTTTATCTTATGCCTTATGCTATTTGATCATGTTTATGTTTGATTCTATGTGCTGAGTTTATGTCATAGTTGTTTCCAAACTTGTTAGATTAAATCAAATCACATGAAACCTTTGTTTCAAGTCTAGCTTTTTATGCCATTTGGCTAAAATTCCTAGCACATGCCTATTTATTTGAGCCTAGATTTTGACTCCATACTTGGATAAAAGACATAGTAACTCAACTTTTCCATTTCTTAGCTTAGACCTTGTTTGGAACACTTTGACCTAGACCTTTGACATGCAAATTTTTATTCAAATGCTTGACCTTTTATGTGTATGACATTTAACATTAGACATTTGATGTTAGAATATTTTATGCCAAGTTTTAGCACAAATCATTTTTGAGATACAACTCCACTTTTAGACTATATTTGAGATACAGCTCCACCCCTTTGACCAAGTTAGACCAAGCTTGAACAATTTATCCTTTGGACATAGGATTTTTTATAGTTTGTGGAACATTAAGCCTTTTTGTTTTAGAGCTTTTATAATTTACATGGATAAGTCTATCTACACTTATGGTGGAGTCACTTACAATCTAACTTATGATAGAATGGCCATACAAAATGACTTTTATAGCTTTAGTCAAGACCCTAATGATGCTAATATGGTTTGTGAGATAGGTTTCTATCTACCTCATATTAATCATTCATGGGAACAAAGTCATGAAATAACTTACGATCTAACTCGAGACCTTGATTGGTATGAACATGCTTGTGAAGACTCAACTATAGATAATGTTTTTTGGGATATGAATTCATGCCCTCTTTTCAATAATAAATACATGGAACACAATCAAGAATTATCTTATGATCAAAATCATGATTAGGATGATATGGTTTATGACGAAGACTTGGATGCTTTGGCTTATGTAAGTAATCAAGCTACACCACATCATACCATTTCTATTCTAGGACCAAAATGCCACACCATTCCCATACCAAGAACTCATCCTTTGGTTTGTGTAAGTAACCAAGCTCCACAATGCCCAACCATTTCTATACTAGGACCTCATCCTTTGATTTGTGTGAGAAATCAAGATCCATAATGCCCCTTCATCATTCTAGGACCTAGTCCTTTGACTTGTGTGGTCAATCAAGCCCCACAACACCCTATCATTACCATCTCATGACTTTATCCTTTATCTTGTGTGAGAAATCATGCTTCTTAAGGCCCTACCATTATCCAATCATAGACCATTCCTCATCTAGTACTAATCCCATCCAAACCTTAACCCATCCAATCATTTGAAGACCAAGCTATGTTTAAAACTGGTATCTCCCAACTCATTATAAACCAAGGCCAAGACAACCAACCAATCCAAGATGATTTTGTTGAACTAAACACATGTGATAAGTCAACCTATGATGAATCACCTATTGATCCTATACCAGTTGGCGAGGACTCTCACTCTAATGAGCTAATCGTTGTTGAGTTACTTCTTATGATTATAACCACCTTTGGGTAAATCATTACCCCAACCATGTGCCTATTTTTCAAGAGCCTCTTATTGATAAGATAGTCATTCAGGAGTTGGCTCTTGACCTATTTCTCATCCTAGAGGATTCTCACTTTGACAAACCAATTTCTATGGATCCCATTATGCCATCATAGGGTATTGCCTATCCAATACCAAATTTTTAGCAAGACATCATTCTAAAAAAGTACTCATTAGATGAAGAATCAAAGTTAGAGCCAGGTTTTACTCTTAGAATGACATCAGATTTAGCATAAAAATCTAAATCAACATCAGATTTAGAGTCCCTTAAGTTAGAATTAGATTTAGAAGAATAATATGTTTGTGTTATTACAACATTGGTTACACATACCTCATAGATCCATTTGAATACATTTGTGATCCTTATATAAATTTTGAGGATGAGTACTTCAGCTTAGACATGAGTTATATTACTATCTTATATGAGGATTGTGTATCCTCTCCCCATTCTATTACAATTCCACATGCCATAACCATCAACCAAGATAGCCATATTATTGACATTCCATCTCCCATAAGTGTCAATTGGGATCTACAAAATCACACTTTATTAAATTGTATCCATGGTGACATAGCAGTTGAAGAAGAGTAATGAGGCCAAGAAAACATTCATGTAGCAGAATAACACTCTCCTAGTGAAACCATTTTGGAGGTGCTAAGGGACAAGCAAAGTCAAAACTCAACATCTTTTAGTGAAACTTTTTCAAAATTTCTAGAAGATAATCAAATTCAAAAGTCAACATTCCTTAGTGAAACCTTCTCAAAGGCACTATGGGATAATCAAGATAACTTCACTGGTGAAAACCTCAATCATGCACCAATAACTAAGTACAAAATTTCTTCACTACTTGATGAAGATGAAATGAAATATCAAATCAAGATAGCTTCTAATCTATAGCTTAATTAGATGGTAGCTACTCTCAAGATCAAACAAGAAAAAATCTATTGGTCCTATTAAAATAACAAGTCTTTGGCCCTACCACAACCAAAGTTATGTCAAATCTGACATTAGAAACATTACGTGTGATTGAAATTCCTGATCTTCATTTATTTCCCCACCATTCCATATTCCATTATCATCTGTCATTCCATTTCACAATCAAACCTACCATCCATTATATTCTTATTTACCATCCATGGTTGCACTTTCCATTGTAAAGGCTACATAGATACCTTGTCTCGATGCTTGACAAAATCAAAATCAATGACCAATGAAGATCACAAAAGCATTCTGAGAAACCAAATTTGTAGGCCATTCTTGATAGAGCAACTATTCAGATGAGGTGTGGGATATTAAATAACATGATCAAGTATTCTATATGTATCCTTTGTTGATTATGATGTGCATCTCCATCTCAAAAAGGAAAAATATAATCATATGCCATTTACCAAACCCAAGCCAAAAACATGTACCATATTGTTTCACATTGCCACATTATTGCCATTATTGCACATGCCTATTTGTCATTATCACAAATCTTGACATTCACCCCATCACTTGGGGGCAAAACTTATACCATTTTAACCCAATTATCAAAACCATCATTATATTAGAGTAAGACCATGTCATCTTATCATTGAATTCCTATCTAGACCAAAGCCTATTTTTACTCATCCTACCTAATCCTATTTTGATCTTGGTTCATTTGGTTCTTCCCACACCTTTTGTGTGAGGATTCTGATCAAGTTTCAATAATCAATCTAGTCCATGTTTAAATTATCGTCTATGAAAGTAGTGTGATAGTTGATCTAGAAAGATATCTTTCATTTTCTATCTTGTATCAAGCTTGTTTATGTGAGCTTGATTATAACTGCCTATGGGCAAATCAGTGTTTTACCAGTCTTGATACTAATTATAACCATCTCTAGGAAAATTAGTATCATTTACATATGCTATTGTATCCTAGTTATAACTACCTATTGGAAAATTAGGGGCAAAACTTTTTTACCATGCATTGTCGTATCACCTTGCCATTACTATTTTCATTTGACTAGCCATTTGCCAGTTTTGAGAACTTGTTGGGACCTAGTTGGTTCTTCCTCATTTTTTGTGTGGATATAATTACTATGACTTGAGGTAATTTTAGGACTATGTGGAACATGCTCAATTCATGTTGAAGTCACCTCAGTTCCCCTTTCCATATGTGCTCACCATTTTGTGAGCAACCTACTCCAAATGCTCTTGTCATTTTATGAGCAGGTATCTTGTCATTCTCTAATTAGTTAAGATACCTCAAAATGCCAAAAACATTCATAACATTTCAAAACTCCAAAAATATTTGTTCTATCTAAGCCTAGTTAGTTATCCTCAATCCACTTTACTAGGGAATTATCATTGTTAGGATGAATTCTTTTGCTTTTGTTTTTAGGATTTTTGTTTGTTTGTTTATTTCAAGTTTTTTTTTTAATTTTTTTATTTGTTTGTTCACTTGCCTATTTGTTTGCTTTTAGGACTATTGCCTTGACTAAGTCTATATGTGTTCATTAGGTGATTCCTTGAGCACATTATTCTTGAGTCTATCCATATTCATATGTCAATATTATCATCATGTTTTTATCATTGGTGTATTATATTCAAGTGTTTATTGGATATCGAGAGTTAGTCCTTATGCATATTTTGGGATATCTTCATGGTGTTCTATCATGATGCCTACCATCACATGCTATAGAAAAAATTAGCTTCAAGAAGGTCTATAATCAATGGATCCATAGAAGTTTCACCTTGGCACCTTGTAAAATTCTCCCATCCCACCCTTGATCAATTCAACCCATTAACAATTCTAGTTGTATCATTGCTAATCAAGATGAGCATCTCCTCATTAATAGGTACAACTAAATTTTTTCTATTGATCAAATCTTATTCTTCTATTCATTTCTTTCATCATTTTTTGCCCACTCATATTTAATCTATATTCTAGGTTATATCCTTGAGTTGTGCTTGCTAATCAGCCCTAATTGGGGCATAATCATCTTTAGCCAATCTAGGTCTTCTCAATGATTATAACCACCTATGGGAAAATCATTATTTTGACTTTTATTCTTGTTTATAATCACCTTTGGATAAATCAGTATCATTTTCTTTTTCAATGAATGAAAGCATTTTCTCATTTGGATTAATCTCAACTATGGGTTAATTCCACCTTTCTTGTTTCTTTTTGAGGGACCATCCATCAACAAATGTGATGGCCTCTCCTTTGAGGGGGAATCATCATAGGCTTCCCAAAACCATTTGGATCTTTGTTCTTTAATCATAATCTTATTTTTGGCATATAGGCCATCTCTCATTATTTGAGAAGGCATTGCTTTGCCTATGGTTTTCAACATCTTCCAAAATAGGGACAAACTATAGACACCTAAATCTGGCCACTAATAACCTCCAACTAGGCTTTTGACTAATTTCTACCCAAAATGCGCAATTTGGCCTAAAAACACTAAAATATAATAAATAATGTGAAATTTACATATTCAAGTGCCAATTTTGGCTAAAGTATCATTAAATGGGGTAATACAATTTATGGGCCAACTAACTTTGATCAGATCATTTCAAATCAAAATGCCAATTTTGCACTTGGGTGTTTTGGATTGATTTTTTCTATCAAATCTCTTACACAATACATGTGCCTTTGTTATTTACTATTGGTAAAATCCTAAATGGGATAATGGATCCAATGCATCTAACATCACCTTCTAATTCTAATCTAGTCTAATTTTAGACCAATAACAAGGCATTTTGATCAATTTGAGTAATTTATGCACAAAGTGCTTAATCATGATTATGAGCTAATTAATCCAAATTAGAGCCTAATCAATAATTACATGGAAAATTTTTGAATACTTTTTTTTATAAATCAATATTTAATATCTACATCATCAAGTGACTTCATTTCTTGTGAAGACATCCCTAGGCGATAAATGCCACAAATATTAGGATTCATGCCCTCCATGATTCATTAATGCCTTCCATGATGCCCTCCATGCCTCTTAATTTCCCATTATTCTAATGTCATTATGAGGATAATTACTTAATTCCAAAAATTATATTAATCCTTAACCATGCATCTTCATCTCAAGATGGATGGTCCAGGTTGATTCTAAACATTCTCAAAAATCTATAAATAGGAGGCCTTACCACATCATTTATAAGTTATTTTTTTAGTGCAAAGTTATTATGCTCAAATATCTTCAAGTTCTTGATAATGAAAATTTATAATGCACAAATGATTCCAAAAGCAATTATAATTAGTTTTTCCATGCCAAATTGATTCCAAGCTAAGCCAAGCCAAAGCCATAAGGTGCCAAGGAGAAGAGGAGATAGCCAAGCCTCCTTTGATGAAGACTTCATAAGCACAAATTGAGAAAGCCACTACAAAAAGCATTTTAGAGAATCCAAGGAAGGTAAGAGAGATTTCCTTTTGAATTTTAGTTGTGTGTTTTAGTCATGTTTGTTAACTAAGCTCTCCCTAATGTCTAGGCCTAGAGATGTTATGCTAGTTAGTGTGTTTCTTTCATTTTGAAACTTTAGGGGTCTAGTTGTCGCTAAATGTATCCTTTGCCTCAACTACTATTGGCTCACCCCAAACCAAGATTGATATGATTATGTGAAAAAGTGTGTTAAATGTCAAAAACATGCCAATTTACATCATGCATCATCCCATGGCCTTCAATTATCCAAGGAATTTTGGCCCTTCTCATAATGGGGACTAGATCTCATTGGGAAAATTAATCCTCATTCTTCATCGTGGCACCACTCCATTATCACTTCCACTGATTATTTCACCAAGTGGGTGGAGGTTATTCCTCTTATCTCGATAAAATATGACAAGATATTTGACTTCTTCAACCATCACATCATCTACCATTTTGGTGTTCCCCATAAGATCATCACCAATAATGGAATTTTTTTTAAAAACAAACAAGTCCAAGGTCCTTGTGATGAATTTGGCATCAAGTTAAGATTTTCCTTTCCTTATCATCCATAAGCAAATGGATAGGCATAAGCCTCTAACAAAATCATTAACAATATGTTAACCAAAATGGTAAACACTTCTAGTTGAGATTGGCACTTGCACATCCCCTTCACTTTGTGGGCCTATCACACTAGCATTCAAACCTCTATGGGTGCTACCCCTTTCTATCTAGTCTTTAGAGTAGAGGTGGTCTTACCCCTTAAAGTATAGATTCCCTCTCTTTTCATATCCTTACAAGACATCATTTTTTAGAGTGACTATTTTCAAGAGCATCTAACACAACTTGAGCTACTTGATGAGTGTTACCTAGTCATGCTTAACCATATTTATGTCTATCAATAGAGATTTAAGAGTTCCTATAAAAATCACCTAAAATAATGAGAATTCAACATCAGAGACCTCATCCTAAAGGAAAATAAATATGTGACAAATAGGTAGAAAATAAATCAAGGCAAGTTTACTTTCAATTGGCTTGGACCCTACATCATAAACCATAAGTATGTATTAGGAGATTATCATTATCTTATTTTGAAGGAAAAATAGAATGTGATCCTCTCAATGCTTTGCACATGTGTCATTTATTTTTTTAAATAAGTATTTAACTCACCTTTTGTCTAACTTAAGAGTGTCGCTTAATTTATGAGATTTCCACCTTCCTCGTGCCTTCATCCCATCCCTTTGAGGACAAATGATAACAACATAGAACCATGTGATTAACCATCATACTCATAGCCTAATCTTAAATATGGGTGCTAAAAATCTACCCATGACATGGTTCTCATGGATACTTTTTGTACCTAATTATATAGAATTCCATGGTCATTGTCTCTCAAAAGCACTCCTTTCACCTATCATTAACTATCTTGTGGTCTAGGTTTTTCCCTCATAAAGGTAAACCTAAAAGCCTATATAGACTTTTCCATGTACAACCTAGCATCAAAATAATTTGGGATACCTAAATATCACTCAGGTAAAATATATCTAACATGTAGATTGTTTCCTTGAAGGAAAACTTCCCAAAATCTAAATTACTTAAAAAGATAGACTACTCCCTTGAAGGAAAACTATCAAAATGAAAAAATCCAAACTTAGATCACTACCTTGAAGGATGGCTAAGTCAATTTTATCAAAATCAATCATTTAAATCTTCCCACATCGATCAGCTTCACAAACCTATCTAAACAATGCAATAACAAGACCCTATATCAAAATTTAAACAAGTTATCCCAAGAAAGCTGTAATATATATAACATCTATAGACTTTTTGCATCGATCAATTTAATCCTTGAATTAAGATATAGACTTGTTTGTTATGGTTCTTGGGTCGCCTATAGAAGGGGAAAATGAACCCATAAGAGGTTATACTACCCTTCACACCACCTATCATCCATATCCCCTTTGTACCATCAACAACTCAAGGGATTCAAATCTTGATTAAAATGATGTGATCAAGACAAATTTTTACCAACCAACACATGCTAATATGAAGCATTCAAAGGGCTTATGTTCCTTAAGACAATATAAATTCAATTTTATTTAGTCCTTACCAATGATGAAGAATCATGAATTTTTCTTATCTTCTCATAATTAGTTCACGTATTCACTTAGATGTATGTCTCATGATTTTCATCTCTTTTCCCACATCTAGTTGGGTTATCTAACTTACTTTATGTGTTATCATTAAAAAAATAGCTATAAATCATAACATCACATCCATAATAATAAACCACATCACATATCCATGATCATAACCATATATAGAATAAATCATCAAATCAGCATAATCATGTATAACATTTATCATAAACATCATCCATAATCATCACATGCATAAGATAGTGATTATACATCTCATAAGTATAATCATAATAAATATATACATTTAAACCGTGAATAATGAAAAATAACATCACACACACACACACACACACACACACACACACACACACACACACACACACACACACACACACACACACACACACACACACACACAATCATCATCATCATCATCATCATCACATCATATACATCATGTCTCATTAGAACAAAATAGTGTATATAATAATGTACATTTCTCTCAAAAAATATACATCTCACTACATTGGCTCATAGGCTGATATCAAAATCATATACACCTTTGTATATCATACCATAACCTATGTCCCCTAGGGCACCACTTCCACCTGGTGCGTACCCCCCAAATGCACCTATTTGTCTAACTACAAATGTGACCCATTGACTTGGTGTCTCTACATTGGTACCACCTACCAAGCTAGCTCTATACTCACCCTATTGAGGCTTCACTAAGAAATTAGTTAAGACTATCACCTCATAATATCATAACTCATATACAATGGCTATATACCTCTGCATATCAATGGTGCCCACTAGACCTATTAGTGTTATTACTTCTCTTCGAGTATATCTTAAAGAATCTCAATCCTAGGTGACCTAGACTAGTGTAGCCCTAGCTTGGTTCCTCTCACCCATCATAATGGCTAGTTAACCCTATAATGTAGCAACTTGACCCTATAATATAGCCACCTAGCCTTATAAAGTTATGAGTTATACTTATGCAGTAGCTAGCACAATTCTTACCTATCCATTAGGGCCACCTTCTTAGACCTATACTTATGGAACCCCACCAACTAGGTCCACATCAATAGGCTACTTGCTCCCATCATCCCATCTAAAATATGTAAATGCATAGAGGGCCTCATATCATGCCATGTAGCCATCAACAAAACTTGTGTCATCAATCTCTACTCTGGTAAGTAGCTCCTCATCATCAAGAACCATCTCCACCAATTGTGGCTTTAGAAGCAAAAACTCAACATCCTCTTGCTTATACCTTGGGAATGGATCCAAAATCCCATGTAAAAATTTGAACTACCTTCAAACCATATCAAAGGGGATAAACTCACTCTCACCCTCATTCTTCTAAAAAATCCACTTATACCTCTGCAATGGCAAAATGTGTTGAGTATAGTGGGCTCACCTTAGAAATCCAACATACGACCTCCAAACCACATCTCCAACCACCAAGGCCTTTAGTGACCCTCTAAACCAATCAATATATTGTACACCTCCTCTAGGTCCTATGAGTGCATAATCACTCCTCCATCACATAAAACCCACATTAAAATCCATCTAGGCATATCCTTCTCATAAAATCCACATTTGGATATACTCATAGTCCTAATAGTGTAACATTAACCCCACATTGATGTTGTACCTCTTATAATATTTAAAACCCCATAGCTCTTTTTATATCTAAACCAATAGTATAGGTGTCCAACCAAACATTATGTGACCTAATATAATATCCACCAATACACCTAGAGAAAGATATAAAAACTTCTCATTACTCGAATGTGATACCAAAAAACATGATATTACCATTATCATCATGGTCATCAACCTCTAGTCATCTCTATCCCTATGATACAAAGGTTTTTAGCTAAAGCCACCAACATGCCACTTGGTAAATGTATAATCATCACCATATAGCTTCTCCATTAACTCATCTCTCTCCTCCCTCTTAATGTGATATATCATCTCCCCCCAAATGGGCAATGATGTGATCTTGTGTATATCCTCTAGCAAGATAGTCATCTTGCTAGTTGGTATGAGAGAGGTGTTTGTGGCTGAATCCCATCTCTAGATGAGGGCCACAATCATCATCGTATCTCATGACATGTGTTGGTAGTGCATCATCACTCTAAGGTTGACCTCATCTATGGAAACCTATCATCATCTATCATCCCATGATTAATCTCTGAAAAGATCTAAGGAACTTGATCTTGCATCTAGATTTGATCCCATGCCTACAAAATTCAATATAACAAACACACTTAATTTTTATATAAACTACTTTTCCCATGGAATTCAAACTTTTTTTTACCTCATTCACCTTACCTAATAACACCTATTTATTACCATATAAAATACATCAAACTCTTTTTAAACCTATCTTACACCCCATCTATCCTTAGCATTCCAATGTTACAACATTCCAACTCAACTATTGCTTTAACCTTCTATAAAAAAAATTGACCATTTAGTCAACCACAGATGGTCACTATGATTACTAATGGTTAACTTCCCATTTGGCCTATGGTTTTTAACAATCAAAAATCATCTATGACTACCGACGGTGGGGTATGACCATTGATGGTCACTATGTGTGACTATCGATAGTAAATCCCAAAACCCTACCTACCCAATCACTCATATCCAACAACTAATTACCCTAACTTTGTCCTCTAGCCCACTCCCATCCTTATACTTACCCTTTGAATTTCAAATTTCACCCATAAATTCTAATAATAATAACATACAACCTAAAACTAGGTCAACACCTAAAAATTGCTCACCAAGACAAATACCAAAACAACCAAACTAAAATGCAACCAAAAATGATCAAATAAATATATTATACCAAAATAAATGTATCCCCTACCTCATTATTTGACCATTTTCAAGGAGGAATCTTGGGTCCTACTGCCTAGCCATGTCCTTGTCTGCCTTGCATCCTCAATTCAACACTCTGGTCACCTCAACACAAATCCAACAGTCAAGAATCAACCCCACCCAATCCACACTCTTGAAAAAAATTCCAAGGAAACAAAAACTCACTATCAAGAGTTATAAGTCATAAAATTCAAATGACCAAAATGACTCTCCATTTTTTATTTTTACCTCCATACTTTTAAGGTTTTGTCTTTGATTATCGACAATCAAGGTGACCATTAATGGTCACATTCATGACCCTTGATCTTTGATGGTCAGGATGTCAACCTTTTCAAATTTTGGAACACTCACCTTGGTGCCCACTTTTGGATATTACCTTCTTTGCCTACCCTACCAATCACCTTGTCCACCTTGATGTTGGCCATTTTGGCCCAAACTATTACATATTTTTCAACAACCTTGACTAGACCTTTTTATTGTATTGACCAACATTGCCAAGTTGAATATTTGAATTTGTACCACCTAGTGCACACCAGACCATTTGTGTTTTTCTTGGGAGAACTTCCTACCTTAGATACCTACAAAAATACCAACCTTGTCTTTGAGACTTGATAGGAATAACCTGATCAACTATGCTAGATGTTGTGGCCCGGTTACCCAATCATCCATCCTTCTAAAACAAACCTTTTATTTTTACCAACTATGAAATCTTAGTCTATGTGAAATCTTGGATATCACACTTAGTCATGTTTTTTTTTGCATGTTCATGCTTCAAATTCCCAACCACCATTTTCACCAACCTTGTGACTCACCATAACCACTTATCAAACCCACACTTGACTTTTTTTCACTTCATTAACTCTTGATTTAAGGGGAAACACCTCCTCTCATGCTTAAGGCAACCAAACCTTTGATCCCCAAGCCATTTTTTATTTTATATCTTTTTAACACAAACTAAATAACACAAAGGATCAAAATTTAGACATTCTAAAACTACACATGATAGTTTTATATGTTGATACACCCCTAGATCAGATCATTACCTAGCCTCCAAATATGATCCTAAGTCAAGTTAGCTAACTAGCTAAACCAACTCACTAACCCAAATTTTTACCCTACTTGACCTTTAACCCTTAATTCCCTAAGGTCACCTCAACCACTAACAGTCACTCTAACTATCGATAGTCATGTCCCTACCACTTGAGCACTTAAACTCGATCCACGTGCAAACCCAAACACACCATAGTTTAATTTAGGTAGTGAGCTAATGAATCAAGAATTAAATTTGTGTAACAAATTTCACCCCTTCTATAACCTACACCTAAATCTTGTTTGCCTATAAAAAAGAGGAGAAAAAGGTGAAAAAAGATCCATCCATATAGAGATCTAGGAATTCTAGCAATCAAGCTATCAACTAGCAGTCATCAGGAGCTTCTAGCATCAAGAAATTCTTTACAAGTTTTCCCTCTAGCAAGTCAACAACAATGAAAGAGACCCAAACCTCTACCAAAATTATTCTTTAGGAAAATTATCATTACTCTACCCAAATCACTCTAGATCAACTACCAACTATCAAATAACTAGTTAAGTACATTTATGGTTTTCAAGATCTTATTATTTAGCTTATAACCCAGACCCTTCTACATCATATCCTCTAACCTCCCATCCCTAACCAGACCTTAAAAAATATACTACCTAATCCATAACCTCACTAACCCAAGTTTTCTATAACACTTCTTATAACCTACAGAAACCACCTACAATCACATTCAACCACCTATGGTCACCCAACCACTGATGGTTACCTTAACCGCTAACAGTCACCCTGACCATCAATGGTCACTATGGTAAGAAATAACAACAAGCTATTTACACCTACTTACCCTTAACCAAATTTTTATTTCTATCTTTCTTCCTATTCATAGAGTCCCCACCTATTTTTTGGAAATAACCTAACCTATTTAGCATTAGTATTGACCTAGTTATTGTGATAATTAGTCTATTTCCTTTATCAAGCATTTATTATTTCTTGTATTCCCATTGCATCTTTTTTGTAATTTGATGCAATTATTTATTCATTATTTATTTTAACTTTATTATTCTAAGAGAGTGGATTGGTAACCTCCTAGTAAGCTCATACTTATTATATATAGTTCATGTCAGGCATTCCACTTTGCTATCCATCTAACAACCCCTTTGCATTAGTATTTTCTTATCTATAGATTATTATTCCAAAGACAAAGAGGAGCTCTTCATAATTATCTAGATCATGTGCACACAAATAAACAAGTTCTTCTACCATACCCATATTTAGTTTCTTACTTCTTTAACTAAAAAATAAATTAAAATTGAGAGAAACCCCTAACTCCACCTGTAAATGTTCTAAACTCACAAATTTCTCCAAGATTGGCCTAGGTTGCCTAAGTTTTACTTGGTGAGTGCCTCAGCCCTGAGACAAAACAATGGGTATATCTATTTTTATCTAGGCCAAATAAAAACTGTATGGTCATATTTGGGTCATGATGGCCCTTTATACCATATTTGGAGGTTATATCACCTCTCTAGCATCCTCAAATCTTCAAATCTTCTCCAAATTAGACCTCAAGCTTAAGACTATGTCTATGGTCTAAAAATATTTTCTCAACCTTGGCCATGCTTGATTTGCATCTTAGTATTATGTTGAGTGTGGTGATATCATTATTGATAGTGACCTTAGTATAGTCATTTAGTTATATAACCTTGCAACCTTCATAAGGAAATCTCCATATGATGCTTGTGAGAGCACACTAAGTCAATGAACTTATTAACACTATTCTATGTATATAACCACTAAAATATGATCATAGTGTCTTCAATACATCATAGACACCTTTCTCACCTTGAACTCAACCTTTAAATTTTCTAATAACTTCAAAGCACTATGCCATTCATCTCACTATATCATGGTTTCTTCATTCCATAGCTAGAAACCAAGACTTCTCAAGTGTATAGACTGCAACTTCCAAGTTGCGTTAAAGAAAAAAGAGTGACCTATCATTATTAGCACCTTTAAGTGCATGAGAAATTTATATGAATCCTCTTAGGTTTTCTAATTTAACTTAGCTAGATCACTTGCTTACTTTTAGGTATTTCACACTAATAACTCTCCTTCGAGCATAATCAAACAAATGTAGATGATGTTTTTGAGCTAGGAGAGCCAAAACATTGATTTTTTCTTGGAGAGGATTTTCTCATCAAAACCTAAATAAAAATTCCTAAAAGAGGATGGGTAAGGCACTAAAGAAGGATGAGAACACTGATTAGGGTCATGAAGTTGGTATTCTCTTTCCACCATTTGGTCATCCACTACACTAGGACTACCTCTTCTTTGGAGCTTCAATATAACATCTTCATAGCTCACTAGAGCATCTTTGGATCTGCCTAGAGCATCTTCAAATCTACTTGGAACATCTTTGGAGCTGAATAGAACATCTTTAGAGCTTCTTGGAGCATTTTTAGAGCTTAATAAAACATTTTCAAAGCTGATTAGAGCTAATTAGAGCATCTTTTAAGATACTTATGTATATCTTTGGAGCTCACTATTTTTTATGTCAAGTCTTATAAACTATTACCAAAAAGGTCTTGCCAAAACTATTGATGACTTCTCAATCTTTCAAATTATCTCTCAGTAGAGAGACATTAGGTTGCCTCTCAATTGACACATTATCTTGAAGTGAACCAACCTCTAGTACTTGGTTCTGATCCTATTTTTCATCTATGTAGAATGGACATTTAGTAATCTAGTCAATGTCTACCCCATATTAAGCTTGAGTATTGTCCTTTTTAGGCTCTGATTCATTTTTGTCAAATTCATGCTAAGAAGGCTGGTCCAAACCTGATGTTTCTTCCTCTAAATTAAGTGGGTTGCCTATTATGATCTCTTCATCGTAGAAAATTATATTATCCTCTTTTGAATCTCTTATGAGTATAATCTCCTCCTCTATCCATGGTAAAAGGGGTTCTTTTTGAAAGAGAGAGATGATGGGAGTGTGAAAAGGTTCACCTTGCTTGAAAATTAGGAGAGTACTACTCTAACTAGGGATCTCAAAAGGTGTCTTTGGTGGATCTTGAGGAGGAGATAGGGGGTCTTGGAACTCTTGTAAAGAAATCTCATTGAGTTGAACTATGCATAAAAAACTTTCTTTTTGAACCAAAACTTCTTCCTTTTCTAGGACTAATTCTTGGGTTACCACAACTATTACCTCCTCCTTCATCTCTCTAACTTCATTAATTGATGTCTATGAAGGAAATTTATAGGGTAAAGGCACCTTGTTATCTTATTATTCTTGAATAGGCCTAGGAGAGAGTGGTCTCACTAGTGAGGGCATGATATAACTAAGATCAATTGCATATGGAGAGATCCATGGTGGGATGGTTCCCTGATCTTAAAGGAGAGTGTGTGTAGGGATAGGAGAGGGTAAAATATTTTTTTTTGGTTTTATATGTTCTCTATCACAATGCTCTAATACCTATTCAATAGATATTACCCACTCCATCTCTAGGTTCTCAACATGTGCATAGTCATCTTCTTTAATGGATGCCCACACACTCTAAAACTCATGCGAGAAGCTCCTTATCCCATCCATGGAATGAATGAGGAATTCTTGTCTAAGTAAAACCTCTTTATTTATTTTCATGATTGTTCTCCCTTGGTCCAATATTTATTCTCTAATTCTTGATAAGGATGGGCCTTGACAAGGTTTATTAGGGCTGATTTGAATGAGCCTATTGATCTTCATAACATATCAACACACTCTCTAGGATTTGGATCATGTTTCTCAATCACACTTTGTTATCCCTCTCATAAACTGATTATTGTTCACCCTCACAAAATTACCACCTATTCTTGACCAACTAAAGATAACTCCTTGCCTCTTGTATAGCATGGATAGGGATGATTGAAAAAAGTTCTAAACCCTTACCAATATACCTTATCAACTCCATATACTATGCTAATGCTTGATTGAATCCTGAAAATAATGTAATAGGATAAACATAGTATTAACAAGGGATATTAGAGGACTGATTTGAATTCAAATGAGGTTGATTTTGGTCAAACATAGCGGTGGGAAGGGGGTAAAGTTCATGATAGGGTTGATAGGTTGCTTGAGGGTCACTTGGGGGAAACAAATAAATGTTATTATCTTGATATAAGTGATGCTAAAGTAGAGAATAAACATGTTTATCAAAAGAGGTTTGACTATACATACTAAGGTTCTAATTTTGGGCACTTATGATACTTTACCAATTGATGTTCATAGTTTACTATCCATTCATGTTTGAAACCATTCCTTTGAATGTTGATTGCACTGAAAAGCAACACCAAAAACCTTTTAGTGAAGTGAAGAATGTAGTAGTCTCACTGGTCATGCTAAAAACTATTGTAGCATATAATTACACCCTTGTGAGATGGTTATTTAGGATCTCTCAACTCCTAGATACAAAATTATATCAACCCCAAGTTGTGGGTATTCTATGATGGGATTGAACCTCTAGAGAAGGTTGGTTCCTCTTGGTAGATCACCTAACTAATAGTTTTGACTAGGGAAAGGGGTAAAAGGGATACAAGGGATAAATAAAATGATACAAAGGGTGATACAAAAAGCTAAATGACACTCCAAATTTCTTGAAACTGACACTTAAGAAGCTTAAAGACAACCCTCACTCACATAATCTCTCAAACTGGTGATTTAGCATTAATATTTCCAAAATTAGGCTCACTAAATAAGAGATGAAGCATGGAGGATTATCAAGCTCACACTATACCTTCATCAGTGATAAAAATCCATAGTTTTAGACCAAAAAACACCTAGAAATACTTTTAAAAATACAAGAAATAAGGACAATCACTAGGGAATAACACTCCTCCACAAAGCAATCATGCACAATCTGACTATAACACTAGATGTAAGCAAAAAGATAAGTAAAATAAGTTGTCATATTACTTCAAGAGGTTATTCTTAGAAATTTTGATATATTTTTTCCTTATTAAATGATATTATATCTATTTATAATGAATAAGAAAAGGGATATATAGGATAAAATGAATATATAGGAGAAAAAGGAAGGGAGATGAGAAGAAAGCTTTTAAAAATCAATAAATGTAACTAAACCACCCTCCATAGATATCCATCAAAGAAGATGAAGAGGTACATGAGTATCAAAAAATTTCAAATCATTTAGGCACCAATCCTACTTATAAAATTAACCCTCCAAATTTAAAAGGTATTTAATCTCTCCCATTGGCCTAAAAAAGCACTATAGGACAAAATTTTCTTGAAGAAGATGACATCATGCTCCACTAACTTGAGAAAAGTTTCCAAACATATATAATATTACTTAAATGCTCCATATTTTTTGATAAAAGTATCTAAACATCTATAATCATTCGTAAATGTTCCATTAATGCTCATCAACCCCCAAAACTCCTCCACTTGACTTCTATGCCCCATCTCTACTTGGCTTGTGTTAGAAACTTGGCAATATGATTAGTCATTCTAACATTTTATGTTTTCACTAACCTTTAAGGGATAATTTTTATTTATTTATTATTTTTTCCCACTAATATTTTCCTCTCCAACCTATTAAAGTCAACATGGAACCCAAAAATCCCTTGGACTCCATTGATGGAAGTCTTCAAGCTCAAGCCATCTGCAACTAGTTATCTTAGAGCTTGATTTCAAGGTCATTTTATCACCATGACAACCAATGTTGGAGTTTTATAAGTATTTTATGCATATACACCATTCCTATGACAAAGAAAATGAAGCTTTGTGCTACCTTCAAGACCTAAAATAATGGTGCAAATTTCTAGTAAACCTTAAACCATTTAAAAATCATTAGAAAATTTGGGGTTTTCACCTTTTAGATCAACAAATCCCCTTATAAACCATTATTAATGGATCTTATTTCCATATAATGATAACTCAGGTTCCATTAGGCCTCTTTCATGCATTTATACAATTTCATATTTTGAAGACCTACAAAATGCGTATTTTAGGCCATTTTGGGCCTCCTAAGCACCCACACATGCCAATTTATTATTAAAAATAGGTTAAACATGATATTTATAAATTCCCCTATGTGTTATAGGTGTTTTTCAAGTGATTCTAGGTCATTTCATGGGCTTCTGAGCTCAAAACCTCAAAATTGGTCAAAATAGACCCTTTGGCAACTTCAACAATTATAGGCATTTCCATGGTGCTTGGGAGCTTAAATGAGCTTATTTTATACTTAAGACTCTTTAGGTGTGGCTTACCCATCCTTTGAGACCATTCTTAGTCTTTTATTCACTTGGAAACTCTTTAAATTAGTTTGGGAAAGTCTGCCACATTCTAGGCTTAGGTAGGTCTAGGGGGTCTCTTTTCTAGTTTGAGCCACTTGGAGTATTTATTGCCTTTTCAAACTCACAAAAAAACATTATAGTGGCTCTTAGACAAAATCCTGATCACTATTCCATACATAAATCCTCCTTTTAACCTCTACTAAAGGCTCTTTTAAACTTGATATTGAGCACGAACTCCATTAATAGAGATATGAAAACTTGGTTTTCCTCTCCCTTGAAGTAAATTATGGTATGATACCACTTTTAAAACTTAAAGTACACTAAAATAGAATGCAATCAAAAATTTTAGGTCATTCCATTGAGTAACTCAAAAAATGCATATTTTGGGGTTGCCTCAACTTGCCCTGTCAAATATTTGAGCATGTGTAGGTATGAGTTTTTCTAATTTCTTGAGTTTTGTTAGGTCCCATATTAGGAATTAAAAAAAATTAAAATGGATTTAATATGACCATAAATCAGATCTAAATTATGCACTATCATGCATAATGAAAACATTCCTCAAATCATAGTTATTAAGAAAGTATAAATGAAGAGAACAAGATAACAATCACACATAACACATATCTACCATGGTTCACCCAATGTGGGATACATCCACTAAGAAAGTCCTCAAAAAAATTGTAATAAAAAAACAAAATTATAATGAACTCTCACAGAGATAGAATATCTCTTGTAGAAAATGTTACACAAATGAAATGCTACACTTTCACCTACACCTGCACAATACTGGATCTCATAAGCTACTATACCACACCCTACAATAAATACCTACACTTTGCAAAAACATTTGCACTTTGAATTTGATCCTAAAATACATACCCTATAAATAAGCCATCAACCTCTAAGGGTCACATCGCACTTTTATATATAAAAATCCAAGGGAAAATCCACCAAATGAGGAGAATTCCATAATACTTATCCAAGATAATCATTATACACCATGTGACAACCCTTCTCCACCTAAACAAGCTCATCCAAAATCTCACCCAAGGAGGAAATCACCATGTTTATCTCTCCTCTTATAAAAAATGAATTTTCTAAGGACATGTGATTGCATCCAACTCCTTAAAACAAGGAAGGCATTACATTTTCTAATCAACAACTAGATCCCTCAATAAATACCTGCACTTTGTAAAACCATATGCACTTTGACTATGACCTCAAAGCCACACCTGTAAATAAACCATCAACCTATAAGGGTCAAATCATACCTATATATATTAAAAACTAATGTAAAATCCACTAAATGAGGATAATTATGCAATGCTTATCCAAGATAAGCATTATCCACCATGTGACAACCCTCCTCCACCTAAGTAAGATCATCCAAAATACCACCCAAGGAGGAACTCACCATGTTTATCTCTCCTCGTCTAAAATGTGAATTTTATAAGGACATGTGATTACAACCAAATCCTTAAATTAAGGAAGGAATTACATTTTCCAATAAATAACTCTCTCTCTCAAAATAAGGAAGTCAACATGGAAAATAAGCATCTAACAACTAACTCCAAAAAATATAGAAATGTAGAAATTAGAAATATAAAGAATATTCCACTCACATGTGGAAAAATGTTCCATAAAATGTGGAGAAGGGAAAAATATGCTCCCCACATTTATGGATCTCTCTAGGCCCCAAAAATTTATCCCTATGGTCATGTGATAGCCCCAAAGGGCTCCATACTCAACAATCTCCCACTTGGAGACCGTTTCTCCTGAGAAAAATATATCACTGCTTCATGACCACTAAGGCCAACCAAATCTGAACATAGACTCAACTTGTCCAATGTGACCACCTTGTTCATCATATCCATATGATTTTGGCTATTACGAATCTTCTCTAGATTCACCTAGTTTTCATCTAAAGTTTTCTTGATGAATTGATAACGAAACTAAATGTGTTTCATCCTCAAGTGGAAAGCAGAGTTCTTTACCAAATGAATAAAACTTTAAATATCACTATGTAGTCTCCCAAATTCATGATCATGCCCCAAATATCAAAATAACTCTTATAACCAGATCATCTCCTTGCTAGCCTCTATGGTAGCAACATACTCTACCTCTATGGTTGACAAAGCCACAACCTTGTGTATTCTAGAAATACAAGTAACTATTGTATCTCTACTAGTAAATGTATATCCTATCATACTCCTCCTATGAATATCCCCCACCATATATAAGTACACATAGCCATGCAAAGTGGTATTTGATCTACCATAACATAATGTAATATCAATGGTTCCTCTCAAATACCAAAGAATCCATTTCACTATTTGCCAATGCTCATAACCAAGATCACTCATATACCTGTTCATAACTCCCATTGTATGGGCAATATCTAGCCTAGTATAAACCATGGCATACATCAAAATTCCAACTAATGATGAGTAAGGCACCTTAGACATCTTAAGATTTCTAGCTTCCATCTTGGGACATTGCTTCTTTGATAATCTAAAGTGGCTTGTCAAAGGAGTACCAACAAATTTAGCATCCAACATGATAAACCTTTGCAAGACTTTCTTTACATAATTTTACCAAGATAAGATCAACTTCCTCTCCTTCCTATCGTGATTAATCCTCATATCAAGGATTTGCTTTACATCACCCAAATCCTTCATATGAAAGGAGTCACTAAGTTATTTATTGAGCATATGAATATGCTATATGTTATTTCCTAAAACTAACATGTCATCCACATACAAGCATAAAATAATAAATAAACCATCATCAAAATGTTTGATGTACATTAAATGGTCAAAATTACACCTTTGATATTCTTGTTTTAACATAAAATAATCAAATTTCTTATTCCATTGCTATGGAGCTTGTTTCAGGCCATACAATATCTTCTTTAGTCTACAGACATAGTTCTCCTTCCCTTTAACCTCATATCCCTGTGGCTGCTTCATATAAAAATCTTCATCCAAATCACCATGAATAAAATTAGTTTTCACATCTAACTATTCCAAATGCAAATCCTCAACTATAACTAAACTAGGAACAATCCTAATAAAAGTCATTTTTAAAATAGGAGAGAAAATATCATCAAAATCAATACCTATTTTTTGTACAAACCCCTTAACCACCATCTTGGCCTTATACCTTTTTCTCCCTTCATCTTTTTCTTTTATTTTCAAGATCTACTTGTTTGGTAATTCACTCTTTCCCTTGGGTAGGCTTACCAAATCCCACATTTGGTTCTCCATGAGAGATCTATGCTCCTCATCCATGGATTGCTCCCACTTCATCCCGGTATCTACCTACATTACTTCCACATAACACTCTAATTATCCATTGTTAGTGAGTAATAAATAATACAAATGATAAAAATGTTTAGGTGATCTTATTATCTTAGAAGACCTTCTTACTATAGGATTTTGGGATCCTTGTGTAGAAGCATCATGAATTGATTCATTTGATACTTTGACATCTATAATATCATCCAAAATCATGTACTCTTTTTTATTCTTGTTCCTGTTCTTGAAACTGATTTTTATACATGGATTTTTCATTAAAGACTACATCTCTAGACCAAAATATTTTCTTATCTTTAATGCTCCATAAATGGAAACCAAAGTCATCCTCACCATATCCAACAAATGTGTTTTTCTTTGGTTTAGCTTTTAACTTGGTGTTATCCTCTTTCTTAATAAGATAAAAAGCTTCACATCTAAAGACTATAAGAAAATAATAATCAACATTCTTACCATACCAAACTTATTTAAGAATGCCTCCATCCAAAGGCATAGAAGGTCCTCTATTAATCAGATATACTACTGTGTTAACTGCTTTTGCCCAAAACTATAAAGGCAACCCTACATGTAACCTCATGTTCCTAACATGTTCCATTATTGTTTTGTTCATCCTTTCAAATACCCCATTATACTATGGAGTTTCTAAAATTATCCTTTGCCTATGGATTCCATTGTTAGAAAAATAATCAAAAAGAACATTACTACAATACTCACCTCTATTATCTAATTTGAGACATTTCAACTTGAGACATGTTTCATTCTTAACCAAGGATTTCCACTTCTTAAAAGTGCAAAATACATCATATTTATTTTTAATACAATAAATCCAAAATTTCCTAGTTGTATCATCAATAAAAGTAACACAATAAATAGATCCACTAATAGAAGATACCTAAACTGGTCTCCATACATCTGAATGTACCAACTCTAACTTGTGCTCTTTCTTTATGGCTCCAACTTTCATGAAGTTAATCCAATTCTATTTATTGTACACACTATTTTCACATAAGTCTATATCTTTTTCTTTTCATCTAGGCAACTTGTGTTTTAAGATCTCTATGCCCTTATGGCTCATATGACCGAGCCTATAGTGCTACATAGTTGCATTTCCATCTGCAACAACTAAATCAAAAGAATCAACAACACTAGTTAAATATAGAGTAGCACCTTTCTTACCTCTTGAAATCACAATATCACCTTTGGTAACTTTCCAAGAATCTATAGTAAACATTACTGAACAACCCTCACTACCCAATTTCCCCACTGAAACCAAATTCTATCTCAACATAGGCACACATCTAACATCATTAAGTATCCATGTGCTCCCATTCTACATTTTAACCTAAAAAAAACCTTTCCCTACTATCTCACATGGTTCATCATCACCAAGATAAACATATCCTAGATTATCTTAAACATAATCAGTAAAATAATGCCTATGTGGGGTGGCATGAAAAGAAGCCCTTGAATCCAATACCCAAGACTCAAAAAAACTATGCATAGAAAGAATTAAGGCATCCTAATATGATTGACCTGATGTCACATTTACCTCATTTGTTTCCTCCTTATTGGTATTCTTATCCCAAAGTGACCAATAATCCTTATTTGAGTGTCCACTCTTCCCAAAATGCCAACATACCATCTTAGATCTAGATCTAGATTTAGATCTACCCTTTGACTTTCCATAGTTACCCTTACTCTTATCCTTTTGCCTCCCTCTAGTATCAATAGACAAAACATTACCTAAAGATGATTCACCAGTGGTTTTCCTTTACATCTCCTTGCTAAGGATCACACCTACAACATCCATAAAATTTAAGCTTCACTTAGCAAGGACTATATTACTCATAGCCATAACCAAACTATCCCAACTATCAGGAAAAGAACATAAGATTAGCAAAGATTTAACTTCATCATCAAAATTAATTACAACATAAGTGAGCATACTTACAACCATATTAAAATTATTTATATGATTAGCAATAGAACCATTCTCAGACATTTTCATGTTAAATACTCTTTTCATAAGAAATTTTTTATTAGAAGCATAAGGTTTTTCATATAACTTTCCAAGTTTATCCATGAGATCTTTTATGGTTTTCTCATCATAAATATTAAATGCAATAGAAGATACAAGTCATAACCATATGTCTCCCAATGCCTTCCTATCAAGCAATGATCAATCCACATCACTTATACATACAGGTTGTTCTACTTTCCTCTCCAATGGGAGATGTAGCTCCTTCTGATATAGGCAATCTTTCATATGCATTTTCCATAAACCAAAATTCTTAACATCAAACTTCTCCACTCTGAATCTGATATCTTCTCCCATAACTCCCACCCAAGCTAATAACCTTTCCTATGATTTACCACTTTAGAAAAACACACCAAAGCTCTGATACCAGTTGTTAATAATTAAAAATCCTTTAAACCAGATTTAATATGATCATAAATAAGATCTAAATTATGCACTAGCATGCATCATGGAAACATTACTCAAATCATAGCTATTATGAAAGTATAAATGAAGAGAACAATATAATAGTCACACATAACAAAAATCTACCATGGTTCATCCAATGTGGGATACATCCACTAATGAAGTCCTCAAATAAAAATATAATAAAAAATAAGATTTTAATGAACTCTCATAGAGATAGAATATCTCTTTTAGAAAATGCTACACAAATGAAATGTTGTACTTTCACCTACACCTACATAATACTATATCTCATAAGCTACTATACCACACCCTATAATAAACACTTGCACTTTTTAAAAACATTTGCACTTTTCTTCTGATCCTTAAAGCCACACCTTGAAAATAAACCATCAACCTCTAAAGGTCACATCACACCTATATATATAACAAACCAAGGGAAAATCCACCAGATGAGGAGAGTTGTGCAATGCTTATCCAAGATAAGCATTATCCAAGATAATCATTATCCATCATATGACAACCATCCTCAACCTAAGAAAGATCATATAAAGTCCCACCCAAGGAGGAAATTACCATGTTTATCTCTCTTGTTATAAAAAGTGTGTTTTCCAAGGACATGTGATCACAACCAACTCCTTGAAATAAGGAAGGGATTACATTTTCCAATAAATAACTAGCTCCCTCAAAACAAGGAAGTCAACATGGAAAAAAGACATATAACAACTAACTCGACAAAATGTGGAAACATATAAATTATAAATACAAAGAATATTCCACTCACATGTGGATAAAGGTTTCATAAAATGTGGAGTAGGGAAAATTGCACTCCCAATATTTGTGGAGCTCTCTAGGCCCCAAAAATATATCCATATGGTCATGTGATAGCACAAAATGGATCCAAAATCAACATTCCAAGACATAAATATTTTTTAATTAGGAATATTAGGGTCCCCCATAACTATTCCAATCATTATTTGGAAATTTTCAATCATGTAAACCAACTCAAAACATCAATCTAGACCTATTTCACACTTAGAAACTATGAACTGTGAGACATAGAGAGCAAGAAATAAGAGAATATTAATATTTATAAGGTATCAAGACCTTATTATTATTATTATTATCATTATTATTAATATTTAACATTGAAATAACATTTAAAGTTATCCAATCATTATATTTTATCATTAAATCTTTTAAGTGCCTCAAAAAATGCTTTTTCTAACTATTTACATTTTCATTCCAAAATCTTAAATTTTGAAAATTTGCACTTCTCTTCATTTCACCTTGAAATTTTAAATGTGATCACTCTAAAAATTTTTGGGAAGAATTAAAATAAAAATTGTCTCAAAAATAATCATATGATGTTCAAACCATCTTTTATACCTTATATCCCTCCAATAAACTTGCCTATCTCCATGTTGACTATCAACAAACAAGCATAGGACTATGACAAAATAAAGGATATTTAAACTATTAATGTCACATAAAAAAAACAATTTTTATTTATAAACACTCATTAACACCATATATACCAAATTTCATAGATGGTTATTCTTATAGAGTCCTTAAAACTCATTTTTCTTAAAACTATCTAGTGGGTTGCTTGTGTGAATGATTGTTTATGATTGTAGGAGTTATGTTAAAAAAAAGGTATGATTCACTAATTATTTGGTATTAAATATGTAATTAATATTTTTATATACTCACCATGATCATATTTACAAAAAATGATATCCTAACTCCTCCTATAGATGTTCTAAAATCACAAATTTCTCCAAGATTGGCCTAGGTTGCCAGAGTTTCACTTAGAGAATGCTTTAGCTCTGAGACAAAATATCAGGTATATTCCTTGTTAACTAGGAAAAATAGAAACCATAGATTCATATCTTGGGTCATGAGGAACCATTTAACCAAATTTGGAGGTTAGATCACCTCTCTAGCATCCTTAACTCTTCAAATCCTCTTAAAATTAGTCCTCAAGCTTATGACTGTGTGTATGCTTTGAAACCATTTTATCAAACTTGGCCATGCTTGATTTACATATTATAATTGTGTGAAGTGTGATGAGATCAATCTTTATAGTTACCTTATTATATCCACCTAGTTATATAACACTACAACCTTCAAAAGGATATCTTTATATGATGCTTGTGAGAACACACTAGGTCAATGAACTTCTTAACCCTATTTTATGTATATAAGCCCTGAGAGATGTTCATATTGTCTTAAAAAAATCATATACACCTTTCTCACCTTGAAATTAACCTTTGATTTTTTTATAACTTTTAATCACTATGCCATTCATCTCATTATATCATGGTTTGTTCATTGCATAAGCTAGTACCCAAGACTTCTCAAGTGTATGGGCTACAACCTCTAGGTTGGATTCAAATAAAACGAGTGACCTATCATTATTGGAACCTTAATTTGCATGATATATTTATCTGAATCCTCTTAGGTCTTCTAATTTAACCTATCTAGATCACTTATCCATGTTGAGGTATCTCACACTAACAACTTTTCTTAGAGTATAATCAAATAGTTGTAGGTGATGTTTGTGAGCTAGGAAAGCCAAAACACTAATTTTTTTCTTGGAGAGGATATTCTCATTAAAAATTGATTGTAGAGGCCTAAAATAGGATGGGAAAATAACTCAATAAGGCTAAGAACACTAACTAGGGTCATGAAGTTGGTATTTTCTTCCACCATTTGATCATCCACTGCACTAGGGTTGCCTCCTCTTCGAAGCTTCAATAGAACATATTCATAGCTCACTGGAGCATCTTTGAAACTACTTGGATCATCTTCAAAGCATCTTTGGAGTTTCCTAGATAATCTTCAAATCTCAGTAGAACATCTTTGGATCTATCTAGAGCATTTTTGGCTCATCTTAAGAGCTCAATAGAACATATTTGGAGTTGCCTGGGGCATCTTTAGAGCTCAATAGAACATCTTCAAAACTTTCTAGAGCATCTTCAAAGCTACTTATGTAGATATTTAGAGCTCACTGTATTCTATGTTGAGTCTTCAAAACTATTTCTAAAAATGTGTTTCCAAAATTGTTTATGACTTTTCAAGCCTTCAAATTCTCTCTTAATAGAGAGACATTAGGTTGCCTCTCAACAGCTCTAAACACCACACCAAGACCTTCCAATATATTTGACTACATAATCAATTCAAGACTATAAAGAAACTAGTCATTAAAGCAAAAGGTCATTTAATTGTCTAGGAGAGTGGCTTGATCCATCTAGGGAAAAGTTTCATATATAGGCCAATTTTGGCCAACAATAGGCATAGTGCCCATAGATGCTTCAAATTATCCCCTCTAAATGGTACAATATAATGAGGTAGTCCAATATCTCAATCCTACTATGTATCCCTATAGGTTGGCTACTTAGGCTTGTACTTGTCCAAGATATATCATGGTATCCATATTTGCTTCTCTATCTTAAGATAAAGCCTGTTAGGCCTATGCCTCTCCTAATCCCACCCCTCTCATTGGATAAAATCCATCTCCACATGTATTCAAATACCTTAAAACCTCCCACAATAGTCTAAAATAGCCTTCTTGATATGGGGTAGATGGTACCATAAGATCGTCCAACATGGTGGGGTTGTATGGTGTTAGTACCCCATCCAAAATATCATGGTACACTATCATAACTAGATATCCCAAATAAACCTCTTCTATCATATAATATGGAAAATGAAAACTAGATAGATATTAGATCACACATGTATCTCAAAATTTATCTATCTACTAAAATAACATGTAACTAATATACTATATCAAAACTTAAAATTACAACATTTCTCACTAGTCCCAGTGTCACCAACCACCATCTCCCCATCTTCTTGACCATGGTTTCTCCATCTTCTTGTATCATAATCCCCTCCTTTGTCAATATCCTCCCCACTAATGTGAAGATAGGATTCATCACTTGGGCATGCCATGAGCCTCTTCTAATAAGTGTTTTTATCAACTAAGTCTATCATAGATTAGCTATCAAGTTATATTATATGACTACCCTCACCTAAGCCTACTCTCATCAGTGGTACCTCCATATATGATGTGTTCATGGTGGTTTATACAACTCCTAATATGGTGTTTTATGTGTTACCTATTACACCCTTGCATCCACATCTATGTCCTCTCCTCACTTGGTTGCCTACTATCATGCTCGACTAGTCCATGGTCTCACATGCTATGGCTTGATCAATAGTACATCGATTAGTGATCCTCCTCCTCATCTCCCATTTGGATCTATAGTAGTCATCCCCAAAAATTAGGCACTACTAGAGCATTTATTAGGTGTGAGAGTTAAAACTACCTTGACAAGCATACCACTATCTATAAATCTACCCACAAAGTATAGTGGACTATGATTCATACCCAAGCCAACCTTATTTCCATGGTCACCCAACTAAGACAAATAGTATCAATGTGTATATGGATACCACATGATCTACCATCATGTGATTATCTACAAAGATGACACATGGGGCATGGCCCATGCTACCTAGTCTTTCCATCATCTAATTACTTGAAGTAACCTATCATTGATCACATATGACAACCCAACTAGTTGATCCATAAAGAACCTCTCATATTTCTAATCACTTAGTAACACCACTAAACCCATGGTATTAATCCCTATGGATAGTATCCCATACATATCATTTATGAGCTAGAGCTAGATGATATACCCCAAATCATATAGTACCTCTTTATCCAAAATGAATTGGCATAAGGCTATCACATATAGTGGTACCTTGCCATACATCTTGTGACACACCACTCATGATATCATAAGTATAATCACATCCTTTCAAATTTATAGAATATGTGAGCTCTACACATCAAAAATACTGACCCATAGACCTAGGTATATCCTATCTGATCTCATCACCTACCTAGCTAGTGATCATCTCTACTGAAGATAATCTGGTGTCTCTATGATCATTGATGTCCCTCTTATCAGTAGTCTAATCAATTCATGGATTTCATTTAGTGTGATACACACATTTATGGTATCCCCATCCACCACCCATCGAAAGTGTTTTTCAACCATTTTCATGCTTTAAGGAACATAACATGAGATCATCACTCAATGGGATTAGCCTCATCTCCATAATACCTCCCAAACCTAGTATAAGTGTTTTCACTCTATCCACATCTATTAATAACTCCAGTAGATATGGTAAGCACTTAAAATCAATTAGTGGATAATACCTTTGACATGTCTACAAAATATCAAACAACAAAGAATGTATTAGATCTCCATGTCATTAATAACCAATATATATTATTCAAATTTCACAAAACTTAGCTGGTTTGATTTGGTTTTTTCATTTTCTATAGAAAAACCTATTCAATATTAAATCATCCCTATGATTCATTTGGGATACTAAATCATCGATATAAAATTCTTACTAAATCATCCTATACAATACTAGGTCAACCACCTTTTTGCCTTGCATTACTATATTGGCCCTATTATACTACACCCACTATTTCAAATCAGCTAAGTCAACCCTTTGCTATGTAGTCAACCCCATATTAGCAAACTAAATCAGCCCACTACTATTCATTCAGACTTTTTTTTTCCTTTGCCTTGGAGACTCAATTGACTAGGTTGAATATGTTTATCCATATTAGCAACTTTTTGATCATTTACCATAAATATGTTGGAATTTATTGTTATGACTCTTTCTTACCCAATACCCCGTATTACCCCTAGTATATATAAAAATTTCATAGGGTTAATTTTGATGCTTATATTTTTCCTACCAGCCAATTTTATATAATTCACTCAATTTCAAATCAAAATAATCAAAAAAATGAAATTTTTAGTTGCTTACCTATGTTTCACTCACTACAGACACTATGCATCTTCCCTATCTTAGTTGTTATATCCTCACCATGATGGCTCTCTATTCTCCAACTAGGTCTCTCAAATATCTATTTTCTTAGAATAGTAAAAATGACAAATGAATTCTTTTTCACCTTATTTATATTTACTATTCAAAATTATTTACCTTTCCAATATTTACTATCAAATTTCTTATGTTGATCATAATTTATCTCTACTAGCTCTTTTTTTAAACCATAAAAATTTATATAGTAGTGACATCAAAGAGAATATTTTCACATATTATATGTCTATGTTTCAAAATAAATGATTTTTCATTCTTTTTTACTAACATCTACAGGTTCACCTAATGTTCTCTACATTGGACACCTTCAAAATTTCTTACATCTCTTTTATATACAACACTAAGGTAAGTAAAGGTGTGTGTTTTTCAATTCCATCCTTTTATTTATATTATCTTCTCCTTACTACGCCTTATCCAGCATCAACATTGCATATTACTATGTTCTTTTCTTGAATCCCCATCCCATGTTACATCCACATGAAACTTGATGAGATTAAAGTGGGGCATATGCATATACATAATTATTGTCACTTGGATTTGCACCCCTTGAGGATATTCCTAGATATCCTCATTTAAGTAGCATAATGGAAACATTTATCTTACTGTGGTTAATAATTTTGGGAGATGAATCTCTAAAATGGATATTTCCCTTGATGCACTCTTTGAAAAAATCTCTTATCTATAAAATTTGCATGAAAAGGGTTAGGAAGACAAACAAAGAATACTAAAGGTGATGCACCAAAATTGAATTTACACCTATTGATTGAAATAATACTACTTATAGCTAAACAAATTTTCTTTCACATAAAACTCATAATTCAAGATGGATTGTCACATCAATGTTTCATATGCTAGGTTCAATAGTTATTTGGATGATTAAGAGGGTAATGGATGATTCCTTTGTGGAATATAGTCGTGAACAAATTCTAAAACACACATACACTTAAAAGATAAAAATAATAAATACCTTCAAAAATTAATCTTCTACACATTTGGTGAACAATCAAGGATAACATGCTAAAAAAGATGATCCTTTACTAGACAAGACTAACAAGATTTTAATAAAACTCAATTGTACAGCATGTAAGTGGGAAAATTCACTTGTTTTATTGCCTCAAGAGACATTCAAGTAAAAAATTAGCTAGGGTTTAACCATAAACTAATAAAGGAAGTTAAAAAGATCCAAAAGAGTCAATATTTATAGCCTTTGGGAGAAAAGAAAGACAAGGGAAGTCCAAAGGTAACTTGGACACTTTTCAAGTTAAGAAAAGAGGTTACATTTTCATGACAAATAGATGTGAAATGAACCAAGCAATATCAAGAGGCCCAAGTGTCCATACAAGTCATGAAAATTATGAAAAGTGGCATAAAACTACTAGTCTTGGCTCAAAAATTGCATTCATAATTTGAACATGTTTGAACATCCATGGCCTTAGACTACTTAGGTACACCTTAAAAAGGCTCACACTTGGAGTTTTCACCCTTCTCACCCTTGTGTCCATTATGCTAGTTTTAATTGGCTGAGATGAGAGCTCTAGTTTGGACACTTATGTGTTTTTTCTTGGAAATAAATTACAATAGGTAGTTAGTACAAGTCCTAAGCTTCCCTCCAAATTTTATTTCATCTTCAGACTCCTCTTGTATCCTAAAAAACACATAAAATGATAAAAAAAATACCCTATTTTTCACCCTATCTATATAATTATGTAAAAATCAAAGGTATGGGAGGAATTTTGAGTGATTAATCTACAAGTTCCAATAGATTTCATGGTCAAAATATATCATATGGATAGCTATCTAGGTTTGTTTTCTCCATCTGGTCCTAGCTGCAGGTTTAATAGAGTTTTAGGTAGTTTTTAGTGTTAATATTTGTTCACAAAGATTTCACATTGGAATTTACAAAAAATTACACAAGCCTTATGTTATGGTACCTTAATAAACCCTCCAAATTCCTTTGGTTCCCATGTAAAGTCTTAGAATAGATATGAGCACTAGAAGACACCTCATCGAGCTTGTTTCTACTTTTCCTACATGTTTGAACACTTTCTGAGAAATAAGTAGCTTTATTATAGGTTACTATACATAATAAAATTTCAAACATGTATATTTAAACCTCGTAAATATGTATTAATCATTTTATATCTTATCAAGAGTTAAAATGAAGACGGACCCCAAATTGGCTCTAGGTCTTTTGAAGGCCTATTGGGTTTGGCATGTACCTTGAAAGTTTGAACTACTTAAACTAGTATATTATGGTTAGGATGGTATATAATTCTTATTTATTACTCATTAAATATTTTAATATCACCATATAACCTCCCAATCACTCCTCTTCTTCCTTTCCCTCATCTACCAACTAGGCCTAGTGAAAGCTTGCCTAGTTAGACTGAATGTAGCGGTATTTTGGTAATATTGAAAGGTATGAGCCTAAATTATTTATTATATATAATATAATTTAATTTAATACACATAATTATATGTTTATTATTATTACCAAATATCCATATAAATCCCTTTGTCTATTTTGTACTCACTAGCTTGCTTTGCTAAAGCCTGATTTTCCTAGATTGGCTGACCTCTAAGATAAAAAAATGAGATGTATACCTAATCCCCAAGAAAAAGTGAGTATTTTTGGAGTTTTTACAGGTATTTATTATTATTTTTAGTAAATATTTTATCTGTAATCCTTGATTTAGGTGCCTAACCAACTTAAAATGCCCAAAAAAAGCCTCTAAAAAGCTTGTTTTCTTGATTTTTCTTCAAATCCTCCTAAGAGTGACCTATAAAAGATAATAAAATTATTATAGGTTCCTTAAAAAAATTTATAATTATAAATTAATTATTATTAAGATTTTAAATCACCCAAAATACTTCTCTTCTATGGATTGCTCATATTCATCTATTAAGCAAACATGGTTTCGTAGCCCACAGTACAAACTGTTGCCCTTTGGCCAAGTAAGGAACGTATATGATCACCTTATTAGAGTATTTGTCTTTTTTAAACACATTTTAACCTATAAATACTACTTTTAATTTCTTGTAACCGTCCTCTCTTCCCTAGACAAGTCCATCCCTTACCTTACCTCTAAGACTGTACCCTACTATAGGCATATACAAGTCTATAATGGAACTGTGTAGGCTTATTTTGATATTTTTTTATATTATGAAGTCATCATGATCATAATTTATATTATAAAATGTTATTATTATCACCCAAAATCCTTTATACCCTTCATATTCTCCTAATTATCTCAAATTTGTCTTTCTCTACTAGACTGAGACACATGGCTTTTAGAGCCTGCTTGTATGTTACATTTGCTTCTTTGAGGATTGGTCATAGTGAGAAAATACTATAAATTAAATCATGATAAAAATAAAAAATTTATATATTCCTATACATTATTCTCACCTTATATACTCCTTGAGTTCAAAATTGAGTTTCCTTTTTTTATGACTGAGACACCTTATTTGTAAGTTGTTGTAGGTCACATGAGCTCACTTAAACCTTGTTCATGATGTGTATTGGATTTAATTTAATCCTTATGGGTATAAAAATGTATGATTTACCTATAATTATTATTTGGAAAACCTTAAAATACCATCTTAGCATCAACTTTTAGGTTACTCTCTTATACTTAGATACTATGCTCGTTAACTTGCCTGTAGGTGTATTTTTATTTAACTAAGATTAGTCATGAAATGAAAGGACCTCATTGAACCATTTTAAGGTCAAAAAACATATATATCATATTTTAATGAATTATATTCTCTTTGGAAGCACAAATTGTGTTATCTTGCTTAGACTGAGAAACTTTTATTGTAGGTGTGTATTTCTCATTAAAGGGACACCTATAGGTAGTCATAGGGGTTTCATGGGAGTGTCTAAATATTTTATTTATAAAATAAAAGACATTTTCGTACCATACCATCAATTTAAACCTGATATTAATGAGGGTTTGTCTAATTTTTTTCTGTAGGGTGTCAAAATTCATTTACAACCTTAGACCTATAGACACTAATGAAGTATCTCAATGTTTTTAAGGGCATGTTTGAGGCCCTTCATTTACATCCTATCTCATATTTTTATCCTAATATTTTTCATGTAATATCTCCCTACTAGGGACTAAAATATTCACCTAGCTATATGCTTTAAGACCCTTTACCACCATGCTTTATGATAATACAAAAATCCCCCTTACCTCTATTTTGACATTTTAGGGAAAACTTCTGTAAACTCATTCTCTTGTCCTCTCAACATAATTTCACACTTATTATTTCCATTTTGAAACATTATATGAGTTTTTAATGTATTTTTTATCATACCAAGACTTTAAGGAGGTGTCAATGTGATTTATTCTCTCCATACAAACATTTTGGTCCCCTTCTCAACCACTTGTAGGTGGATATTTTGGTGCACAAACAATGAGTTGAATATGAGTAATATGAAACTATACATGAATATGAAATATTTATGATTTCATAAAAATCACTATTTCACCTCTATAAATTCTAAGAGGTTAGAACACACATTAACCTTTCTCCACCTCAGTATGACATTAACAAAGGCCCTGTAGGTGTGTATTAGGCATGTTATACATGTAGGGCATGGAATTAGGGAAAAAACATGTTGGTGAATATATTAAAAACCAATAAATTTAATTTTTAACCTAAAATTACATGATCTCCATCAATAACACCTTGAAACCAATTCCAACACATATTATCCAACAAGTAAGGGAGAGAATTTTGAAATCGATATGAGCGGGAAAAGAATTGGGGAGAATCTGGCAGGAGGAACAGATCCAAGTGGAACAGTAGAGGAAGGAGGAAAATGTAGAGGGTCAGGATTCCTAACTGATGTAGACACAAAAAGGCCTTTAGCAGTTTTTGAGCTCTATAGTGGGGCTGGAGATTCTCCATCGAAAAAAGTAGCAGAACAATCCACGGAGATAGCGAAAGACAAAATTGTTTTTAATACAGAAAAGAACCTTGAAAGGCAGAAAGGGGCCCTTGAACAAAGGACCTGGTCATCGTTTTTTGGGAAAAAATTGATAGGGAAATCCATCTTCCCCCCGGTGACTTCTAAATCTTGCTGGGAGAAAGGTGAGTTTCAAATATTCATCCCAGATCCCTTACTTGATTTTTCGGTTTCTTCAATGGATCTCACCCTTGTAGGAAAATTTCAAGGAGCAAGACCAAATATAGATTCACTTAGGTCTATGATCAAAAAGAGATGGGCCATACGCAGAGAAGTTGACATTGCACCTATGGTGAATGGTTTTTTCTCTTTTATCTTTAATTGCGAAGAAGATCTGAATATGATCCTGAGTGAAGGACCTTGGTCTTTTGGAAGTAGCACCCTAACTATCAAGAAATGGGAACCAGATATGGATTTATTAGATTCATTTTTCTAAACAACTCCTATTTGGGCTAAGCTACCTAGGCTCCCTTTAGAATTCTGGCATGAGGACATCTTCAAAGGAATAGCTAGTTCATTTGGTGAGTTAGTGGCTGTGGATAATGCCATGGCTTCAAAAACTAAACTCCAAAGTGTCAGAATCTACGTTAAAGTGGTGGATCTAAACCACCTTCCCAAAAAAGTGGATCTTATCTCAAAGCTTGGTAAGAAAACCCAAGTGATTGTTTTTGAAGATCTGCCAAACTCTTGTTATGTGTGCAAGAAGCAGGGGCATTGGGCTAAGAATTGCCCCAATAGGGGAAGAGCCATTTCAAAAAACTTTCAAGCAGGAAAAAATATTAAGACCCAACAAAAGAAAATATGGAAGGTTAAAGAAGACTATCGAAAGATAAGGAAGCCTCAAGAGGCCTTAGCTGACCTACACACAGACAAGGTTATTTCTACTACTTCAGTAGAAGCGGATGACCCTAATATAACAGGAATAACAGACCCCCTTTTAAAGATTTCTAATGTCCTGACGGAAGAAAAGGGGAAGGGAACAGAGGACAAAGTATCAGATCTCCTAGCTGAAGAAGAGGTTAATGTCCCTACTCAGAACACTCAAAGCTTAGAAATTCAAGTTTCAAAGATGCATGATAATGAAGAATTAGAGGAAGGAGAAGTAGAACCTGAAGGAAGAAACAATATAGAAGAAGAAGAGGATGATTTGAGTGAAGATCAGTTTGGGGAAAAGCAGGAGGAACCAAAGGTCAAAATTATTACTCCAACTAAAGAGGTCCTCAAGGCAGAAGAAATGGTTGAAGGTGGAAAAAACTCTAAAAACCAAAAGATTAAAGGAGAGATAAAGAACAATTCTAACCACATTACGACAAGAAATGGTGGAGCGAAAGCTAATAACTCTCTAAGGAGTAAAGGAGGAAAAGAATCTGGAAAACAAGCCAAATTAAAACTGAATGTAGGTTCCTCAGATAAACCTGGGAAAAAATCTGCAAAGAAGAATAGAGAATTGGAAAGCAAGCTCAATATAGCAGATGGAAAGCATAAAACTATGGGACAATATATTAACAACAATAAAAAGAAATGAGGATTCTTAGTTGGAATACAAGGGGACTAAATAGTCTTCTTAAAGTAGATCTAGTTAGGAATTTTGTTAGAGAGCAAAAGCCAGACCTCCTTCTGCTTCAAGAAACTAAAATGAGTAAGGAGAAAGCTAAATAGATCAAAGACTTTAAAAATTACACCTTTAAAGCTAGTAGCTCTGAAGGCGCTTCGGGAGGTACTGCGATATTATGGAAAAAAATCTTTTTGCTGGTTCTATTTTGATGGAAAGTAAAAAAATTTTGGCGGTTAAATTAACTAATGTTGACCAAAAGGAAAGTTGGTATGTTGTAAATATTTATGCTCCTAATATCAATAATGAAAGGAAAAAGGTATGGGAAACTCTCTCAAAGTTCATAAGGAAAGATCACTGTGGGCGTTGGATTATAATGGGAGACTTTAATGTCCCTCTCTATGATTATGAGAAAATGTGTGGTAATACTATTCAAATGGAAGGGAGAATTGATCTCATGGAGTTTATAGGCAAAGAAGGTTTAATGGATGTGGAGTTGCAAGGAATTCAGTACACCTAGAGCAACAAGAGACTGAACAAGGAATGTATACAAGCCAAGCTTGATAGGGCTCTCATCTCCCCAGACTGGATAAAAGACTATAATTGTAAGTTGGAAGCACGCCACAGAATAGGCTCAGATCATTTCCCTCTAATATTCTTTGTGGACAAACTGAACCAAAAAAAGAATCATCCATTCAGATTTGAAAAAATGTGGCTGCAGCATCCACAGTTTGAAGACAAAATAAAAGAGTGGTGGAATATCTCTATAGAGGGATCAGCTCTCTTTCGAGTTGTTTCCAAACTCAAAAATGTTAAAAAGAAAGTTAAGAAATGGATTAAGGACTATTTTGGAAATATTTTTGCAGAAAAGAAGATCATCAAGGAGAATATCATAAGAATACAAGAAAAAATCCAGCAATATGGATATACTTCAAAATCCCAAAGAGAAGAAAGTGAACAATTGGTACAATACCAAGACATAATAACTAAGGAGGAAATTTATTGGAGACAAAGATCAAGGGTGCAATGGTTGAAAGAAGGAGATAAAAATACTAATTTTTTCCACCTCTCCACTTTGAAACATAGAGCGAAAACACATATCCATCATTTGAAAAAAGGAGTTCAGAAGATAATAGAGGAAAAGGAAATTAAGGAGGAAATGATTTCATTTTTCTCCTCCCTAATGAAGGCAGATAGAAACATCAACCTGAAAAGTTAGGCTGATATTCTACGAGTGATTCCCCCATTGATCTCGAAGGAGCAAAATAATATGTAATGTTCTATACCTAAGGAGGAGGAAATCTTTAAAGCTGTTAGATCTCTTGGAGGAGAAAAAGCTCCTAGACCAGATGGTTTCCCCATGTTCTTTTTTCAAAAGCTCTGGAAATTTATAGGAAAGGATGTCAGTAACGCGGTGAAGGAGTTTTTTGGAGCTAAACAGATGCTGAAGGAAATTAATGCCACTTTTCTGTGCCTTATTTCGAAGAAAGTAGGTGTAGATAGCCCTGATCAGTTTAGGATGATAAGTTTGTGCAACTCTCTCTATAAGATAATCTCCAAAGTTCTTACGACCAGACTAATCCAAGTGATCCCTTCGATAATTGCTGATCAACAAAATGGATTCATTCCTAGCAGACAAATCCTCAACTCTGTTATAACGGTGCATGAGAATATTCAGTCACTGCTCAAATCCAACACTGAGGGGTTCTTAATGAAAGTGGATATATCAAAAGCATATGACAGGGTGGATTGGCATTTCCTTTCTAAAAGCCTTATGCCTTTGGCTTTGAATAAAGAGTGGTTGATATTATCAAACAATTGATATCTACTACTTCCATAGCTGTGTTGGTAAATGGGACCTCGTCTCATTTTTTCAATCCGTCTAGGGGATTAAGACAAGGGGATCCTATATCCCCTATTCTGTTTATTATCATGGCAGATAGTATGGGATGATACTTTGGGGACTTGGTTCATAGAGGCCAGTTTAAAGGTCTGAGACCCTCTTCGCATCCTTTAACTTGCTCCCATGGTCAACGATACTATTTTCATGAGACAGTCTGAAGTAACTGAAGCAAGAATTCTTAAGGAAGCAATTAATCTGTACACCTCTGCCTCAGGACAACTGATAAATTGGAATAAAAGTGCAGTTTTCTTTACTAATACCCCTGATTATAGACAGAACAAAATTGCTAGAATTCTTGATCTCCCTATTGGATTGAAAGCCCCTGAAGCTTTTTGGGAAGGTCTTATTAATAAATTTAGTAAGAAGTTAGCGGGATGGAAAGGTTGTCTTCTTAGCCAAGGAGGAAAGTTAACTCTCCTCAAAGCTAGTCTTCAAAGCATACCTACGTATGCTTTGAGTCTTTCCAAAATTCCCTCTAAATTTGCTGAAGCAATTGAAAAAATTCAAAGAAACTTTCTTTGGTCAGGTTTTGAGGAGAAAAAGAGAATGCCTCTTATTGCATGGGATAAAATCTGCAAACCGATTAAGGATGGTGGACTTGGTATTAGGAAAATAAGAAGTATGAACACTGCCCTTTTAGCTAAACAGGGATGGAGGGTCTATCAAGAAAATAAAGAATGGAGTAAAATATGGAAGCATAAGTATTTATTTAAGGCACAGTCACTTCATGACTTCTTTACTACTCCAGATATTTCTCATCCGTCTACTATTTGGGGGGTAGTCTAGGGAACAAAACATGTTCTTAAAGAAGGAAGTTCATGGAAAGTAGGTAATGGTAAAAAGGTGAAATTTTGGGAAGATATTTGGTTAAGAGGTAAACCCTTACAGGAAGAAATCCAAGATAAAGATGTTATAAAAAGATGTAAACAAAGAGTGGGCATAACGGTTAATCAATACTGGCAGAGCAACACTTGGGTAAACCTCACTGACTATGATCAAGATCTCAAGGATATTCAATTATCCCTAAATGCTATATCTCTATATCCTAATCAAGAAGATAAAATTGTTTGGTATTAGGAGCCAAGTGGACAGTTTAAAGTCTCTTCCATTTTCATCTCTAAGGGAAATGGCAGAAAACCGTTATGGACAAGAGCCTAGATTAAGGGGCTCATTCCTAAAATCAAGTTCTTTTTCTGGAACCTTCTCCAAAACAAAATTTTGACTCTGGATAATTTATAGAAACATGGAATCAATATTGTTAACAGGTGTATTCTGTGTAAGAGAGACCTTGAAGATAGAGATCATCTGTTTGTGAATTGTTCCTTCACTCAGCTTGTTTGGAAGGAGGTTCTCAGTCTGTGGGGCATTACATGGATTCACCAAAAAAATGTTGAACTTTCTCTCGAAAGCTAGTATTTCCCTTCAAAGAATCTTGAAGTTCTCTTCTTATGGAAAATTACTCTTCCCCATATCTGGTGGGGAATATGGAAGGAAAGAAATAACCAAATATTCAGAAACAAAGAGCTCCTTGGATGGGTGGTAGGACAAAACATCATTAGAGCTCTAAAGGAAAATTTTTCTTCTCAAAAAAATCTAAGCTCTAATCTCAATGTGGATAATCCCCTAAGGACGGATTTTATTCTTGGTAAACCTAATAACCTCAGATCAGGTGTTACTTGGATTAGTCCACCTCAAGGTTGGATTAAAGGTAACTTTGACGGTGCAGCAAAAGGGAACCCAGGGAATGCTAGTTGTGGTGGTGTTCTGAGAAACCATGTGGGTATGGTTATTGATGCTATCGCAATTCCCATTGGTATATCTAATTGCCACATTACCAAAGCTACAGCTACCCTCCAAACCCTTAAATTAGCTGTGGATTTAGGATATTCCAAATTGTGGCTTAAAGGGGACTCTTTGAATGTTATAAATATCCTTAATAATAAGAATACTATGTCTTGGACCATAGAGGATAAGGTAAAGGAGATGAAAACTCTTTTGAATAAATTTGAAGATATAAAAATCACCCACACCTACCGTGAAGCCAATGGTGTTGCAAATTGGCTTGCTAACTGTGCTGTCTGGGAAGGTCAAAAAGTGAGGTGGGATGAAACCTTAGAAAGGAACATGGATTTAAGGGCGATCATTCTTCTTGATGCCACACATGTGAAAGAAGGTAAGATTGGAGTGTAATAAAAACATAATGAGTAGGAGGAGTGGTAGCACGGGGAAAGGAACTCAATTATTAAAGAGTAAGGTCCTCAAGAGGTAAAAGCGGATCCTAAAAAGCCACAAACAAAGTCGATGTCCCAATCAACTTGACAGCAGGAGGATTCAGGGTAATATCCACAGTAATTGGGATTCAAAGAAAATGAGTATGGCGCGTGAAAGGAAGGGAGAACCCCGTAAATAGGAGCCCAAGAGTTGTGCAGAATGGAGAGAGAAACATCAAGTCTGGAGAATTCTGTAGAAAGGAAAAGTTACGAGCTACATGGAAAGACTTCACGGCTCTAAACCGCATATCACGACGGCCTTCTTCCAAAATTGGTCTGACGACAGGGTCACCTTGCATGGTATAACTGTAAATTTAATCGAGGATTTTCTTGCTGAGGTTACAGGGTTGCCAATGGATGGACTCAAATTTTCCAAGCAGACCAGCATTTTGAATGAGGCCTTTTGTAAGTTCCCCAAAATGGATGAGGAAGAGCAGAAGCTGGTCAAAAATGGGGATTTCTATGAGCTGGACCAGATTAAAGGGATTTGAAGGGACGTCCTAAGCTGTATAAGGGAGTACTTCATCTTGGACGGAAGAAGCAAATGAGTGCATAAGTTCCATTTTGTCTTCATCAACCACTTCAGGCATAAGGTTATCTTGTCTTTTCCTTTCTATCTTCGTTACTCCCTGATCCAAAGCCTTTATGCTCATAGGAAAAAGGATTTGTGCCCTATTCTTCACGAAGGCCTTATTCTGCTTATTGAAGGCTTTTGCAAGAATAGGGCACTGGTTAAGTATCCCAAATAGGGGAAAAATAAGTTGCCAGAAAATAAAAAGAATGAAAATGTAAGTAGGAGAGGCAAAATTAAGATCCCTAGTCCTAATAAACAGAATGTAGAAGAAGAAAGGGGTCGGGAGAGAATTGAAGAACCCGAGGAGGAAAAACCAGAGGAAGAAGAAGGAACTGAGAGCTGGGACACCAACTCTAGTAATGATGAAGAAGGATCTGAGGAAATTGAAAAAGATAAAGTCAATACAGAGGAGGATTTTGCTATCAAAAAAGAAGAGACGGAGGAAAACCAGAAAGTGTCAGAGGATGATTTTGTCTAGGAAGATCCTGGTGAGGATCCAACTTCTAAGAATGAAAAGGAAATTTCTATCTAGGATGATATTCAAAATATGGAGATGGAAATTCAAACTGGAATCAATGAGTAGGAACAAAAGAGTCAAGAAGACTTCTTTGAAGAAGCCAGGAATAGCCCCAATAAAAAGTCTGAGGATTTGAGAGGGAAGAATCAGAATGATGAAATACACACTCCTATGACCTGGGTTAACGGTAAAGCTGAGTCTTCTTCCCAATTTGATTCCTGGTTGTGTAGGGAGATCATTGATCTCAAGAGAAAAGTGAAAACTTTGGAAGATTCTCTGAAAGCTGCTTGGAACAAAGTAAACAACATGGAAAATTAGTTAAGCGAGATCCCTGTCAAGCTCAAAGCTTATGAAAACAACCTCCGGGAATTAATAAAGGACAACAGAATGAAAATGGAGGAAGTAACGTCCAACATTTGTGCAGCTGCTATCAATATAGGTAAATGAGCCAATGAGGAGACCAAAGCACTAGAGGGTCCCAGCAAAAGGACAAGGCAAAGTTTCAGAAAGAAAGATACACAAAAAGGAGCTTTGTTGGAGGTTACCACCCAGGAAACTGCTTTGAAAGGAAAAGAAGCCATGAACTTGATACTGGAACTGGATGAATAATCTGGTCCTTCTTATTGGTTTAGAAATTGGTACTGATCTTTGTTATCCTTTTGTTATCTTTTGTTTGTTGTGCTACCTAATTTCTATTTCTGGGTTTTGACCGGATGTGTCTCTAATGGTTTCAGGTCCATTTAAAACCTATTTTTGCTACTTCATTGTAGTGTTTTTTAGGTGTTGCCTATGGGCTTAGACGTTCTTTATTTTGCTCTCTGTTACAGGGTTTCGGGGTCCCTTCAAAACCTATTTTTACCTCAATCTAAAACACATATTCTCCAACATGAAAATCACTTCAATATACATGAAATAGAGTAATCAGGAGCATCAAATGACTATTTTAGCATGGTGAATGACTTGTGACCAAACTTGCACATTTTTAAAACATATAAATAGACTATTTTAAAATATTTATGGCTTATAAAACTAATACACCCTAATTATCATCCCATGAACAATTTGAAAAAAGCTTTAAACTTGTGACTACAAGTGAAGATGGGCAAAGAGTTGACAATGAAGAAAGACAAGATTGAAAACTACACGAAAGATGACATGGTGAAATTAAAACATGAATGAGGTGGAAAAATGACCCTAAGACCTATGTAACACAATTTTAAAGTCACATGAAACCTCTGAAGAAGACCACATTTTGGAAGAAAGTAGGATTGATTGAAACCTCATAGTGGTGACACCTTCTTGCAACATAGACTAAATTGCTTATACATACATTATAAAATAGGAAAATAAGAATGAAAACCATATAAGGAGGTATTAAATATCCTATGGAATAAACATCACTAATTGGTTTGTATGGATTTGACCAAAATTAAGAAAAACCTATACGATGCATAATAAAACTAGCATAAAAGAACAATCAAATTCATGAGGATGGTTCATGAATCATAGGCCACCATTATTCAAAATATTTATATGTAAATTCATTTATCTAAGTTTAATAAAAAATCTTAAAATCATTTTTCTTGAAACATCTTTAGCTATCTATACTGAGCAAAAAAACAAAAGGTCACTTTTATATGTCTAAAAAGCAAAGAAAGGAGCAAAATGGTTTTGGTTTTAAAATGTAAACTTCTAGAGAAAAAAATGTATAAATTAGTGTTAGGAAGGTGAAAATTCCTTCCATTATATTTTACCATGTGTCACACTTCCCCATGGGTCATACAAGTCTTATTTTCTCCATTTTTTAGTTAGTTTCTTGGATTTTACTTAGATAATGTAAAATATACTAATGTAATTGACATACCTAATATTTAAACTAACATATTGTATTTTTAATTAAAAAATAGGACACCTGCACACTTTGAGAACCATGCCACTTGAATTTATGACTCTTAAAAGCACATTAAATGACCCAAAATGATAAATAAGCTAATGAAACCATGACTAAGGCTATAAATACACTATATAATATTATTTGAATCATAATATAACCTATGATAAACATTTAAACCCATAAATATCTAAAAAACCAAGTTTATTTACCTGTATGGGTCCAAGCTTGACTTAAAGTCAAAATTGGTCAACAAAATAGTTACTCATAGAGGTAGTATGATTATTATACTAATGACCAGTAGCCTTATCCTATCATAGGCTAAGGGAGTCAATGATTTCTCAAAGACAACTAGCAAGGAATCACCTAAAACACACAAAAATAATCACAATACATGAAGAAAACCTAAGATAAAGTAAAACATCAACAAGACTCACACATGTTGATAAACACTTAGGGAAAATAAGGAAAACAATAAGTATGTATAAGGAGAGAGGAAAACCTTACTAGCAATGTTTGAGATATATCCCATTGACTGGGATATGAATCTCTTCTCCATCCAACATTGAGAGTTGGAAAGCATTGTGTTACTTGCATTGGGTGATAACATAAGGGCCACTCCACAAAACATCAAATTTTTAATGTTTTCTAGGTTTATCCCTATATTCATCCCACTTTAGAATAATTTCCTCAACATGGAAGCTTCTTATCATGGCTTTCTTATCAAATTATCTGTTTTTTTGATCTTGATGATCTATCATCATTTGCATAGCTTGATCTCTTGTCTCTTCAAGTTCCATCAACTCACATAATCTAACTTCCATGTTTTCTTTTTCCATCAACTCTAGCTAATAAGTGAGATCTAAAGTTGGTCACTCAATTGAAATACGTAGTCTAGATTCTCTTCCATAAATAAGTGTATATGGTGAGTTTCCAATGGCTCTTTTTTGGTTGATCCTATCATCCCAAAGAGATATCTTCGACTTATAATTCCAAGTCCTTTGGTTCTCCTCCATTGTCCTTTTTATGATCTTGATTAGATTTTTATTGGTGGACTCAGCTATTCCATTCCCTTGTGGATAATAGTTTGAGGAATTACTAAAATAGATGTCATGTTTCAAATCCCATTCACTTGCCTTCATTCCAAGGAAAGCCAATGCATTATCTAAAATTATTATTGAAGGAGTTCCAAACATTGTCACTATGCCTTCAATTATAGAACTAAAATTTCATTTTATTCCTTTAAATCTAAAACCTACACCCATATTTTAAAGTAATAAATATTAGTCAACACCCACTTGTGGCCAACACTAGAAGGTGGGTTGATTAGTCCTATAAAATCTAAACCTCATTGCATAAAATGTTGGTCTACCTATATTAGATGAAGATAAAAGGCTAAAATATTTTTTTTACCATTAAAGAGAGCACATTTTTTACACTTAATTACATAATAATGGGTATCTTTGAACAAACTAGGCCAAAAATATTCATATTTCATTATCTTGGAAGCTATGGTTCTTGGAGTAAAGTGGCCACCAGTTGGTCCCTCATGAAAGTCAAAAAATATTTTCTCAACCTGATATAATTCAACACAACTCAATAACACACCTAATAATTCCTTCCTAAATAACACTCCATCAATAATCACATAAGGAATAGATTATAATCTAAAGTATCTTTTATTAGCTCTATTTAAACCTTATGGACACTCAGTAGTTTAGAGAAAATAAATCATATCTGTTGTCCAACTCCTAATTGATTAAGGTTTATATGTCATAGGGTCATCATGGAGTGATAAAAAAACCTATTTTTATTCTTTAAAATCTAAATAAATATTCTCACATAACCCCCTCCCTTTTAGTAGCTTGGTTGTCTTGATTTTTATATCATACTCCATCACTTTTGTGATCTAACCAGCACTTTTTTCATTCAAATATATACTCAAATGTAACTCTTTTACACTAGGATGATGTTACAATATTTGAATACTATTTTTATCTAAAATATGCCTAAAATTATTTAGACTTCTAACAACTGAAAGTACTTGCTTCTCAACATAGGTGTATCTTACCTCATAGCCTTCCAAACCTTGACTAAAGATGGCAAAAATTTGCTCCAAGTTTTATTCATTTGATTGAGTAAGAATGGAAGAGATTACATATTGATTTACAAAAGTATAAAATTTTAAGTCTTTTGAGAAATTAGGACTTGCAAGAGTTGGAGCTTGGGTAATGGTTTGTTTAATCTCTTCAAAACTCTCCTTCCTTATTCTTGTCCAAGTGAACACTTCATCCTTCCTTAGAATAGAGGTTAGAGGCTTGAATAAATTAGAAAAATTAGGAATGAACCTCCTTATGATATTAATTTTCACAAAGAAACTTTTTAAACCTTTCTTGTGTTTGGGCAAAGCTAATGCCAAGATTGCACTCACCCTTTCAAGATCTATGGATAGGCCCTTCTTAGAGACAATGTATCCTAAAATTTTTCCTTCATGGATAGTAAACACACACTTATTGGGTTATGAGAGATTAAAAACTCTCTAAATCACTCAAAAATCTACCCAAGGTGATTCATGTGATCCTTTGCATCCTTATAAAAAACTATGATATCATCAAGATACACCAACACAATGTCATTTATAAGTCCTTGAAAAGCCATATCTATGACACATTAAAATTTAGCTCCAAAATTAGACAAACCAAAAGGCAGTTTCCTATAATAATATGTACCCCATTTAGTAGTAAAGTTTGTATTATATTTACAACTTTCTTTCATTTAAATCTGATTATACCTAGAATATCCATCAAGGAGAGAAAACCTTTTACTACTTGTCATAACTTGAAAAAATTTCTCCATGGAAAGAAGAGGATAATGGTCCTTCAAAGAAACTCTATTAAAGTCCATAAAATCAACACATAACCTGATTTACCCATTATTATTCCTAATAGAGACTAATTTTGCTAATCAAGATGAATGATTAATAGGAAAAATGATTTTGGACTCAATCAATTTAGTAATATCCTCCATGAGAGGCTCAATCTTAGGATTGATTAGCCTTTGTCTTTGCTTAATAGGCTTAGCATTATCATCTAGGTCTATGGTATGTTGAGATAAGTTTAGATAAAATACCTTGAAATAACTATATTCCCATGCAAATACATCAAAAACATCCTTGCATAACTCAATAAAGTCATATTTTGCTTCACTAGTACATACCTTCCCAAGTGTAAGCAACTTATCCTTGAAGATTTGTACTTTCTCATAGTTTTATTTCCTAGTAGACATGCTTACCTTTTATTTATTAAACTGATCATCATCATTTAAGATACTCTCAAGTGTGACTAAGCCTTTAGGGAGTTTTTTTTACTTCAATTATGCAATCTACCCTCCAAATTGTGTTCGTAGTTTGGATTGATTCTTGGAAGATAACTTAGCCTCCTCTTGTATGAAAAGTGCTATTTGTTCTTCACTATAATTTTTTTTCCAATTAATGAAATTATTAGGTATGGAGGTCCTTACAATAACATTAAGTCATGGCTTTTTTGTGTCTTCTCTTATCCCTTTTGGAACATCAAATTGAGCTCCAATCACTGCCAACCTATTAACATGTTTTTTATATTCTCTTGGGATAGATTGGATGTTGAAAGATTGTAAATATACCCCAATATCCCAAAATATATGCTTATAGGACTTAAACAAAGAGTTCTTAGTCACATTTTTTCTACTTACTTGATTCACAATCAACTCACTATCACCATACACTTGTAACTCTTTCACACCTCTTTTCCTAGCCTACTCAAGGCCATGAATGAGGGCCTCATATTCTTCCACATTAAAAGTAAAAGAGAATTGAAATATAAAACTGGAATAATACCTTTCCTTGGATGGTGAAACCAACATAGCTCCCCCCAGCTCCCCCAATTTTGATTCTAGATCCACCAAATAATAGCTACCATAAACCATCCATGTTTTCAATTGGATTCATCAAGTTTGGCATGAAAGAGTACTCCTCATGAATGAAATACACTCCAATACAAACTTACTCTATTAATTTTTAAGGATCATGCTTATAATGTTCATATTCCCATTCATCTAAATACAAATAAAAAAACTCCTTCAAGAGAAGATGTTAGAGATTGATCTATGTGAAGTTCTTCTTCATCAATAATGGCATAATTGACATTTGCTACTTTAGGCATGTAAGGATCTAAGTGATTTTTATGGATAGTATCTGATTAAATATTTAACTTAGTACCATAACTTGTCCTAAAAACCATATAAGACCAATTGGCTGCTAAGTATCCACCTATCTTAGTTGTAAACTCTCTTGACAAGCAAAGAGCAAAGTATGGAGGTAAATTTGCCATAACCACATCATGAGGGATAGAAAAATTAGGAAAATAATTCAAAATCAGATTCAAAACCTTGAATATTCCCAAGGTCTTTTCTTGTGATCCATGCAATTATAGGAGTCCTTTAGCCATTGGTTCATACTTGAGGCCTAGTTTATCCGCTATTGATTTGGGCATAACTAAAGTTCTAGCCCCACTCTCTATAATGAAATTGTGAACCAAGAAATAACCAATTATTAAGGATAAATAAAAAGGTGGAGTTTTATCATTTTTATTCATTTGTACATCAATAGGTTGAGTTCCATTCACCAAAACAACATTCTCATTTCTAGTTGATCCAACTTGCTTACATAGTCATTGTAATTATTTTTGAAGAATATATTTTTGTATTGATATTTTTAATTAATCCCATAAGTAAATATGAATATTTAACTTATTAATCTGATCCAAAACATTGATATAAGGATTTCTCACCTTGAAAGGCTCTTTAGAAGCACTAGTACCTTATGGTGTACCTTGTTAAGGTGGATGTGTAGGAGAAGGCCTTACATTCTTAAACTTCTAATTTTATTTCACCTTAGGGACTGAGTTATACCCACCCACCATTGTATATGAAGTAAGAGTTAAATAGGTCCTTGATTATCCCCTAGAGTCTCTTCAACAACCCTCTTCTTAGACCTAGTGTTAGAGGATACACTAGCATTCACATTACTTGAATTTCCCAAATGATTTATGGAATAAAATTATCCCTTAAAATGATTTATGAGAGTATAATCAAACTATGTTTTTCCATTCTCCATTCTAATTTGTATTCAACTTTGCATTGGCACCTCAAAAGTGGAAATTTAAGATGCTTGATTACCTTTCATTGTCATGTCTTGACTAGGCATTTCATTAGCATATGTAAATTGGCCTTGATTTTGGTCATAAGAAGGATAAAAAGAGCTTTGGATGATGATGGGTCATTAGTATTATAAATTTGGTAAGGTCTAGCTTGAGTTGTTTGACCTTGTCCCTGATTATTACCTTGAAAAGGAGGCCTATTTATTTGCTCAAACTGATTGTAGGAATGGTATAGCCTATAAATTTGAGAGTGTTACCTTTTTAGGGAAACTAATTCATTAGTAATACTTTGGAGCAAACTCTTGACTTCATGAATCTCACTGGTGGGGCCAATGGTAGACTTTTCTTGACTAGGCAAAAGAGTGAAGGTAGGTAATGTAACCTGACTAGGAGGCCACAAATTAGGGAATTATATCATTAGTGGCTTGGGAGAAATATTCCCTACTTGATCAAGATAATTCTTAGAATTGATGGCTATCTCATAGGTATTATGTAGTGTATTCCCACCCATAGATTGAATCATCATGGACACATCACCATTTTAATTCTTTTAGATAGTACAAGAAGGCATAATTTAGAGTAGGTTTCACAAGGGCTAGGATCCTGTCCCATGTTTTTTGAAATCTAGTGTTAAAATCTTGCATAAACTCTTATGGTTCCCTCTTTATTGTGGTAAATTTATCAAATATTGATAGATGATCACTCTTCTCTCCAAACCTCTTATTTAATAGATCTCCTAGTTAATTCCATGAGCCAATATAATTTTTAGGAAAAGTTCCATACCAATATAAGGCCTTCCCTTTAAAAGACAATGCCAATGACCTAATAGACACATTCTCTTGATTGATACTATGGATATTTTGTAAGTTTGATATGTTTGTAATGTGCTTAATGGGAGTAATAAGACCTTATCTACTAAAATATATAACACTCTTAAGGGTTTTTTCTAGAAATTTGGTCATATTGGGCAAGATTCAAAAGAGATAATCTAGTGAAGGTACAAAAGATTAATTTTTAGCCATCTTGGAGTGTAGACTATGTGTATTATAGGTTGAACTTAGTAAGAAATTAGACTTATTAAACACCAACTCTATTGAATAAGGATACATATTCACAAACCTAAACCTTTTGACATAATACAAAGGAAATTGTACAAACTCAAAGGGTATACCCTTAGAAATAGACCTATTGGTCACCTTTGGCCTATAAATTAGGGAATGATCGATAACCAAAGAGTTGAAAACTTTAGTGGAGTCACCAGGTACTGAATGTAGATATTCTTGTAGATGCAACTATGTCAATACCAACACCAATCTTAGATAATTTTCTAGGACTTAGGATCCCATTAAGCATGCCAAAAAATATTTTCAGTTGGATTTTCACCCCTTGAGGAGATGATTTTATCTCTTTATCCAAGTGTCATAATGGAAACATCTCTTTTTTTATGGGTAATAATTAAGTGAGATGAATCTCTATAAGGGCTAGTTACCTTGATGCACTCTCTAAAACACTCTCTTACCTATCAACTTTACATGAAAAAGGTTAAGAAGATAAACTAGTAAAAATAAAGGTGATGCACCAATATTTAATTTCCCCTATTGACTAAACTTACACTAGTTAGAGCTAAACAAAGCTTCTTTCACACAAAACTCACAACTCAAGATGGATTATCACATCAATGTTTTATATGTTAGGTTTAAGAGGTATTTGGATTCTTAGGAGGGTAATGGATGACTATTTTATGTAATAAAATCATGAACCACTTCTAAAACACACATACACTTAAAATATAACACTAACAAAAATCTACAACAATTACTCTTCTACACATTTGGTGAACAATCAAGGATAACATGCTAAAAAAGATGATCTTCTACTAGACAAGACCAATAAGATTGAAATAACAATCAATTGTATAACATTTAATTATTAAAATTCACTTGTTTTATTTCTTAAAGAGACATTTAAGTGAAAAATTATCTAGGTTTTTACCATCAACCAATGGAGGCTGCTAAAAAGAGCCAAAAGAGTCAATATTTATAGCCTTTGGGAGAAGAACAAGATAAAGGAAGTCCAAATGTCACTTTAAAAATTATAAAGCTAATAAAATAGGTTAAATTTTCATGATAAATATATGTGAAATGAACTATGTAATTAAGGGAGTCCCAAGTGTCCATACAAGTCATGAAACTTATGAAAAGTGGCATAAAACTCCAAGCCTTGGCTCAAAAAATTGCCTTCATAATTTGAACCTATTTTAATGTCCCAAAACTGACTATGGATAAGTTTTATGATTATAATTACAGGTAATTCCTTTATAGATGCCTATTTGTGCATTGGTTACATTATTATTCATCTGGAAACTATTGGAAGGAAGTCATCACTACATGTAATCTAAAACAATCTCCTTTTTAAGTCAGTCCTCACACTTGGCCTCAAAAGTGGCTTAAATTTTCCATTAAAATAAATTTTATGTAGTTAATGACACTTTTAAATACTATCAATGTCCTTAGACTACTTAGGTACACCTTAAAACAACTCACACTTGGACTTTTCACCCTTCTCACCCTTGTGTCCACTATGCCAAATTTGACTAGCTAAGATGAGAGCTATAGATTGGACACTTAGGAGTTTTCAAATTGGAAATTAATTAAAAGTCCTAATATTCCCTCCAAATTTTATTTCATCTTCAAACTCCTCATATATCCTAAAAAGCACACAAAATGGTCAAAAATACCCTATTTTTCACATTGTTCATATAATTATATATAGATAAAATGTATGGGTAGAATCCTAAGTGAGTCCTATAGAATTTAAAATATATTACATGGTCAAAACATATCATCTGGATATCTCTCCAAGCTTGTTTTCTCCGTTGGGTCTTGGTTGAGGGTTTAGTAAGGTTTTACGCAATTTTTAGTGTTAATCTTTGTTCATAAATATTTGATATTGAAATTACTAAAAAATGCCACAATTTTTTTTTTGACCTTAATAAGCCATCCAAATTCCTTTTTTTCCCATGCAAATTCTTAGAAAAGATATGAGCACTTGAAGACACCCCATCGAACTTGTTTTTAGTTTTCCTACATGTTTAAAATCTTTCTGAGCTATAAATAACTTTATTGTATGTTATTATACATGATAAAAGTTAAAAAATGTCTATTTACACCTCCAAAATATGTCTCAATAATCTTGATATCTTATCAAGAGATAGAAATGAAGATGGACCCCAATTTGGCTTTAGGTCCTTTGAAGGCCTATTAGGTTTGGCATGTACCTTAAAAGTTTGAACTACTTGAACTGGAATATTATAGTTAGTCTGGTATCTAATGCTTATTAATTATTCATTAAATCTTTAAATATCACCACACAAACTCCCAATCACTCCTCTTCTTCCTTTTCCCTCATCCACCAACTAGGCCTCATGAAAACTTGTCTAGTAAGACTAAGTATGGGGGTATTTTGGTTATATTGAAAGGTCTGAGCCTAAATTAGTGATTATGTATCATCTAATTTAATTACATAAACCTCATCATATGTTTCCTAAGGTTACCAATTCTCCATATCAATCCCTTTGCCCATTTTGTACTCACTAGTTTGCTTTGCTAAAGCCTGATTTTCTTAGACTGGTTGACCTCTAAGAAAAAATAGTGAGGTATATCCCTCATCCCCAAGGAAAATGGAGTATTTTTTTATTTTTTAAAAGTATTTATTATTATTTTTAATAAATTTTTTAGCTTTAATCCTTGATTTAGGTGCCTAACTAACTCAAAATGCCAAAAAGGCCTTTAAAAAGCCTATTTTCTTGCTTTTTCTTCAAATCCTCCTAAGAGTGACCACTCCAAGATAAACCAATGATTATAGTTTCTTTAAGACTTTATAATTCTCAATTAATTATTATTAATATTTCAAATGACCCAAAAAACTTCTCTTCTATGGATTCTTCATATTCATCTATTGAGCAAACATGGTTTCCTAGCCCACAGCACAGACTATTGCCATTTGGCGAAGTAAGGAAAGTAGATGATTACCTTAGTAGAGTTTTGGGATTTTTTAAACAAATTTTTACCTATCAATACCACTTTTATTTCTTGTAACCTTCATATCTTCCCTAAATAAGATCACCCTTACCCTACCTCCAAGATTGTACCCTATTATAGGCATATATAGGGGTATAATGGACTTGTGTAGGCTTATTTTTCTATTGTTTGTATCTTATGAAGTTACCATGATCCTAATTGAGAAGATAAAATGTTTTTATTATCACCCAAACTCCTTTTTACCCTTCATATGCTCTTGAGCTTCTCAATTTAGTCTTTCTCTACTAGACTGAGAAACATGCCTTTTAGAGCCTGCCTGTAGGTTACATTTGCTTCTTTGAGGCTTGGTTATAGTTTGAAAATAATCTACATTGAATCATTATAATAATAACCATTTTATATATTCCTATACATTATTCTCACCTTATATACTCCTTGAGTTCAAAAGCGAGTTTCATTTTTTGCAATGACTGAGACACCATGTTTATAAGTTATTGTAGGTCACATGAGCTCAGTTAAACCTAGTTAATGATGTGTAGTGGATTTTATTTAATCCTTATGGGTCTAAAAATTTATGATTTAACTATAATTCTTTTTTGTAAAACCTTAAAACACCATCTTAGCATCAACTTTTAGGTCACTATCTTATACTAAGATACTCTACCCTTTGACCTACCTGTAGGTGTCTTTTGATTTAATTGAGATTTTTCATGGAATGAAAGGACCTATTTCGACCCATTTGAGGTCACAAAACATCTATACTCATCTTAGACTCACTTATATTCTCTTTATAAGCACAAACTATGTTCTCTTGCTTAGACTATGAAACTTATGTTGTGTGTATTTCCCATTAAAGGGACACCTGTAGGTAGTCATAAGGGTTGCATGGGAGTGTCCCAATATTTTATTACTAACCTTAAATTCATTTATGTACCATTCCATTAGTTGAAACATTCTAGTCATGAAGGTTTGTCTAATTTTTCTCCTTAGGGTGTCAAAATTCATTTTCAAACTTAGACCTGTAGACACTAATGAAGTATTTCAGTGTTTTTAAGGTCATGTTTTAGGGCCTTCATTTCCATCCTCTCTTCATATTTTTATCCTCTTATTTTTCATGTAACCTCTCTATAATAGGGACTACAAGATTGACATAACTAGATGCTTTAAGACCATTTACCACCATGCTTTAAGATAATCACAAAAAGCCCCCTGACCTTTGTTTTGACATTTTAGGGAAAACTTCCCTAAACTCAGTCTCTTGTCTTCTCAACATGGTTTCACACTTATTTTTTTCATTTTTACACCTTATATGAGTTTTTCATGGATATATTATCATACCAAGACTTTAAGGAGGTGCCAATCTATTTTATTCTCTCGATACAAACATTTTGGTCCCCTATTCAGCCACCTGTAGGTGGATATTTTGGTACACAAATAATGAGTTGAATATGAGTAATATGAAATTATCCATGACTATGAACTTTGTATGATTTCATCAAACATCCTAATGCACCTCTATCAATAATAAGAGGTTAAAACACACATTAACCTTTCTCCACCTCAGTATGAGATCAATAAAGGCCTTATAGGTGTGCAATAGGCATGTTATATAGGCAAGGCATGGAATTGGGGACAAATGATGTTGGTGAATAGATTCAAAAACAATAAAATTCATTTCCAACCTAAAATTACATGATCTCCACAAAGAACACCTTGAAACTAGTTCCAAAACATATTCTCCAACATGAAAATCATTTGCATATACATGGAATAGAGCAATCAAGAGCATCAAATGACTATTTTAGCAAGGTGAATAAAATTGTGACCACATTTACACCTTTTCCAAACATTTAAATGGACTATTTCAAATTCATGATTGATTAGACAACTAATACACCCTGATTATCATCCCATGAACAAGTTGAAAAAGCATTAAACCTATGACTGCAAGAGAAGTTGGGAAAATAGTTGACAATGGAGAAAGACAAGATTGAAAGCTACCCAAAAGATAACATGGTGAAACCAAAACATTAAGGAGGTGGTAATATGAGCTTAAGACCTATGTAATACCATTTTAAACTCACATAAAACCTTTGAAGAAGAACACATTTTGGAACAAATCAAGATTGACTGAAACCTCACAATGGTGACACCTTCTTATAGCATAGACTAACTTATTCATACATAAATTATGAAACATGAAAATAATAATGGAGACAAATTGATTAGGTAACCAACATCCTCTAGAGTCAACATCACCAACTAGTTTTTACGTATTTGACTATAATTGAGCAAAACCTATAGGGTGTATGAAATAGCTAGAAAAAAAGTATAGTCAACTTCATGAGGATGGTTCATTAAGCACAAGCTACAATTATTTAAAATATTTATATTTAAATTAATATATCTCAGTTTAATACAACCTCCCAAAATCTAATGTCCTAAAACCTCTTTAGCTATTTTGTACTAAGCAAAAACATGAAGGTCACTTCTATATGTCTAAAAAACTAAGAAAGGAGGAGAATAGGTTTGAATTTAAAATTAAACTTTTAGAGAAAAAAATGTATGAATTAGTGTTATTAAGGTGAAAATTCCTTCTATTATCTTTTCCCACATGGCACACTTCCTCATGGGCCATACAAGTGCCATTTTCTCCTTTTTTTAGTTTCTTTCTTAAATTTTAGTCAGATAACCCAAAATATCATGATGTAACTAACATCACTAATATATAAACTGACATCCTAAATGTTTTAAAGAAAACTATGACACTTGGGCACCTTAGGAACCATGTCACTTGCATTTATGACTCCTAAAAGCACATTAAATAACCCAAAATGATAAATAAGCTAATTAAACCATGACTAAGGCTATAAATACATTAGATAACATAAATTAAAACATAATATAACCTATTAAAAATATTTAGACCCCTAAACATCTAAAAAACCAAGTTTTTTACCTATAGGGGTCTAAGTTTGACCTAAAGTCAAACTTGGTCAATAATAATATTTTCAAACTTTATCAATTATTGATGATTTCTATCTTACATGAACCCATCAAGCCTCAATATCTCTGAGTGCATGAATTAATGGGTGAACTAGGAAAGGGGTGGGAAAACCATTGGTGCTTCACAACATTATTGTCTCCTTACTACCATTTGTTATATACACAACCATATCCTAAATATATTTCCCTAAGCTTTACCTCTTATTTTTCACCTTTCTCCAGTCATTTGACACCTTCATTACCCATTACCTAGCCTAAAATCCTTTTTTGTCATTTATATTACACTATTGGCACCATCACCCTTGTACTCTAATTGATAAAACTTATTTAAGGTCTAGCTCAGCCCCTAGATGACCTAGATTGAGACCTAATTTGTTTTTATCAATAACGAGACAAGGTTGATTTTGTCAACCTTGTTGTCCTAAAATTTTGGAAAGGAATAGGGTTATATCTACCTATATAAACACATCAATTTCATCATTTATTAGAGAAAATATAAGAATAAGAGATATATACTGCACATTTACTTATCCACCATTCTACTTGAGGAGCATAGCTTAGGGTTTCATACTTTCTTTCGAGATATGGATTTGATATTTTGGAAAACTATTTTGGATGCATTAATAGGTTTTTTATCCTATATTTTATTTATCCTTATCATGATTAAATACCACAACAACCTCTTATAAAGCACCTTGGCCAAGGGAGAGATTGAGGATCGATAGGTTCATCTTCAAAGGTAAGTATTTGTAACTTTGTTCCTCATTTGTAAGAGTATACAGATATGTATTTTTAATTTTCTCCCATGAATCAGGATTCCATATACATTTATGTGAGTATATGTATTCTATGCACATTTGATTTTCATATTTATACCCCCATTTTGTGCCATAAGCTTTGGTGAGCACTAGATTAGATTTTACTTTACTTGTTATGGTTTAGTCAATATGAAAACATAGGACTTAGTTAGGGTTATTACATAATTTTGATTTATTTGAGGCTTTGTAACCATCCCTAGTAAATTTATTATGGTAAGATATCCCTTGGCTAGGTTTAGTAGATCCATCTTGGTCATGACCCTGAATATATAATGTATCCACAATTAGAAGTGTAAGTAGGATTTATCTTCTCCAAGTAAGATTGATTTATAGATGTATTTCACTTCCCATTTCATATAATTTCCATACTCAAAATGGTTTTTGTTGTTGGTTTTAGAGATCCACTTGATGTGGCTCTAGGAATCTTTTTTCTCTCGATTTCTTTTCTTTACTAACTCTAGAGATGGTTCATCTGATGTTGTTTCTTCTCTAAGACCATACCTGGGTGTTAGAAAATAACATAATGTCCTTATCTTAGTTTTATAATATTTATTTATATTCTCTTCCAAAATCACATACCATTTTACATATCCATTATATTTATTCAAAACATGGTATTAGAAAATTAATTGAATCAATTAATGGTGACTAAATAATCCAACCCTTTGCACATAATTTTGGACCATGACTTGAATAATACCATGAGTTAAATTCACCCTCCACTGAATTTTATCCTTCCCATTCTTGAGATAGTTTAAAATTTTAATTGTACCTTCAAATATTGATTCATATTGCTCATCACAAGTGAATACTCTAATAACCCATTAATCTAAAGTCCTCAAAGGTTCTTGGAGACATTCCATTTTTAACCCTTTATTCACTTATGGTGGGTTCATAATAAATTCAATAATTGGTTATCCTTACACATGAAATACTTGAATCAAATCCTTAAATGAAGGATTGTTGGTTATATACATACAATTTACATGAATGCTAGATAATTAACTAATAATGAAGCCACTTACTAGTATTTTGATTTTTTTCAATTTAGGATAATCTCCTTTAAAATTAACTATGAATTATTATACTAAATATTCATCATATACATGAAACATTTGGATAAAATCTATATAATTTACATATTAAAACAAGCTTGTCATTACTCCATTTTGGAGGAATTCTACATATTATGTTTCAGACTTTATTTTTTCCTATTTTCATAATTTTGAAATATTTCTATAGATTTGGGTAGCAAATTTGCAGGTATTGAGAGCACATATAGTAAAAATTTAATTTAAATAACAATGAGAAATATTTGAAAATATTGAATTAATATCTATCTCTTGAAATATCTAGGAGCTAGATTCAGGTACCAAGTTTTGACATTTTTGTGAATAAAGAGTGTTTATTTAAATATGTGAGGATATTTGAGGTCACTCAAATAAATATTTTCTTCCCTATAAACTCTAATTACACTTCCTTACTTTATTTCACTTGATATTATTACTCTTTGCCCATGCCAAGTCATTCCTTATCATAAGTGTCCTTACAAAAAAACTTTCCTTTCACAAGTACTTTGCTTACATCATCCTAAGTGACATAGTTTCTTATTCACTTTGTATCAATTTTTTTAAAAATAATTAGGAGATACACCAATGTTTTATCCATTTTATAAAATACCATTTTTATAAATTACTCATTGGAATATCTCTCTTTAGAAAGAACCCTTCTAGGAATACCTATTTTAAGAAAGTAGATATTAAAGTAATAAAATAAAACCCATAATTAATTTAAATCATATAAAAATGAAGTATATACCTTAGATTACCTATGATAATATTCAATTAATATTTTTTCATGTGGCTTAGGATGATAAAAAATAACATAAGAAGTTAGTTGAAATTACTATATTTATTGATTTGTATGTTGAAAAAGTTATCATTTTCTAGTTTTTCAAAAAAACAAATTTTTTTTATGGGAAGAGGATTTCCATTTGTTGGTTTGAAACATTTTCACATTTTTTTTCTTTTCTTTATTTTTTTTTTAATTTTAAATTTAAATTTTTTTATATTTTTATTTTTTATGGGAAGTTAATCTCCATTTGTTGGTTATCAATATTCCTTGATTTGGACTCAAACCCTTATCCTTTGGTTATGATGGAAGAAAGTGGTTCTTCCATATAACCAAATTTTTATTGAGATTGATAATAATTTTATAACTCTTCTTTGTTAGGAGGTTTATGATATAGACCCAATCTATGTTTGTTCACCAAAAGGTTTTTCCTATTTTCATCAATTGATAAAAATTTAACAAGCACATTATCAAATATTTTCATAATTTAATAAAGACCTAACCATTTTAAATTTTTATATTTAGAACTAATGACTAGGGCCCAATCCCCTTATTTTATTTTTATTTCTTTGATGTGATGGTCATGCCATGATTTCATCTAATATTTATGAAGTTGTATCTATTGTAATGCTTCAAGTCTCATCTCATCTAGTTTATTTAATTGAATAATTATATCTTTCTATGTTTATGTCAAGTCTATGCCTACTTAAATTTTTTCCCTAATGTCTAAAATTTAGGCTCAATTGGAAGTAATGTATTCTTTTCATATACTATTTCTTATAGAGTAAAACCTATAATGGACTTCCATGTTGTGTGGTAGGCACAAACTACTTTAGGTAGCTTTCTTACCCAAAATTTCTTGTTGATATATATTATATTTATTAGGATGTTATCTAATTATCTATTGTGACTTAAAATTGACAATTAGAGTTAGGGTGGTAAGGTGATGAATTTTTATGGGTGATTTGATAGTGCTTTATGAAAATTGAGATCATATTGGATGAAAATTGACATCCTTGATCTAAAAATATGGCCCTAGGTGATCAAAATCACTTAAAAATCCTATTGTATAAGAATCCATTAACTTTCTCTTTATGAGAAAATGGTATAGCTTGAAATTATATCCATTTGGTGACATTATTAATACATAGTAATATGTACTCCTTTCCTTAATTTATTAGATCAATGGGAATAATGAAATATAACCCTTATTTCTCAAAGGGTCTCCTTTGACAAAGGTCATATTTCCAAACAAAACTCTTTACAATCATATGAAGTGAAGGCCAATAGTGTCTAACCCCTAGGATATTCTAAACAATTGTTTTGGCTAAAAATTGACCTCCTCTTGGATTATCATAGAAATCTCGTAAGATTTCATAGATCTTGTTTTCACATACACACCTTTAAAACACCAAATTAACTCCACATTGTAATAATACTCTATTAAACAATTTATAATTAGAATTATTTCTAATTACAAGTTTATTTTGTTTATGATTGAAATCACAAGTTAACTTTTGTATAGTTAGATAATTAGCTATTTGAGTAAACCATGTTGAGTGTGTTGAGACTGTGAAAAATTGTTCATCTATAAAATTATCCTCCATTGGCTCATCTTTTCCCGAAACATTCAATATTAATAGAAAGTAAATGAATACAATAGCTTTAACTATCTTATCAATTATTATTATAGAAAATTTCTATAAAGTAGTAACTATATAAAGATCTTACCTCCTACTACAAGTTTATTCTTCATATATCTTATAGTTTATTGATTTGTATAGATGAATATTTTGTATATAGTGATGTAATAATGAAGTTATTCATAACATAAATGAAAAAAAGGAACTCATTTATAGTGTTTTTATAGTTTATTTTAGTACAAGTTAAATTTTTAATAATTTAATAGATAACATACATCTTATCTTCTTCATCATTTTACCGAAGGACCACCCTCATTGCATTATTAGAGGAATCAATGTGTATATGAAAGGGTATTTCCCAATTAGGTACTCTCAATATTGGAGCATAAATTATATTTTATTTTATTTCTTTAAAATGTTGTTATAATTTGTTAAACCACATAAATTAACTATATTTGGTGTGCAAGGAAAACATAAGTGCTTAAATGTTACTAAAATATTTAATAAAGTGCCCATAAAACCCTACATGACATTAAAATATTTTGATATTAGTTTAGTTTTTTAGGTGAAGGTAGTTGTGAAATGACCTAAATATTCTTAGGATCAACATGTATCCCCTTATCTAAGATATGATGGCCTAGGATAATTCCTTGATATACCATCATTAGAAATTTTTCATGTCTTAGGGATAACTGATGTTATTCACACCTAGTTAATAACTTATATATATATATATATATATATATATATATATGTATGTATATATATATATATATGTATGTATATATATATATATATATGTATGTATGTATATATATATATGTATATATATATATATATAATATTCATCAAATGAGTTTTCATGTACTATATAATTAATTTAACCTCTTAGGGTTTTATAATGTAAAACCTTTGTTTAGATGAAAGGGATGAGATATCTAAATTAGTCAAATAAATATACAATAATTAAGTACTAATTTATTATGGAATTTGACTTAATTTGAATTTCTAAAAATATAAAAACATAGGCATAAATAGAGACTTATATGAAAACTAACTGTCATGGATGATCTAGTTTTTGAAAGTTGAGATTTGGGTAGTTCTAAGTGTCATCAATAAGATTATAGAATTTGTCTACTCACTAGAAAATAACGGCTAGTATGGATAGTAGTACCATGTTTGTTTAGTATCCTGTAGGTGGTGGTAGTGTCCCATTTGAGTGACTATTCATATTTTTTGGAATCACTTGTGCTTGTGTTTGTATGTCATGTTCCTGCATACACAAAATTTATATCTTTGTGTTATGCCTAAAAAAATTAATTTATTGTGCAAACCCTAATCCTCCAAACAAGTATTGCATGAGAAATAATTGTGTTTTTTATTAGGATGGACTAGACATCCTCAAAAACCCACTATAAAGAGAGTTTCCTACATACTAATACTCCAAAGAGGCATTAATTGTAATGTAGTTTTCCTACCTAGTGCTTGATGTAAGTGAAAATGAATGCTAGAATGAGAGTGATCTTAGATGCTTTGAATGTGGTTGAGCTTTGAAAAGTTTGAAAAATACTATTAGGGATGTTGTAGATGGTAGAATGAAGAAGTAGGTTAGAATAGGGATCAAATAACTTCATTTTTCTCATCTTTACTTTTGATTTGAAAAAACTTTGCATCTATTTACATATAGTGAATATATGTGAATTCAAATTCTATTTATAGGATTTTGTTACTTGGGTAGATTATAAAATATGCTTAGGTTGACCTTAGGAGGGACACACATTTGAAAAAGTATATGTTTGGAATATCTATGGCTAAGGATAATAGTGCCTAGTTTGGGACACTAGTGTCATGTGGTTGTAGTGTCCGAAATGTTGTGATAATGTTCTATTGGTAGACTACTGAGCAAGTTGGATTGGGTTTTAAGATGATAGTTTTGGAACTATGTTTTGATTGGATATAAGTATCTATGGTCTGCTAATTGACTAGAAAAGTAAGTTCAACGATCTAAGATAGTTTTAGGGATAAGCTAGAGATAAGGTAATTAAAGTGACACTATTATCATCCAATTACCACTTTTAGGTGATTATACTTTTCCTTGTTTATGCTTCTAATACAACAAAGTGAAATGACTAATATAAAGGAAAGAAGCATACTTGGATTTACCTTAGAAGTGAAATCCACTTAGTTGAGTTTGAGTATGCAAATTTTGGTCTATGTATGTGAAATATAATCTAAAGTAATGACCTATAATGAGACACGCAAAAATAAATCCTTACTTAAGAGATGATAAAAAGTAAAAAAACTACATTGAAATGAAGTAACTAAGTAAAATTTGAGTAAAGAGATAGGAAAATAATGAATATACCTCATTGGGTACTTAAACCAATACATGAACCTAGTAAAAAGCTATGTGTGGAGTGTACATAGTGATCATATCATTAAATAATTTGGACTGAGATGATGGATTGCTCAATCCTTAAATGGGTGACTCATGATCTCAATCTAGTTTTAAATCCATCATTGTCCACCTCCACTCAATGGATCCTGATGTCTATGAATAGCTTGGGTAAGATTGTAAGTGTGTATAACCCTCTCATCTAGGTTTATTATGAACTCAATTAGGCCATGACTCCATCATTTACCACCCATGTAAAGTGGATGTATCTGTAACTATATTGAATAAAGTTTTGAAATTATCTAAATGAGTAAATATAACTATGTATTTATCTCTGCAACCACTCAAGTATATCAGGTAGCTCTATGACACTTAGGAATGCCAACCATTGTAGATGGATTAATGCTTGAGTTTGGTGATAACCTAGAATATGATAGAAAGTGTGTACAATGTAGAGAATGAGATGGAGTTTTTATGTAATCAAAAATGTATCATAACTATAAATCAATCCTAACTCAGAGAATATAGATCATACTTAAACTTTTGATTAGGGATACATTAGATAATCGAGAACATAAAAAATATGTGGATCTGCTAGACCCAATTAGGGGATCTCTTATCACAACAATAATACTAGTGAGGGTTCTAAAGCCTCTAATCAAGGACAATCATGCAATAAAGCTAATTAAGCCCTATGTTTTCATATTAACTAAACTAATAATAAGTAAATTCTAATCTAGTGCTCACCTAAGGTTGTGGCACAAAGTGGGAGTAATAAATAAAAAAATTAAACATGAATAAGATACATATACTCATGTCAATGTATAAATAATTCTAATACATAAAAATGAAGTACATATGTATATTTATCTACTCTTACAAAGGAGGAACAAAGTTAGGAATACTTACCTTTGAAGATGAACCTAATGAGCCTCAATCTCTCCCTTGGCCAAGTACTTCATGAGAGGTTGTTTTGGTATGTAAGTAAGACAAGGACAAATCATCTCTAAGATACAAAACCTATCAATGCATCTAAAAGACTTGTCCATAAGATAAGATCTATATCTCCAAAGAAAGTATGAAACCCTAAGCTTATTCCTCAAGTAGAATGGTGGATAAGTAGATGTGTAATAGATATTAATTCTTATTTTCTTCTCTAAATAATGGAAAAATGATCTTGTATACATAGGTGGATTTAACCCTAAGCCATTTTTAAAAGTGTTAGCTAACAAGGTCAACCTTGTTGACCTAGTAATTTTATGGACAAAAATTCACTAGGTCCTAGGCTAGGTCAGGTAAAAATTCAACCTATAACCTAAATTAATTTCACCCATAAGAGTAGAGGGTTGACCCAATCGACCTAGTACCATAAAATATCAAAAGGGGCTATAGGTTAACAAAAGGGGGATAAAAGGTGGGAAATGAATGGAAGAGTATAAAAGAGAGGAGAAAAAACTTAGGGGAAAAGTTTTCAAGAGACAAGTGTGTAGAGAATAAGTGGAAAAGGGGACACCAATCCTATGAATCACTAATAGTCTACCCACCATTTTCTTGGTACACCCCTTAGGGTATGCAGTTAGAGAGATTGAGATTTGATAGGTTATCTTAAGATAAATACCATCATTAATTTATAAAAGTTTTAAAATATTATGTGTATACATATTCCCCACTCGATTCTCATCATGTGTCACATAAGTGCAACATGAGATGGTGCTTCAAGAATAGAACATGATGACACATAACATTGATGCTAAGTAAAGTACAGTTAGTAGAATATAATATAAATGAAAGGAAAGAATTGAAAAATACATACTTTTACTTACCTTAGTGTTATAGATAAATAAGGAGACTGTAAGAGAAGTGAAGGCATCCAATGTGAAGAACATTAGATGAACATGTAGAGATTAGTGCAAAAAAAAGAGAAAAATATAATTTTTTGGAATATGGGCATATATTAGTGGAAAGTATTATTTATGAGGTCATGATTCCATAGAGTTTTATGGTTAAAAAAATGAGTGAATAAAAATAAAGATATGATCAAAATAAGGAATCTGATGGTAAATATTTGAAAGGTAAAGAATTGTGAATAGTAAGTTTAAATAGGGTGAAAATAAAGTCATTTTCTATTAATTGATTTATTATAACATAAAAATAGATCATGGAGAGATCAAATGAAATCTAAAAGAGCTAATATGTTTAGGATATGATAGTAGAGATGAGGAGGATGCCTAGTGGCCACAACAGGTGTAGTACAGGTAGAAAATTGAGAATTTCAAACTTGTTTTGAGTATTTTTTTTGAAAATTAAGTTTTCTATAGAAATTTTTAACTTAGACTATTTATATAAATGAAAATTAATCTTATTTAGTTGGTAAATTTACTAGATTCCAAATGGGTAAATGGGTTGAAAGGAATTGGAGTAATAAATGTCGAATGCATTTATTACAAGAAGTTATTAGCTAACACTTCCAATGATTTGAGAAGAAAAAAATGAATACTTATTGAATGGTCCCTAAAATGGTTAAGGAGAAAAAAATGGTGAGAGAATATTACTATGTTTTTCTCATCAAGGGTGACGTACCTCATTATTTGGAGGCACACATCCAACTATTTCTTAAGGAGGTCCAACCATAAGAACCCTTTTTGATTTGATGATTTGGGCTTCTTTTTATCAAAACTATAAAAGATGTTGAAAAAATATTCCTTCTTATTTTTTTCTTTAAAATATTTCACCCTTGAATAATCCATGCCAGTGACTTCACCTATAATTTGTTTTGTGACAATAAGCTTCAGTCTCCACATTTAAACCTCTAGCTATGAGTGAAATCTATGGATAATACCACATCATGGCCTACTAGTCTCTTCATATATCTAGTAAGCCTACCCTTGACCATATTTTTTCATACATATGCATCTTCCTTTACTTATACACAATAAATTGTCTGAACCCAATCTTAGTCACCTCCCATCCTTGACTGTTTTCTTATGTTTCACTTTTCATGTATTAGGACCCTAGCCATGAAATATAAATTTATATTAAAATCTATGACATTTAAATAATTAGAGCTTGATGTGAAATAAATTAGAATGTTTATACTTTTAAGATGTGGGTGAGGCATAATGGCCTTACACATATAAGATTTCCTCTTCCTTTGGTGATTGTGTTTAAAAATTATGGGCCCCATAAATTCACACATTGGATTGTAATTTTTAAAGCTCAATAAAAGGGGTGAAATCAATAGGAAATTCAATGGGTAAGGGGTCTACTACGAACCCATATATTGGCCATTTTATTTTTTCTTTTATTACCTTCTCTAGAAAAATGATCAATAGATATCCTTTTGAAGAAAGTAAGAAGATTATTAGTGTCTTCAATAATACTAGTTATATTCAAGGAGAATTGAGAGGAGCCTTTTAGACATTTAATGGTGTTCAATTAATCTCCCTCCACCTACATATTATCTAGACCCATCTTAACCACAAGATCAATTCCCCAAAACTCAGCCTTAGTGTCTGCCATATGATTGGTTTGGATCCCCAAGGGTCCCAAATAATCTATCATGATATTCCTATTAGAATACTGATTAACTTCGCCTACTCCATCAAAATTCAATTGATACCATTGAGGAGGGTGAATCAACTTGATATTTTATCTATCTACACACTACATGTGAGATTGGGTAGTGATTTCAAGGTTCAAAAAATAGAGAATATGAGAAATTTGGGGGGAGGGGGGATCATCAAAGGTGGAGGCAAAAATTAGCCAATTCTCTTTCATAAAAGTTAAGATTTTTTTGAATATTCAGGAATTATTATGGATCTAATTATAAAAAATTACTGAGTTCCTAGAAATCCAAATTCCCCAAAAGATGTGAGGAAGATCAATGTTCCACTAAAATTTTATAGGTGGGTAATCCCAAGGTGTATCCCATTGATAGATAAAATAATTTATGGACCTAGGTACAACCCAAGAGTAATTGGATAGGTTGAAGAAAGACTAAAAAATAAAGGAAGCAAAAGGACATGTGAGGAAGATATGTTCAATAGATTCAACCTCCTATCTACATAAAGCACAACATTAAGGAATAGGAATTCCCCTCTTCATTATATTGTCTAATGTTAAGATTTTATTTTGAGATGCCAACCAAAAGAAAGTATCAACCTTGGGGATAAGAATTTTGATCCACAAGAAATTATAATTTTCTATAGTCTCTTTTTGGTCACATAGTGAAAGATAATTGGATTTGATAGAAAATAACCTATTGGGATCAACCTTCCAAATTAGATCATATTTTGGGAAAATCTTGATATGGGTATTTTGAAGAGTAATGTTTAACTCTTATAAAAAATTATTTGCTGAGAGCTCATATCTTGTTTGTAGATAAGCTTCCACATTTTTTTTCCTTTAATCTTCTACCAATAATTGCACACCCTATGATTGATAGCCATTTTAAAATTCTCACTTAGCCCCACTATGGGAGACAAGGACCCAAGTGGAGATTGATAGCCAAATGTCCCCCAAAAAATTAGCTTTATTTTCTCTAGCTATTTTTAATTTTAGTTCCCTCATAAGAATATCCTTTCCATGTCTTAAGGCTTTCCAAAAGGAAGAACCATTATCAGGACCTTCTTCTAATAGAAAATGGGAACCCTCCCCAAAATTCAAGTATTTTGCCTTGATGATGCTAGTCCATTAATTGTCTTGCTTGATCACCCTCTACCCTTGTTTAGATAAAAGGAATTTATTAATACATCTCAGCCTTTTGAGCTGCAAACCTCCTTTAGCTAAGGGTAAGAAGGCTTTATTCCAAGATACTATTGGGAATAGAAATCTATCTTCCATTTCCCTCCATAGAAAATTATTTTGTATTTTCTTTATTTATTCTACCACTTTTCCTAGTATGAAAAATAGCGACATGAATTAGATAGGAATGCTTTGCATTGAAATCTTATGTAATTTTAGTTTTCCATATTTAGACAAAAAATTCCCTTTCCATCTAGATAGTTTCCTTTGAATCCTATTAATGAGGGGATTCCAAAAATTTGATTTCATTTTTCCTTCAAAGAGAGAAATGTTGAGATAAGATGAAGGAAGATTTTTTATAATGCACCTGATGATCTTGGAAATCTTCCCTTGTAAATAATCAGGAGTGTTGATAAAGAATAAGGATTTTATGATCAAATTAACACTTTGGCCCGACACTATCTCATAGATTTCTAGGATTTTCTTGAAACATTTAGCTTCAGAGACCAAGACTTCTCCCACCATCAGAGTGTCATACACAAATTATTGATGTGTGATAAAACTGGTATTTGTATTAGCTAAGATTGCCTTGATAATCATGGAATAACTTATTATGTCAATGATCTTGCTCAAAGTTTTAGCCATTAAAATGAACAATATGGGGAGAGAGGATCACCTTTCTTGAGACCTTTACCCATAGGGGAAAAACCTTTGGGAACCCCATTGATAATTATAGAGAACATAGAGGTATAAATTTAGGAGGTGATCAAATTTTTGACAACTTAATTAAACCTGAATTTTTACAGGACTCTATCTAGAAAGTGCCAAGAAATTTTGTCATAAGCTAAAAGTGCATTTATCTTGTAAATTGATTTTGCAATGTTATAATATTTTCATGTAGAAATTTATCCTAATTTTTTAATCCTAAAATTATCTTGTTCATACTGATATTTGATCACATAGAGTCTCACAAGTGCAAACCCTAGACATTTCTAATTGAACATGTAGGCACACACCCTGTAGGGAAGAGGTGTTAATAGGATGAGTATGAGGAATAGTGACATTGGTATAGACTACTTCATATTTTTGAGAATGATAACATTGACCTAGTTAGAGGGAAATTATCTATCATCCTCATGGAGATGAGGAGGACAATTAAATTATTTCTTGTATATAAGATATGGCATTAAAACTTGAAACATAGTTGTTAGCTTATGTGTTAAATCCTCTATGTGTGTATGGGTTTGATTTTTAATTTAATTCCATATCATAAAAATATAACATGATATGATACATGACATATATTTAAATTTATATAAATCATAATCTATACATGTGTTTATGTCTTTTTTGAGTTCATTTTGAATTAAAGGGAACATACATGCAAATGAAAGTATGAAACTATGCAACAAAAAATTATTAATTTATTTTGTCATTATGATTATGATGATATGAAATAAAATATATATGAATCTAAAATATAAGTATAAATAGAAAAGGATACAAACCCTAAGTGTGTCTAGGTAATGTTAGGGTTTTGTTGAACTAGGGTTATTTAAAAATATATATATTTAAATAAATTGAAACCCTAATATGTAATTGATTTAATTATATAGGTTATCTAAAAAATTCAAAAAATTAGAATATGCATACCTAATTTATTTGACATAATTATAGATTAATTAAAATTAGTGTTTGAAGCAATATTCAATGTAACTCAGGTTAGGGTTTTACAATGTAAAATCTATGTTTAGATTAAAGGGTTGAGATGTCTAAATCACTAAAATAAATATGAAATAAATAATTAGTTATATATTGTTAAATTTGAATTATTTAAAATTTCTAAAATTAGCAATAAATAGGCATAAATAGAGACTTATCTGAAAACTAGCTATCGTGGATGATTTAGATTGAAAAAGTTGAGATCTGGGTAGTTTTGAGTATTATTAATAAGTATCTAGTGTTCATCTACTCACTAGATACTAGCAACCATTACAAATAGTAGATCCATGTTTGTGTAGTGTCCTTAATGTGGTGGTAGTGTCCCCTTTGTGGGTTTGTTCTTTTTTTTAGGAGCACTTGTGCTTGTGTTTGTATGTCCTATTATTACGTACATAAAACCTAGAGTTGTGTGTTATGCATAAAAAGCTTGATTTAGAGTGAAAACCCTAATCCTCATTACATTGTGGCATGAGCAAAAATAATTTTTTCATTATTAATATAGATAATATATCCTCAAAACCCTATTATGAATAGATTTACCTACATACTAATACTTCAAAGATGGATAAAACCCAATGTGATTCTCCCACCTAGTGTTTGATGCAAGTACAAGTGAAAGATAGAATGAGAGTGGGATTGGATGAATTGCTTTTTTTTATCTTTTAAATGTTTAAAAAACTATATTGTGGATGTCGATAGTAGTATGAAGAAGTAGGGAAGAATAGGGATCAAATAGCCTAATTTTGGTCAATTTTATGTTTACTTTAAATAACTGTTGCATCTATTTCCCATCTACTAAATAAATTTGAATTAGACTTGTATTTATAGGGTTATATTGATTATGTGGATACTAAAATATGCTTAAGCTAACCTTATAAGGGGCACATTTGAAAAATTATATGTTGGGAAGAGATAGGGATAAGGAAAATAACACCTAATTGGAGACACTATTGCCATGTGGTTGTAGTGTCCTAAATGTGGCACTAATGTCTTATTGGTAGGATGTTGAGCAAGATGGATTGGTTTCTAATATGATAGTTTTGAGACTATGTTTTGACTAGATGTAGGTGAATATGGTCTATTGAATGGATGGAAAGGTAATTATAAGGATCTAGGATAGGTCTGGGTGTAAGATAGGAATAAGGTAACTCATGTGGCATGTTTAGAATCTAATTACCACTTTTATGTGATTAAAAAAATAATTCATGTATACTTCAACATAATCATTAGTGAGATCAACACATATGACAAGTAATACTCTATAAAAATTGGTTGATGCATTACATATCCCAAAGGGTAAAATTATGTATGAAAATTTCCCCCAAGTACATGTGAAGGTGGTTTTATCTTAGTCTTTAGGAGCTACTCTTATTTAGTTGTACCCACTAAATCCATCCGAGAAGGAAAAGTAATTTTTCCTAGATAAATTATCTAAGACTTGATTAATTAAGGGCAATGATAAATAATGTATAATATTTGATTTTTTAAGATCCCTATAATATACACATATCCTCTATTTTTCATGTTTTCTAGATACTATTACTAGAGGTTAAACCCATTAACTATTTTAGATAGGATATATGAATCCTACTTGTAATAGTTGATCAATATTAGTTTGGATCATGTCTCATAACCCATAGTTTATCCTTATTTGGGTTTGTCTATTTGGTTTTATGTTTTGAATATATATGTTATGGGTGAATAAATATGGATGGATACCCTTCATATCATTTTATTACTAGGTAAAATATTTTGTATGATTTTTCATTAGTTAATCAATTATTTATGTTCCATATTTTTCCTAGTTGTGTTGTAATTTGTTTTGTTCCTATATAAATTGAATTTACTTTCGTAAATGTAATAATTAATGATTTCAAAGAGAAATTATGAGGATAAAACATGGGTAAATTGGATATCTATTTTAATAATGACTCTCCTTAAAATAATCTTATTTATAGGCAATACAAAGATAAATGGAAGGATCCATACCTATTATGTTTCCAACTAAGAATACTCTATTGGAGAGATGTCTAATCATAAATTTTATCATGAATGTCTTCAAAATTTATTTGACAATCTTCCAAAGATTGTTTGGAATTTAATTCCATTGATTTGGTGATCTCTGGAGTGAGACTAGTGACTTCTAGAGCTAGTTTGGTAACTTTGAGAGCCAAATTGATGATCTTTAAAGCTATACTAATGATGTTTTGGGATATTCTAGTGATATATAGAGGCAGACCATATTCCTCAATATATTATATTAATTATTATTGTATCTCATTTATATTTTTTTTACTTCTACCACTATTATAAAAGAGGTTTTCTTCCATATTTCCTAGGTTCATCTACCCTTAAGTGATCTTTAGGTTCTATGGATGGTTTTGAAAGTGAAGATAAAGAGATATTATTGATTCTAGTCTATTTAAGATTTTCATATTAGCTGACTTACAATTAATAAGAGTTTTTACTATGGTCATCCATGACCTTTCTAGGATTAGTGGATAATCCAATTTTTGACCTTTTGGATAGAGTATCATAAAATATAAAATATATTCCCATGATTTCACCATAACTAAGACATCCTCTATATTCCATTATATTTTATCAATTGATTGGTCAAACATTTTTAGATCTATAAAATTTGGTTTTACTCTTGTTAAGGAAAGATCCTTTAATGTGTTTGATGTCTTTACATTAATATCATTACCTAAATCCACATGTTAGGTATTTCCTTCTTCCCTATGAATATTGTGATGATTGGAATTATAATGTCTTTGTATTTTGGTAAAATAAAAATTCCTACTAAGAAGTCAACAAGCTTACTCTATACATGTATTATTTTGGGATACTATATTTTTATTCCCAATTTTTTGACACATATACCTTTGATGATCCTATTAAGTTTTGGAATGTATCTTATAGATTATAGAAATAGTATCTCAATTATAAATTTTTTAAGTTATTGAACTAATTCATATTCAAATTTGTGTTTTTTTTCCTTGAGTCTCTAAGGAAATGGTATAGTGATGGAGCAATAAAATAATTAATTTCATGAGTTCTTTCCTTCTCCTAGATATTTTATTTCTCCTTTATTTATTCATTGGGATGTTTTTTATCTTCCTTTTCATTGGGAATCTCTATGATAGTTGGAGAATAAAAATTATCCAATTTTATTATTAAATTTATCTAAACATTATCATAGTTTATAATATTTAGCCCTATGTTTCCTTATTATTTTTTACAATAAAAATAGGTTACCTATCTATTATTAGGGTTTATTTCCACATGTTGGGTAGGTACTTATGGTTGATGTACTTATTAAAATTGTTGGGGTTGGCTATTAATATAAAGCATCAAATCTTGTTGAGGTGAGAATTTATTTTGTTGGTTAAATGTTGGCTAGGGTTCCCATGGCTAATTCCTTTGAGGAACTCATGGTTATTGATTCTAGTATGACACCCATGGTTGTTGTGGTATCCATTACTATGGAGAATAATATGGTTTTACTCAATGTTTTGGAGGTGTTTCAATATCCCATGGCATCATCCATGGATCAAAAGGAGCTCTGGGAATAAAATGGTTTGAATTGTGATTATAACAGAAAAATTTCCCTTATTTTTGTGATATATAATTATGATTTTCTCCAGGTTTGTTAATTTTTTTTAGTTGTTTATTTATGATAAGAATCAGAATAAAATTTATTATATCTTGATAATTTTCATCAAAAATACCACACATCTATGTTTTGTCAAGAGGATAGTCTTAAACAATATGTTTTAACCAACATCTTAGTAAATTCAAATCTAAAGGTCCAATAGTGGTGTTATATTTTGCTTGTATCTAATATAATGTGGTGTTTATGTGTACCAATATGTGTGTTTTAAGATATTAAAACTCCTCCATGAGTTGGATTACCTCATTACTTCCTTTTTCTATCTTTGTTTTCCTCATACTAGCCCTTGTTCTTGATTAATTCCTACATAATTAAGCAATATCATTGAGACCAAGTTTATTTATATATCCTTTCCCCATTAGGTTAAATTATTCTCAGAAATTATAATTTAATCCCTTAAAGAATTTTTTTTCTTAGATCTCCATTCAACTTAGATCCACACCTTCTATGGACAAAGAGGAAATGGTCAAGATAGTCTTCCATGTTTTCATATTCTTTATGTTTTATAAAAAATAATTCCTCCTTTCTATCTTATACCATATATTAATAATTATATTTTCACAAGATTTAATTTTACATTTCATACCATGTGTGAATGAATTTTGGTTGTAAAATCATAAACCACCTCATGGCTGAATCGTTGACTGTGGAAGGAAATAATTTCAGCTTGCGATTATCAATTTTATAATCATAGGCTTGATGTAATATTTTAAATTCAAATAAGAATTGGTCAAGGTATTCTATGGATATTCCACTAAAATTAGGTATTATGTATGGAGATATGTTTTTCATTGATATTCATATTGTTTTAGGATAATAAGATAGGTAAAGGTTCTTCCTATTGGAGGAGCCGCACCTATTTTAGCTTTAACTCATTGGTTTAATATGTTTTTTTTAATTTTCTTCCATGTGTTCCCAATAGATGTTTAAAAAAAACTAGGAGGTGGTGAATATTTAGAGGTGGTTTGGAGGCTACTTTATTGATATTTAATTCTTTGGTTTACAAGAGTTTTTATCCTTGATTTTTTCTTTTGGAAGGATGCACCTACATATCAAGAATTTTCCCAAAGCTTAGGTTATGATAAATGTGGTTCCTCCTAAACAATTTTAAGTTATCCTAGATTTTTTCATAGAGGTTCCTCTAACCCACTTTATTCTTTTGATTGACTATTACTTTTTGGTTTTTCTGGGGAGTTCTTAGGAATATATATTCCCTTTGAATCTATTTGTATATTCATAAATTTATGTTAGTTTAAGGGAATTAAAAACTAATAAAATGTTAGATTTAATTTGTTATACCCTATTAACACTTATAAATTCCCAAAAATGGTGAAAAAAATGATGAGTGTCACTGTGTGCTCTTCATTTATTTTATATATGTCATGTCAATCTAAGAATGTCTAATTAATATTTGAAATATAATATGCAAATTTTTATAATTAAAAATATTGTTTTGGGCATGATTTTTGGATAACATAATATATTGATTTAGAATAAAATTTCTTGAATTCAAATCTAATTTAATTATTTGTGAAAGGAAACACATTGCTTGTTGAGTTTAAATTTCACACATTTAATCTAGTTTTCTAGAATTTAATTTGCATAAATATAAACAACACTATTTAATCTAGTTTGTTCGAAATGTAGTTGTGTGAAAGTAAATCACATTATTTTAATCTAGTTTTATATAAATAAAATTATTATAAAGTACATGATTGAAAGATAAATGTTTTAAAGTGATTTTTTGAAGCTAAGTAAACACACATAAATAACCTTGTAGGTTAAACAAAGAAAATTATGCTTTGCATGAAATGGATAACAAACTTAAAACACATAACAATGCATAATAATTAATGAAATACTAAATATATTCTTCTTGTTTAGATGAGTGGGCCCCTAATCCTCTAAAAAATATTATTATACAATCTTAACCTTGGAAATAATTAATGAACTCAACTTCTCATTAATATGGAAATTTGCTTACATTAGGTACTGAAAATTGTATCATTATAATTAAAAACTATTCATACTCAAATTATTATGCTACCTATATCATCAAAATTACATTGTTTATATATCACAAGATTTAAAATGGATTGTTAAAAGATGGATTAATAAATAACAAGATGATATCCTAACTAAGAACTTCTTTTATTTCCTAACAACATCATATCACCATCCTTTCCACATTCATAGGAAAATAGGTGTAAAGTGGTGGATTGTGATTCTTATAAGATTCATTATTTACTACTAGTGAATGGGTTGCACTTCCTTGATAATTATAACCATTTGAATCTTATTTAGTTATCAAATCAAATCATATTATTTAAATTTTTTTATTATAAAATTCTATAATACAATTACTATATATAGATATACTATTTATATAAATTATATATATATAATTCAAAGTGTTTCCAAAAATGTCTTAAACTTATTTATATATTGTATGTACATCTTTATATCAAGCATCTATATCCTTATAGTGATCCTTTAGGCTGACTAAAGATCTTTGGAGCTAGTATGGTGACTTTAAAATCTAGATTGACGACTTTTGGATCTAGTATGGGGATCTCTAGATCTAGACACAAATCCTAGTAACATATCTTGTGGACTCTTTTGAAATAAAAAGTTATTAAAATATATCCTTAGTAGTTACTTGGTTTAAAAAGATCTGATCTTGACTACATTACTTAATTTTGACCTATACATATAAAATTGGTATCTTTTTCATGGAATTGTTATAACATAGTTGTCAAAACAAATAATAATGACTTACACAATATAATCAAGATAAATAACTCATTATCTATTTTAAATAAAAAATGAGTCATATTATGAGCATACAAATCCATTTAAGATAAGGTTATTATGGAATATATGAGGTTTTTACTTGGATATAATGAATAATATCATGGACTCATCAATTTATAAACATATCAAAGGGTCAAGACTATTTTCCACACCTAACCCAAGATATATAGGTTTTCCCTTAAGAAAACATGCACCATTTTCATTTTGGGTCCATCTAAACATATGTTTAATGGTATTTTAAGTTGACAAAATGTTTTTGTAGGTGAAAAATGACATATTATAAAACAAAATGTATTCACATGTGATTAAGATAGGCCAAGGTGTCAAAATAGGTCTAAACTAAATGAAATAGTTATTCAAAATTCAAAAGGGTCAAAATTAACATAATCAACTATTTGTTACCAAATTTAGGTGTATACACATTACTATATTAAAATCCCTAAATATGATAAAATATACAATACTCTACACTGATAATATATATCTTATTATTCCCAATTTAAATATATATTACTAAGAGCAGTCAAAAATCAAATTTAAAGTGTTTCATATCAAGTTAAGAGTAGCATTTTCATGTATCAAAGTCAAAATTATTAGCTGCATACATATCTTGAAGGATCATAATTTCATAATCATGTTATGTGGGAGAAATAAATCTAAATTGACTATATCCTAGAGTATTTGGGTACATAGGCATTTTTCAATCATCAACATGGGTGATTAAGATCATCTCAACCCATTACACTTCCATTTATTTTATAGGTTTATAGTTCTCACAAATACACACAGGGTTTCCAAGGCAAGGATAAGAAAAATATAGGGTTTTTTATGGAATTAATAGAATAAAAATACATATACCATCTCAATATACATGGGCATAATTTATAAAACAAACATATTTTTTTAATTTTCATAGTGGGTAAATATATAGTCAATATATAGGACCACACTATGTAGTTGTCTACCAGGCACAAAACTATCCAAACTCAACCATATACTCATTTTTTGTAGTAAAATTGTCATAGGCATATTTTATCCCATTTTATTTATCATAAATCTTATATATTCAACCAAAGAAGAAGAAAAAACTAAGTATCCTACTCTTGATTTTATTTACTATATTTAGCATATGCCACTTATCAATAAAATTTAATCAATTCAGCCTTTACATTCAAATTTATGCTTGGATGCCATATATTTCAATATAAATATTATTTAAATGTTTGATGCCTATTAAATTATGTATCATAAAAAAAGGTTAAAACATATTGGTGAGTCCATTCATTTGATCAAACATTTTTTTTCAATTTTTGTGATAGGGGTTTAGTTGAATTCATTATTATTGGGAGGGGAAGTATCTTTAATTGACACTTGATCTATCAAGTTATTGAGAGATATTATCTATCTATATTCAGGTATCTATCTATAGTTAGTCCAAGATACTTTATCTAGGGGGTTTGATGGCCTCCACTATATAGTTTACCCTATCTACATAATGTGTTCCCCTATATAGATGGTGATGACCTTTATTATATATCTAGGTCAAGGAGAGTTATCTATATATATATATATTTTTTTTTTTGGGGGGGGGATATTTAAATTGCCATATCTAGATATGGGGTAATCCCTCTCCTATAATCTAACTAATAGGCCCCTATCCCTATCTATAATTAGGGGGAGGGAATCTCTATAGTCCTTTCCATAATTTGATTGAGCTTTTCTTTAGGATTTCACTTTGACCTATGTGTTTATATTTAATGCTTTATTTCTAGGAAAAAAATATTTTATTCCTTTTTTTTTCAATTTATTTCAATTTTTTTTTCTTACTTTTTAGCGTCACATTCTTATAGTTATAAAACTCTAAGGAGATATCATTCTGGGAACAATGGTCATCCATTTCAAAGTCATGGTGTGAGGGGTATTGATCCAAAACTCAAGCCATTATAAAACACTATATATAGAATTTATATTATATGTGCCTAAAAGTTATATCATAAACATACAGAGTATTACTTTTTGACCATAGGAAATTTTTTACCATTTGGTTTTGTAGTGCACTAGGGAGTAGTCAGCCCAAATATCTAATCTCAACATACCTCAAGATGTGATAGTGTGGATATAAGATGGTGTAATCCTTCATATTCAATTTAAATTTAGTAATTTTTTATTATTTACAAATGGAATCAATATATCCAAGAGCATATAAATCAAACACACTTTACCTTGTTACACCCATAATTCCATTTTAAAATTCAAAGTTTCAAAATCAAATTATGGCTCTAATGAATGAATTTTCATTTTATTTTTTTGATCTATCTAATGAGGATCATCATCACATTTTATGTTTCTTGTTGGCATGCTATTGTTATTGATGTCAAATGTGTGCATCATATGAAGGTGCATCATGAGTGATCATTGAGTTATGTGACAAGGTGATTTGTAGTTGTTATTGATGTCACTGAGATTATCATTGATGTTATTAAGTTTTTTCATCATGTGATTCCTACTTGTCACAAAGAGGTATGATGGTCAAGTGAGCATTGAAGCATGGTTATGAGGCTCTAGGTATACATGAGGTCATGGAATATGTTTGAAGATAACTAATGTCTTCATAGGAATCCATATGACAAGAGAGAATTTTAAGTCAAGATATAATTTTAAGGAAACTAATGTCTTATGGTTTCACAAAAGCATAGTTCAAGATGTCAAATGTGTTTAGGTGTGTGGAAGAAAGATGTCAAGTCATATGATGCTTGGTCATGTGGTTTTATTTTTGTATGAGGCTATGGAAGATTTTTATCATTTGAAAAATAATAGTTCAGTGATATGAGTGAGTTGGAATGTCATATATATTTGGTTGAGGTTTTTTTGAGGTCATTACATGGAATGAATACGTCAAGGCATCAAGTGCTTAAGTAGTCTAAGCCTAGTCATGGCATGAAGAGAATTTTTAAGAAGGTTTGAGAATGGTGTCTTGGTGAGATGAGTTCACAAAGACATGAGTAGTAGTATGATGTTTATTGATCATGTATTTGAGGCATTGGATTGCTCATGAGAGTCTCAAAGTAAGCCTACAGGAGTAAGACCTTAAGACCAAGTCTGTACCTAGACCACTCCTAGACCTTGCCTAGCCTAATGAGGTATCATGATTTATTGTCAAGACATGTGGATGTTTTATGTCATGAGAGTGAGATTTTTGGAATTAAAATGAGGTGTTGAGATCATGGAAAGAGGCATGAATGTCAGTTTTAAGGCCTAATGTGGTTTGCAAGTCAAGATCTAGAGAGCAAAGAGAGAGAGTGGCCTAATGAAGGGTCATGAACTATTTTCAAGATGTTTGAGATAATGTAAGAATTTTAATAGGTTAGGTATGTTTTTTAAAGTTTTTAAATATAGTTTTAGGTTCTAGTTTGAAGGATAGGGAATGCAAATTTATTTGGAGGTCTCTGAGGTGCTCAAAACGAAAGATTTTCAACACAAAAAGGATTTTCTTGTAATCATCAGCTCATCAAACATTTACATGGGAATATAAATAGTTCATGGTATACGTAATATGGTTATAGATAAAAATTATAGGCATTATTTTTTGGATTGAGGGTCTATGATTTATGTATGATCGTTAAGAGTAGAAATAGATTTAAACCCACTTAGAACTATAATAAAAACCCAATGTTAAATATGTTGATAAAAAGTGACCAAGATTGAATGGTATGCTCAAGTAATATATTTAATATTATATTATACTCTCCCAAGTACCTCTAGTTGGTATTGGTTAGAGAGAGGAGAGAGATAATGTTGACTTACAAGCTTATTTTTGAAGAAGTTATTATAGAAGTCAAAAGTTACATTAGACATAGTAAGAAAATAGATGGAGGAAGAAGGTAGAGACTCATGTTTTATGTAAATAAAGGTTGTTAGATAGATATTATTACTTAATTATGATAAAATATTCATCCAAGTTAGCCAGTCACTAGCATGCCTAGTGGTGTAAATAATGAAAAACCTAGGCAGTAGTGAGAAGATGATTAGGAATGTGTTATCATGATATAATTATTAAGAAAAGTACATGGAGTTTTTTTTGGGAATGATATTTCATATTAATTCCTATAATAAATCTTGGAATTTAGGTACAGTTGTGAAAATGATGATGCCAAAATGGCTTGTCTAGCTTAGTGAAGATTGTGTGTAGTGAGGTCAACAAATTGGTATATAAGACCAATAGCTACAACTAGAACATATGATGTTTATATATTAATATGGATTATATATTTCATAAGATCATATAATTTCATAACAATTATTTGAAATTGGTCATATATGTGGTTAAGGTTAATGTCACCATGACTGCACTTTAAGGTAAATTGGTAGTTATGAGTAAGCAAGTTGTAGTGATGAGTTTGAGGTTATATGCTAGATTTGAAGTTTATAATGCATATGGAATTGTTGTTTTTGACTTTAAATTAATTTTAATAGTTTTTTAAATCTTTGAAGTTAGTTTAAGAGGCTGAAAAGTTGAAGTCAAAATGGCTTATCTAGTTCATGCAAGACTATGTGAGATACAATTAGAAGATTGGTTTTCAAGACCAATGTTTGATATTAGATATTATTATTTTTTTGATTAAGGCTATTATAAATATGATATATAATATTTTTAATTTATTTATAATCATTTAAAGTTTATTTTTAGGTGTTGGATGCCAAGTATTTTCATGATTGACTTTTGACAGTCTTAGTAAATCTAAGTGAGCATACTGAATTGATTATTTTAATCCTTTTTTACTTGATTTGAAGTGTTTAAATAATATTTTGATGACCTTGTGGTAATATAGACTCTATATATGCACTTGGTTGATCATTTTTGAGTGTCTTAAGTGAGTTTGAGCTTTATAATTGAACGATTTGTTGTAAAATGTCTTATTGAGCCTAAAATATATAAGTGGTGTCTATTTTATTCTTATATGATATGTTCCTATAGATTTTATAGTTTTAAAGTGTTCCAAGGAAGGCAAAGTGTAACATGTCCAAGAGTAGACCTAATGGAATTAGGTCTTCATGAGACCTAAAAGTGAAATGAGGTCTAATAGAGTTATGATAGACCAAAATGGACTCAATATTCATTTAATTAATTTTTATGAGATGTCATAGGACCTATTACATGGCCTAAATAATAGGTTAAGGGTGAGTGCTGAATAAGTTTTATATGAACAATGAATGGTATATATACAAGGCAATTTTAGGCCTATTTGAGTAGGTAGAGGGAATGCAAATTAAATTTCACATTATTGAGAAGAAGGAGGTATTTTAAAACATCATATGAATGTATAATATATTTTATGAATATTTTATAGTGTTTATTCATATTAATATCAATTTCATGTGACCTAATTAGTCTTGAAGAGACCTAGTTGAGTGAAGAAGCTTAGAAGGTATTTTGAGAGGGATAAGATTATGAAGAGATAAATAAGGTAATAATAATATGTTATGTTAGTAACATAGTGTTATAAAGGTGATAAAATAAATGAGGTGTATTATTTGGTGCTAAGTCATCTAGGGTTTTAATCTGTCCTTGTAAGTGGATGCTTGCTAAAGCCTAGTCAAGTGGATGTTTGGCTAGTTGGGGTTGGTACTCCATGTGGAGTTGGTGCTTCAAGAAAATTGGTTTTTATCTTATATTACTATATCAAATTTGTATATATCAATGTTTTTTAATCACCTTGAGAGTTTCCCACATATGTGATGTGTTCTTGTGTTACATTATTATGTGGATGGTTGCTCATACTTACTAGATCTACATGTTTGTTTGAATGGTTCATGATTCTTAAGTGAAATTGTTTGAAAATATTTGAAGACTAATTTATGCCCCCCCATCTTAGTCATTTTTATTCAAAAATTAATTTATAATGTTTCATATTTATTAAATATATAATTACATGGAAGAAATTGAGGTTGTTGAAGAGACTAAGAACTATAATAGATCTCTAGGATAGACTAGCAGAACCAAATAAAATTTTAAAGAGGTTGCCAAAGGAACATAGAGAACCTTAAAATAAGGTGAATTTAACACTAATAAACTAACATATAAGAATAATAATAAATATATTTGATTACTATTGATTGATTTAAAGGTCTCTTTGTTGATTACTGAGATAGGTTTTGCTGAATCTTTAAGGAAGTTTGGGGTTGTTTATAGTTTGAATTATTCTGATTACTAGATTTTTGGTAGGTTTCCTCTATTTATTTTTTACTAGTTAGTTGTATTTTTATTGTGTTCAAGTTTAGGTAGCTTAAAAATCCCTTTTATTTTCCCTTTTGTTCATCCTATTGTGGTTTTTTTGTATTTTTATGTGTTCTAGTTCACTTCATGTTTTGACCTTTTTTCTTTTTTTTATCATAGGTTGGGGGACCTTCGATCAAAAAACTCATGTATAGTTCATAAATCTAATTTTAAAATAATTTTCACATATATCTAGTTAAAAAATAATTTACATTCTCAACCCTTAATTCATATTATTGTAATATCCAATTTGACCTAATACATGTCACCACTATATGGAAAATGGAAACCATGATTCATTTTTTACTCCTAACTCTAGACCTAAAGGTTGTCTCAATTCCCTTCCCACTCCCATTATTCATCCTTAAATTATTGTATAGTTTTTTTCATTATATCAACACTAGATTTGGGTTCTTCATCCTTTATGATCAAATGAATGTGATCAGGATGTTCCTCCTCAACCCATTCCACCACCCTCAATCTAAGCCAACTAATCTAAAGGGTATGATATCATTGAAAATTATGGAATCCCATTACTAAAGTTTATATTTTGGATATATTAAAGATATTAAAAATCTAAAAATAATATATTTTATCAAATTCTATGTGATAAATCTCTTTCTAATGATATAAAATCAACATCATTTGATTCTATTATGTATACATTAAAGGATATATAAAATTTTATAATTTTAAATAAGTAATACTTACCTCTTAAACACATCATAGATCAAGGTGTTCCATTATTGATTAAATTTAGGTGCAAGAGAGTATAGTCAAACATGTTTTAATTGACAATGGTTCAATGTTAAATATTTGTAGCTCTATTTTGTTGGGAAAATTAAGTATCAATATGAACAACATTAAAAAATTAGAACAAAATATCAAGGGATTTTAAAATATTTTTCATTAAATAATTGGAGCCATCACATTGGATCTACTCATTGGTCCCAATATGGTTCCTACTATTTTTGAAGAAATGCCCAACCAATTACACTGAAACCTAATTTTAGGGTGACCCTAGATTCATGCGATGGATGTTGTATATTTTAAATTCCATAGATGCATTACATTTATATATGAAAAACACGAGTATAAACCTTTATTAGATGATACAATTTTTGAATATATAAAATGTGTCAATTAAAATATAAGGATAGCTATATTATATTACCTACACAAACCATCCTGCTTGATTAGAGGCATATGTATGAGGTGGGTGAGTTAAGTAAATTATATCACAAAGATATATGCATACACACTCATAAAGAAAATCAAGCATCTTAAGCTCTGTTGGGTGAATATTTTTTCACTAGCTAAGTAATGATCAAAATAGGTCTCTTCAACCACATCATAGGGAGATTGGTCATCCAGATGTGTAGGTTTACCACATCAAAAGGGGAAAAATCTCTCCTCTCATCAAGGGGAGGTTCCCTATAACTATAAGGCAGATATATATTATATATATAAGTAGAAAATAACAGTTAGGGGTAGGATAAGCCATCCATCTCTCTTTTTTTAGAGATGATGTTAACAAACAGAGGAGAAAATCTTGGCGAAAACACTAAAGGCACTTCTCTTCTTTCAAAAGTGTTCTTATAGGAAATAGTAAGAGTTATTTCAGGTAGTGATAGGTAATTAGTAACCAAATGCGTAGTAACCAACAGACTGAGATGTAGCACAAAGTCTCCACCTCAACTGCCCAAGAGTGAGATACAAAGGACAATGAGGGCACAATGTCATCCCAAGGTCCTTTACATAGAAATAGAAAGAAAACACACTAAAGGCAATTGTGGGGGGCACAAATTATCTCCATAGTTGGCTTCAGGGCACCTTCATGATTACTTCCACTAGTTCTACTTGTTAGATCAAATAAATAAGAACACATTTAGAAGATAGACATAAGAACAATCTCCTAAAATGACACAAGCTATAACAACACAGTTTGTAAGTCACTTGCTTTCTCATTCAGATAAAATAATATGAACAACAATCCGAGCTCAAAGTCGCAGTATTCACCTTTCAATTTGGGTAGAGTTTTGCTTTTGTGATCAAAAAGATCTCCTTTGCATAATGAGATAATTTACAATGTATAGCCACTAAGTAAAGCTTGGTGCTCTTTCCCATGGGATGGCCCATGCTGCAATCAATGCCTTCAGTGCACCTTCAATTCTATCTAGAGGGACCATGCTTGGAACAATGCATTACCTTAATTATGGCATGCCCATTCATCTAATATGTCTCTTCTTGGGTTTGGATCATCTAGTCTATCCCCTCTGACATCTATGCAGCTGTCCATTTTGTCTTTACTCCAAAGGAGACTAACAGGTCATGCCTTTAATGTTTGTAAGCTAGAAAGTCTACTTTGTAGACTGTTCTAGCTACCAGAATAACTATTGCATAGATATTTTCCTTTTTGTCTCTTCCCACTATGATTTGATCTCCTAGGCTATCATTTTAGTCTTGTTGGATCCATACACTCTTCCATTAGTGGTTCTTCCCTTTAGCATTTTGGCCTTTAAATGCATTTGAGCTTGTGCTCAAGCCTTGAAATATCAATAGCTATTTTGTTGCCATGAATTTTGATGTCTACAGGCCCGTCACTTTCCTTGACAATTCCTTCAACTTTCTTGTTTGTTTTGGCTGCTTTCCATTGATCTTAACAAGTGACGCATGATGTTTTCTACTGTGAAACTAGTGAGGACACCTGGAAGCATCTACTTAACTTATAGAAGCTTTAGATACCTTTTGAGAGTCCTACAGAAGATGACACTTGGTGACTCCCACTGAGCTTTACAATGGGACACAAGGAAGAAAATATAGATGTTGACACTTGGTGGATTTTGCTGAGTTATATCAGAACACATAGCACATTTCATAGCTTTGAAACTTATTAGAAATTGTGTCCTGATAGATGACACTTGGCAGCTTTTGCTTCAACTTTATAAGGGACACATGGTAGCTTCTACTACACTTTGAGGTTTGATCTTTCCTAGAGGGAACTTGCCCTTTGGGGTCTTGAAACATGGTTCATTTTCTGAGTGTCGAGTGTTGCCTACGAGGGTACCTACCCTTTGGGATCTTTTAGGTGGCTTCTAGCTTTAATTCCTTTAGACAAAATGTCTAAAGGAATTCCTTCAGAAAATTTGTTTGAAGGAAATCTTTCTTTCACTTTGTCTTTTTTTGTCAGGCATTTTCCACAGGATTTTCTCTTCAGTCGAGCTTATTTCCTTTAGACAAAAGTTTGAAGGAATTCCTTCAGAAATTTTGTCTAAAGGAAATGATCCTTAACAACTTTACCATGGGAACTTTCTAAAGGAATTCCCTATTCACTTTTACTCATTTCCCTCCACAAGGGCACTTGGCTTGGCTCATTTCCCTTTGTAAGGGCACTCAACTTTGGGGCACTCCTTTGAACCTGTCGATTGAACTAAATGATTTGAACCAACTTTGGTTCAATGGTTCAAGGGTTCAATCTTGCATTTGAAGCCATCTTTTTGTCTAAGTCTTTTTATCTCTTTAAACTGATTGAACTCGTTAAACCCATTGAACCAATTTGGTTCAAGGTTCAACAATTCAATGGTCCATTCCATTATTTTTCACTAAGTCCTTTGATTGCTCAAACAAAACGTATTGAACCAACCACTCATTGAACCTTTGAACCATTAAACCCATTGAACCTTTGAACCAAAATGGTTCAATGGTTCAAGCCTTCTTCTCTTTGATAACTGTTTTGAAGCCATTTAACCTTGAAGTGGTTGAATTTGTTGAACCTTTGCCGAAGTGCTTAACTCTTGTTGATGACGCTAAAACTTTGAACCCATTAAACCCATTAAACCAAAATGCTTCAAGGTTCAATGGTTTAATGGTTTAATGGTTCAATCCTTGCTTAGAAGCTTGTCGATGAACATTTTTGATTGAACCAAGTCATTGAACCAACCTTAAGATTGCCTAAGTGTTGAGAGCTTGTTTCTTTCCTGCAGAGTCCATAGAAATCCACCTGTGAAGTCTGTAGAATTGAGTCCATAAAACTTGGCCTAAAGAGTCCATAGTTTTTAGGCCTTAAAATCCATAGAAACTGAGTCTATAGAAATGAACCTATAGAGTCCATAAAAATTGGTCTAAAGAGTCCGTAGAAATGAGCCTGCGGAGTCTGTAGATTTAAGCCTATAGAGTCTGTAGAAACTAAAAAGTTTGAAGAATGGAGAATTTGAAAGCTCAAAACAAATTTTTGAGAAGGGAAGAGACAATTTTGGTCTTACAAGTCCAAAATAGTTCATATGTTGTCCCAAAAATGAGTGACATTTTTTTGGGACAATAGTTAGCTCCAGTTGGGGAACTTCCTTCAGTTGAAAACTTGAAATAGCTGAGGAGAGTAGAAACCAGAATCTTCAGTGCCTTCAAGTATGCCATTGGGCTATGGAGTCATGTTACCCAAAAAATAAAGGCACCAAAAATGAAAAATGAAAAACACAAAATAGAACTAAAGACTATACAAATATACATATGTACAGGTGAACTTATCTGATACTTCAAGAATTAAAGTGATTCAGATGCTACCCATTATGGGATAATGAAAATGGCATTCTATCTTGATAAACTAGTAGGAAACCATTTTTCCCCAAAATTGATGATGGGAAAATGGAACTCTCCACCAGGAATCACATTTTCTATGCACTCCTTTTGGCTCTCTCTTCTTGCTCCATGGCAAGACGTGATCTTCAATCTAAAAATTGTAAGTCTTTGCTTTCTCTATGAAGATTTCCTTTTGCTAACTTTGGAGTATAGTAGTATGGTACACTACCATAGCTTATTATTCTACTAGTTTAGTCCAACACATGTTTTGATTGTCAACATCAAACTCCTAACAAACCATCAACTCAGTATCTCCTTTGGTGTGAAGGAGTTTGACATCTTAGTCTTGAGCAGTCTTCAATCTGAGAAATAGAGATTCACATTTAGCTATGTTGTTGGTGTTACTGAACTACAACTTACATGAAGGAAAAATATCTCCTTGAGGAGATATCAACATAGTCCTAGCTCTAGCATTGGTAGAATAATTGCTGCCATCAAATTTCTAGATCCAAACATCATCAGAAATTGATCTTCTATTAGATTTTTCTTCATTAGAGATAGAAGATCATTTTTCATCTATATTACACCCTACCAATTCTTCTAATGTTTTACATGAATCAATCTTTGGACCAAAACCTACAAGACTTTTATCAACTAAAATGTGAACGTCCTCTATGGATAAGAAGTAATTACCCTTGCCTAAAAACTCAAATAGAATCTAAGCTTCAGGTGTTGATGTCTAAGTGACAACATATTTTGTCTCCTTTTTAGGGAGTAGCCTCTTCATGATGCCTTTGATATGGATCCTTTCTTCAGATAGGTCCATGCTCAACTCACCACCCACACCCTTGTAAAAATTTCATCCCAGTAGAATGCCGTATGAGGCTAGGACATTAGCCACCAGGACTGTCATCTTGATTCTCTTTTTTGAGAATGCTACAAATGCAAATTAGGCATCCTTGATTTGTCCTAGTAGTGGCACTTATTTGTTCTCCATGGAGAAGCATCTCCCAAATGTATTGGTTAGTGTAAGACCAAGGGATTCTACCACTTTGGTAGGCATGACGTTGTCAGATGCACTGGAATCAATGATGCAGTTACTCAGCTTATGACTATTTATCAATAGGGAAACATAGAAAGGCTCTATTTTCCCAGGGGCAACAAGAGGAGTAATGACAAGATTGTTTAGGATGGAGATGTTCCTTGGGGGATCATGAGTTACCTTTCTAATCTCTTATCTTATAGGGATGGTTGTATTCTTCACACACTCCACCAACCTATCCAACTACTCAGGATTGGCTTGCAGGAATTCAAATTTAGTCATTTGAATTTTGGTTTTCTTGACATGGTCAATTATGTCAAAAGACTAAAATGGACAGGAAGAGAGGATGGGAGTTCATCCTTTTATTTTTTAGGAGGGGGAGGACTGACCTATGAATTTGAAGTTGAAGGTGCAAAAATGTTTGATGTATTCACCTTTTTAGCAATCACTGAGTCCTTTGGCTGGAAGGGCAAAGTGGTTCATGCTTAGCAATTGAGATTGCTAGTTGAGGTTGCTCCTCTATCTTTTCTTTATCAACTAGTTAGGTTGACTGGTTCTTGGACCATGTGAAAATATCATATGATCCTTTAGCTATTTTACCTTCACTTCTAGGTTCATCCTAATAATTCAGGAAACCAATGTTGGAGTCACTAGCTAATTCTTCTTAGTCCTTCATGAAGAGATCAACATCATTTTCTTGATCAAACTTAGGTTAGAAAGAGAAATCATGTTTATTTTCTAGATATCCAACTGCTAAGTTGGTTAGAGGTGCTTCAAGGGCAAGGTTCCTCTTTAGGGGAGGAAGACAATTTGGCTGCCCTTGATTCCTTCTAGCATTGCCTTGATATGGCTGATTCTAAAATGTCCTCCTTAGCATATCCTAATTAGGAGGAGCAGACATAATTTGGGCCATTTGTCTTTTCAAGGCTAGTAGTTCATTTGCCATCTTTTGCACCATTTGATTCATGGTGCCTGTAGATGAATTCTTAGAAGATGAAGAAGATTTTCCTCTATTAAGATCTCTCCTTATCTTTCCTACCAAGATAAGGTCATCTTCTACCTCAGTAACCAAGTCTTGAATAGTAGCAAGGTCTATGTGTCTAGCTCATCTCAGCAAAAAACTCACTTTAGGCAGCTGTGAGTTGATGAGGAAACACTTGAGATTCTCAAGTGTCAGCTAGGTGATCATGGGAATCCTATTCCTTAGCTTGTCTAACTTGTCAATGAAGTCCCTCATAGGTTCATAAGGTTCCTTCTTCATCTATGTGAGCTAGGCTAGCAAAGGATGTGCATCTTCTACATGCTTGAACTTGGCTTCAAATTTAGTGTTGAGTGTGTCCCAATCAGTCACTGATCTAGCTTGTAGATGGTAGAACCAATTTGTAGCAGTGCCTTATAGTGTCTTTATGAATAGCTTGACTGCTATGTATTCATACTCCACACCTATTACACCATAGGCTATGCTAAAGGAAGCAATATGTTCATCAGGGTAAACTTTCCCATCACCAAAAAATTTGGGAAAATTCTTTCTTGAATTACATGGAAGCTCATGTAAAGGTGGGGTCAAATTTAGTGGACCAAAAGAGTTACCCTAGAGGCCTTGAGCCATGATTTGATTATGTAGAAGTGGGATCACAAATTTGGGTGGAGTATGGATAGGTAAAGCTCTACTAACAGTAGAAAAAAAATCTCTACCTTGTATTGGTGACCTAGTATGGGTAGGAGGAAGACTCCTACTTCGTTGAAGGTGAGGTTGTGGAGGAAAAAAATCAAAATTGCTCTGCTGCACAAACTCAATAATAGGGTCAACAACACCTTGATATATTTGGCTTCTTGTATAGCATGGAGCTTCTAGATTATAGGATAAAAATGAGAAAGAAGTAGTCTTACTTCAGCTTGAAGCTTGAGGCTTCAAACTGCTATTCTTCCTTAGTGGATCTAGTTTGCAGACCAAATTATATATTGGTAATGGATAAGGCTATAATGATAATGGGTAAGACATAGGTGATGTTTCAATCTAAAGCTTGAGGCTCAAATCACACAAAATTATTGTGTCCCTAGTGGAGTCACCAAAAAACTATTGCACAAAGCTGGGAGGAAAAATTAACAATGGGAAAGCACTGGAGCAGCTCGTTCTTCCACAATGGGATAAATGGATACGGATAGAATTATAATGGGTAAGACATAGGTGATGTTTCAATTTGAATCTTGAGGCTTCAAATTACACAAAATTACTGTGTCCCCAATAGAGACTCCAAAAAACTATTGCATGAAGCTAGGAGGAAAAATTATTAATGGGAAAGCACTTGAGAAGCTCATTCTTCCACAGTAGCATAAATGGATAAGGCTATAATGATAATGGGTAAGACATAGGTGATGTTTCAATCTGAAGCTTGAGGCTTTAAATTGCATAAAATTACTGTCCCTAGTAGAGTCACCAAAAAACTATTGGGTGAATATTTTGTCACTAGCTAACTGATGAGCAAAATAGGTCTCTTCAACCACAACATAGGGAGATTGGTCATCTAGATATGTAGGTTTACCACATCAAAAGGGGATAAATCTCTCCTCTCATCAATGGGAGGTTCCCTATAACTATAAGGTAGCTATATATTATATATAAGTAGAAAATAACACTCAAGGGTAGGATAAGCCATCCATCTCTCTTTTTTCAGAGATGATGTTAACAAACAAAGGAGAAAATATTGGTGAAAACACTAAAGGCACTTATCTTCTTTCAAAAGTGTTCTTATAGGAAACAATAAGAGTTCTTTTAGGTAGTGATAAGTAACTGGTAACCAAAGGCATAGTAACTAGCAGACTGAGATGTAGCACAAAGTCTCCACCTCGACTGTCCAAGAGTGAGATATGAAGGACAATGAGGGCACAAATTCATCCCATGGACCTTTACATAGAAATAGAAAGAAAACACACTAAAGGCAATTGTGGGGGCACAAAGTCTCTTCACAATTAGCTTCAGGACACCTCCCTGATTACTTCCACTAGTTCTACTTGTTAGATCAAATAAACAAGAACACATTTAGAAGATACACATAAGAAAAATCTCCTAAAATGATACAAGTTATAACAACACAAAGTCTGTAAGTCACTTGCTTTCTCATTCAGATAAAATAATATGAACAACAATCTAAGCTCAAAGTCTTAGTATTCACCTTTCAATTTTGGCAGAGTTTTGCTTTTGTGATCAAAAAGATCTCCTTTGCATAATGAGAGAATTTACAATGTATAGCCACCAAGCAAAGCTTGGCACTCTTTCCCATGGGACAACCCATGCTATATTCAACACCTTCAATGTGCCTTCATTTTTATCTAGAGGGACCATGCTTGGAATAGTGCATTGCCTTAATTATGGCATGTCCATTCATCTAATATGTCTCTTCCTAGGTCTGGATCATCTGGTCTATCCCCTTTGACATCTACGTAGCTATCCATTTTGTCTTTACTCCAAAGGAGACTAACAAGTTGTGCCTTCAATGTCTTCAAGCTAAAAAATCTACTTTGCAAACTATTCCAGCTGCCAAAATAACTACTATGTAGATATTTTCCTCTTTGTCTCTTCCCAATGTGATTTGAGCTCCTAGGCTATCTTTTTAGTCTTGCTAGCTCCTTACACTCTTCCATCAGTGGTTCTTCCCTTTAGTATTTTGGCCTTTGAATGCGTTTGAGCCCACACTCAATCCTTTAAAGATCAATGGTTATTTTGTTGTCATGAATTTTGATGTCTGTAGGCCCGTCACTTTCCTTGATAATTCCTTCAGCTTTCTTGTTTGCTTTGGCTATTTTTTTTTGATCTTAACAAGTGACGCATGGTGTTTTCCATTGTGAGACTGGTGAGGACACCTAGTAGCATCTTATTAACTTATAAAAGATTTAGATACCTTTTGAGAGTCCTATAGAAGATGACACTTGGTAGCTTCCACTAAGCTGTACAATGGGACACAAGGAAGAAACTGTGGATGTTGACACTTGGCAGCTTTTGCTGAGTTATAATAAAACACATGGCACATTCTACAACTTTGAAACTTTTTATAAACTATCTTAGTAGATGACACTTAGTAGCTTCCACTTTGAATTTATAAGGGACACGTGGTAGCTTTCACTACACTTTGAGGTTTGATCTTTCCCAGAGGGAACTTGCCCTTCAAGGTCTTGAAAGATGGTTCATTTTTTGAGTGTCGAGTGTCCCCTGTGAGGGTACCTACCCTTTTGGATCTTCTAGGTGGCCTTCAGGCTTTAATTCCTTTGGACAAAATATTTGAAGGAATTCCTTCAGATAATTTGTCTGAAGGAAATCTTTTCTTCACTTTGTCTTTTTCCATCAGGCATTTTTCCATAGGCTTTTCTCTTCGTTCAATATTTTTCCTTCAGACAAAAGTCCAAAGGAATTCCTTCAAACGTTTTGTCTGAAGGAAATAATCCTTAACAAATTTATCATGGGAACTTTCTGAAGGAATTCCCTATTCACTTTTGCTTACTACCCTCTACAAGGGCACTTCGCTTGGTTCATTGCCCTCTGTAAGGTTACTTAGCTTTGGGGCACTCCCTTGAACCTGTCGATTAAACTAACTGATTTGAACCAACTTTGGTTCAACAGTTCAATGATTCAATCTTGTGTTTGAAGCCATACTTTTGTCTAAGTATTTTGATCTCTTTAAACTGATTAAACCTGTTGAACCAATTTGGTTCAAGGTTCAATGGTTTAATGGTTCATTCCTTTGTTTTTTGCTAAGTCCTTTGATCACTTGAACAAAATGCATTGAACCAACCAATCATTGAACCTTTGAACCATTGAACCCATTGAACCTTTGAGCCAAAATGGTTCAATGGTTCAATAGTTCAATGGTTCAAGCCTTCTTCTCTTTGATAAGTGTTTTGAAGCTATTAAACCTTGAAGTGGTTGAATTTGTTCTTTGCCGAAGAATTTAACTCTTGCTGATGATGTTGAACCTTTGAACCCATTGAACCCGTTGAACCAAAATGGTTCAAGGTTCAATGGTTTAATGGTTTAATGGTTCAATCCTTGCTTAGAAGCTTGCCAATGGACATTTTTGATTGAACCAAGTCATTAAAACAACCTTGAAATAACCTAAGTGTTGAGAGCTTGCTTATTTCTTACAGAGTCCATAGAAATCCACCTGTGAAGTCTGTAGAACTGAGTCCATAGAGCTTGGCCTATAGAGTCTATAGTTTTGAGGCCTTGAAGTCCGTAGAAACTAAGTATGTAGAAATGAACTTGTAGTGTCCATAGAAACTAGTCTATAGAGTCTGTAGAAATGAGCCTGCAGAGTCTATAGATTTAAGCCTACAGAGTCTGTAGAAACTAAAAATCTTGAAGAATGGAGAATTTGAAATCTCAGAACAAATTTTTGAGAAGGGAAGAGACAATTTTGGTCTTGCAGGGCCAAATTAGTTCATATGTTGTCCCAAAAATGAGTGACATTTTTTGGGGACAACAAGCTCACATAAAGGCACAAGAGAAAATTCAACTTCTAACTTTATTGATGCATCTATAAATTTCATCTTTTATAGTCAAAAATTACTATGATAGTGATTTGGATGATATCCATTGTCTCATAAATTATAAAATATGTAAAGCAAATTTCAATCCTAATGATGACTATGGAAACTTGTTTCATACTCTTTTTATGCCTATCGAAGTTGTTTAATATAGAGATAATTCCATGGATAATGGAAAAAATATAATCAAACATAACCATTATAAAATAAATAAAATGTAGTAATTTACAATTTATTCAACATACACACATTAGTTGAACTATTATTTCACATCAAAGGCAACATAAAATTCACCCATGACTTAGACAAAAAAATAATCATATATTTTAGTTAATAATGTGTAAATATCAAACATAAAGGATCCCATAACGTTTTAGGTAACATGATTTCATTATAAAAACAAACAATATTAAAAATATTTCTTTCAAATAATTTATTTACCTTACCACCTAATAAACATTAAAAAATGGATGTATTCTATATCAATCATACATATTATATTGTGATTAAAAAAATACTCATGGGACATGAAAATAATCACTATAATGCATTAAATATGTGGATTCAAAACTAAAATAATAAATAAATTATTAAAATAATATAAGAAACACCAAAACATTTTTTTATCACCACCACCCTTATTGATTGAAGAACAAACTACAAATTAATTTTTTGCACCTATTTAGGATCTTTATAAATCATTGGTTTTGAGGAGAATAATACACCCTCATAAAAAATTAAGTTCACATTATATAATTATTCAAATGTCACAAATAAATTCATATTATACATTCCATCCTAAGGTAGTACCTCGGACAATCTAGCATGTTCCATAACAAACACAGGAAGAAAAAACCTTCTCCTAATATACAATAGAGATCACCAAGTCTTACACCCTTTATATTTACACGACCTACACATGATAATATGAGTATTAGTTATGATATTTACATTACAACACCATATTCCTTTTCATATTTAGATTGATCTTTTTATAACACTTTTTATTCATAGAAAGTCACCTTCTCATTATATGATACAAACACTCACTATGATTCTACCATTTATGGGATTAATGGTGAGTTTATTTTAAAATTTTCACACATAAAGCATCTCAAAAATAATATAATTTAAATATTAAAAAAAAATCATTTTTTTTAAATTACAAAAAACATTCAAAATAATTCTAGAAAATAAATTAAAAAATCAAGACTTTAGCATGAAATGAGTTTTTATTTTACATCATTATATATTTTATTTACCATATTTTATGGTACATATTATATTATTTTTCATATTCACATGTATTTCATGAGGTATATGAGTGTAATGTAGGACATGCATATTATACATGGATTATTAGATGACAAACTCCCTTCTATCTAGAAGCCATGCCTTCGGTATGGGCATCATATCCTATAAGTAAATTATCATAGGTTATATCTATCTAAAAATTATTCACCATGTTGAGTTAAATATATTAAAATTGTCTTTATATTTACTCATATCTTACATTTTGATATATGGATATGTTACTTTGTTATGATGCGACATTGATACATTTGGATAGTGTATACTAGTTTTCACTTATTATGTTCTTTCGATGTTGTAACTTTATTTCATGATAGGGTAGACATTAATTAATTATTTTATGTGTCCACTTGGCCTTGTGTTTGTGTGACATATCTATATCAATTTTTTTATATAATTTTTTATGTACTTTACACCTTTCCCTTGGTCTTGTTTGTTTGTTGTAACATGTTCATGTCCCTTATATATAGTTTTTGGCCTTATGTTTGATATTGCACAACATTTCATAACATTGTGTGTAGTGATTATTTATATAATTTTGATTTATTAGTGGTTTCATGATCCATATAAGTAATGTTTAATGCATATTACTATTCAAATATAGTTACTTTTATTTCATGCCTCATTACTATATCTATCTATACATGACAGTTATATGCCTCACATTACATATTTTTCATGCATGCCTAAATTAAATACACTATAATATGATAAAATATTCTCCACATTTTTTCATGATTCTATATTTATCACATAATACATTTGATTCTTATTTTGAGATGAGTGACTTACAAAATACATCCCTCGTCTAGAAAGGGGGGCATTCCATTAGGATTTTATTAGATATTCAATCCTCCATGAGAATAAAAATAAAATTTAATGACAAAATATAGGTTTAAAAGATTCAAAATAATTCAAGAAGTAGTTATATTATAGATATTGGTGCATTTTTAAAAATTATGGGGCATATGACAAGAATTTCACTCATTTTATAGAGGCTTGAGTATATATTTATAAACTTTTTGATGTATATGCATGGTTATATAAAATATGGTTAAAGGAACAAGAATACATGTTTCAAATACACTTATAGTTGATCATATAGATGCATAACATTCTATATAATTTAGAATAGATTCAAGGGGCATGATACTAGTTCATGCACATATATACATTTTTAAAATGAAAAATGCATGATACTAGTTCATGTGAATATGTACTAAAATATAGTTTACAAATTCCATGATAACTGGTTGTTATTTCAATTATAATTTATTGGCATTAAGGTCATGATGGGGAAATGAATATTATTCATTACATTTCAATCATGTAAATACATTTTAGATCCATTTATAGTGGTGTGATTCATTTTATTATGGGGAATGTACATGAGTCTAGTAAACTCAATGACCTCAGCATTACTTATAGAGAACCCATCATGGCTACACATTCTCTTATGGATGATGTATATTCAATTATAATGACACTCAAAGGTCTTGGCATCACTTATAATGAATCCATCATCATTCCATTTTACTTTATGTTAGACTTACCCCATTCATAAGATTTGGAGAATGGATACTTTTAAGTCAAGGGTTTGATTGTTTATTAAGAATTAGGATTTGACCACTCTTACATTCATCAATGGTTCAACATAAAATAATTATCTCTCCAAGTGATTTGATAAGAGGGAACATTTATCTAACACTTTAATGGGTAAGTATCATCTTTTACAAGCTACAGGAAAACATGATTTCATCTACCTATAGGTGTTTTCCTTCCTTTATCTCCTTTCAAATTCAAATTTCAAAGCTTGGATTTTCAAATTTCAAATATGTATAATGAATACTACAGGTCTATTTAAAAAGTTTTCTAAATTTAATGTGATGCACAATCATAATTTCTTATCATAAATAAAAAGTGTGTTTTACACACTCAAGTATGTATTTATCCTTTAACAATTTAATTTACTAAAATAAGGTGGTGGAGGGAGGGGCCTAGGGGAAATGTAGAGACTTAAATGTATTCATAATACTTGATAATATTGATTATTGACACATCTTAAACCATTTGAAATAACAAGAGATATTTTTTGGAGTAAATTATGTCTAGTTTTGAATATCTATGTGTTTCAGATCAACTAATATGATCCTTCATTAGGAAAGAAACTTATGTGAGAATAGAAGTACCTTGCATCTTAAAAACTGAAGGAAAATGGATGTTGTAAAAAAATTACAAAAATAGGAACAATATAGTCATTACAATAAGTTACTAAAAATAAAATATCAAAAAATAATAGAGATAAGATAAATAATATTTTTAATTATGTCATAAATTTAAAGATAATAATAGTCAATTGATTATTAAATTTTTTTTATGCTTATTGGTTTTAATATTATTACCTTAAATATCTCTTATTATTTTATGGATTGTATAAATGTAAGATCTTGGATCATTTGAAATAAGTTAAAATATATGACTCTTATTCACTATTACTCTAGCCATATATATATATATATATATATATATATATATATATATGATTTACCCCATTATTTTCCATCACCTCTAGATAAGAATTTATAATTCATTGCCTAAAATACTTTGTATCACTTTGAGACTACTCTTGGGCTCATGTTAATTATTCCTTATTTTCTTGGACAAGTCCAATTTTTCTAAATAGGTTCTCACTATTATAGACCTATCCACTTAGCTTGATCATATCCTCATGTTATTTACCAACTTGTTTCTGAAATTTGAAATATTCATATGATTCATTCCACAGTTTTTCAATTCAGCTAAATGAAATTATTCAATTTAAATCATTAAATACAAATCAAAGGTCATTCATTATTATGCTAGATTTCCCTAAATCTAGGTACTTGTACACTAATTCACACTAAGAAAATTTTTAGTATTCTTACCAAATCCAATACCAATCACTATGTATAGTCACAACCCAAGTTTGAACTATTCCAAATCAAGTCAAGCATTAACATTATCAAGTGTCAATGTCAAAATTATTATCTACATACATATAGTGAAGGAGTATATTTTATCAATCATGCTAAGAGGGAGAAATACTTGTGAATTGATTTCCTTAGAGTTTATGGATATGTACATTGGGGATAATTTAATATTAAATTTCTCATTATTTTTATAGGTTACTAACTCTCACAAGTACACCTAGGGTTTCCAAGGAAAGGAGAAAGAAAACATAGGGTATAACACAACATTAACATTATTAGAATACTTATCCCTCTCAACATACATAGGTTATGGTGGTAAATAAATCACACTTTTGTCAAATTTATAGTGTAAAAATACTCAATCAAAAAATAATACAACACTCCATAGCTATCTAGGGAGTACAGACTTGTTAGATTTAACCACAAACTCTATTTTTCTACCTAAACTATCACGAGTCTGTTTTATCTTTTTTTACTTTTAGACATCAACCGTAGTCAACAAAAAACCATAAAATTATAAGTATAATATTATTGACTTTGATTATTATATTTATAACATACAACTTGTAAATTAATAATTAATTTAAATTTTTCATTCATATTTATGTTTCAATGTTATATATTACAATCTGAATAATATTTAAATGTTTTATGGTTACTAAATAATGTTTTATCAATTATAGGGTAAAACAATGGGAGGTGTATGTAATTTTCATTTTGGTCCAAGACACACCTAGATTTAAATAGATTTTATTTTATAATATAAAAAATACTTGATATTGAACTTCAATAATTTTAAAATTAATTTTGGTAACAAATTACTTAATATTGAACTTCAATTACATTTAATATTAATTTTATTATTATAAACATACAAAATGGTGATAGTTTTACTACTAATATTTTTATTAAGAACATAAAAAATATATAGGAGTGAAACAATAAAAATATAGTATTTTCACATGACTCAAAGGTAGGTCTATACTAAAACACAAAATAAATATTTTTTAGATATATTTAAAAGTGATGGCACTGTTTCACAATAAACTTGTCTCTATTGTATATGTAATGATTATTATCCTAAAATAAATTATATGAATCATAATAATATTTAACATAAAAGAGAATAAAATAAATATTTATTATGGATTTAAAATGTAATTATACTAATATGTGTAACTTGCAATAACAGTTGGGAGGAGGTGGCAGACTGCATTTTCTATGAGATATTAAAAAATATGGTTGACCTTAAATTTAATATCCATTTGATTGTGATATGGAATTTATTATTAATTTTTTAATAATTCAAAATAATAAAAAATTAATATCTTAGGCATGCAACTAAATTTGGAGCCCATTTATCAACAAGATTTTTTAAGCCTTACACATAATGCTAGATTAAGGCTATATGTCACAATCTAATGACACATTTATAGATAATATAATGGAATAATTAATCCATTAATCAATGTGTTATGTTTCAAATACAATATAAGGACATCAAGGTTAATAATATCTTCTATAATTTTTTAAATATATGTGCTAGTTTTTAGTTAAACTATTTATAAATATATAGTTTGAAACTAAATGTGTAGTTTCTATTTTAAATTTAAATTATATAAATTAAAAAAGATATTGGAAAAGGAATATAGGGTTTTATATTCCACCTTAATTCATGTTATCCTAATGTTGGATCACAATTGGTGATCCAAGATGTATTTTTTCCTTACACAAAAATTTCAAAAACTTTGTCTGATTTATTCTATGAAATATGAAATCATTAAATATCTTTAATTATATATTTATTATAATGACTAATTATTTTTTTTAAATAAATTATATATATATATATATAATGTTATTTAAACTAATTAAATCTTGTCAATTGGAAAGGAAATTGATGGTTGTTATATAGTGTAACACTATGAGATTTTAGTAAAAATATGTGACATTAAATTTTACATCCATTGGATTATCATGAGATAATTTGTATCTTAAATTTATCATCCATTTTACAGTTATATACTAATTTTTATTCTTTATTGGAGAAGGTGTTTGAAAAATATTTATATCTTGTGCATACGCAAAATTTTGAAACCCATTACTTATTTCTAAAAATAATGTTTAGAGCCCACAATAGTGGTTCAACTAGATTGATACATCTATAAATAGTTAGAATATTTTTTTTGATAAGGTAATGGATTGATTATTGTTGTGTTTATTATGCTACCTATCTTATCTTAGTGTAGGATATGGTATGTTTAAAACATTAAAAACACTCAAACCTTACTACATCAGCCTATCAATTATGCCTAAAGACCTAAGAAATTGATGCAGGAGCATCTACACGAGACATGGTTATGAGTTAAATTTAAAACCAAATCATTGTATTTTTCCCTCTTTATGTTGAAATTAAAGAGAAATGGTAATTAGTAAAAGTAAAAAGGTAAAATAATTGTGGGTTGTTGAGGAAATCAAGGAGTGGTTGAAAATATTTCAACCTGGGCATGTTGTTGTAATTGAAAAACTGTATTTTGTTCCCTTAAGCCAAGTTTGGCGTAGAGGTTAGGGAAAAAGATTTATTCAAAACAAAATATATACTATTCTGATATAGACAGGGACAGAGAAGAGTACGTAGAGGAAGGAGGAGAAAGAGAGAGAGCAGGGCGCAGAAAGGAAGAAGAAGAAGAAAAGGCTCTCTCATTTAAGAGAAGAAGGTAGAAAGGGAGAAGAGAAGGAGAGAGAAAAAAAAAGGATGAGAGTCAAGACCGGAGTCTGGTGTGTTTCGTCTTTATATGCTATTACGCCCAGAGCACCTGTCACTAGCACATAAAAATTTGTGGGTGCTTCGTTTTGAAATATGACATCCTCTTTTGGAGGGTAATATTCTGCCTTCATCACGAAACTAGAAAAGAAAATCTCAAAAAGTGTTCTAGGTGAAGCAAACAACACAGAGGCTTACAGTGCAATAAGGCACATGGCGCTAGACTTGCAGCGGTAAGAAGGAATTATTTCTTAATTTACAGTTCTAAAAAAAAATGCTCCTTTTTTTTTTAGAGAGCTAAACATGATTGATGGAAATATAAACTTGTTCAGCTAGCCAGAAATATGAAAGGACTTACAATCAACGAAACACACTGATACCTATCTTATTCCAATGTAGACCTGCTATATCTTGACACTCTGAAAGTTTGCTTTTGTTGATATCGAATGTGGACCTTCTATATTTTGGCTTTACAGGGCATGATTATTCTTGCTTGCAATGGTTTGGGACAACCAATAGGAATATTTAAGGGTAAATTTAAGAAGAATTCAGAAGATATTTCATGAGAAAATATATTGTTAATGAGTTAGTTAAGCCCTGTTTGCAGTCTAAGGTGAGTTTGCACCAAAAATAACTCAAGGTGAAAAAAGAAACATAGAGATACATATTATGAGAAAAATGTATAAACATACCCACACACATCATCCTAGAATATGAATCAACAATAACATAAATAATTCATGTAAGCAAATCTAAACAAGATAAGAACACTAAAAATATACACAAATCCCATTCCTTCATTCATGTATTTATAAAATTATACAAGGATTACAAGGTATTAATTGATAATTCATACAATGATCTTTTAATGTAAATATTTATATTTTAACCTTATAAGTTCCATTATCAAACCCTAGCTCATTGTTTCTCTCCAAACAATTATGACACATCAACTTCAAAATATCTAACTTGCCATAGTATCAATTGTAAAACAATCAAATGATATGGAAAGGTCCATATTTATATGTTTCCTTGGAACCCTAAATATTGGAATGTAACTCATCCTTCTGCTAACTAGAATTCCAACTATCTATGTATGTTGGAATATTACTTCATGGATCCTATCAACATCGTAGCATATTTATTTTTCCTTAAAGCTTATTATTTTTCCATTTTATTTTCACCTCATTTTATATATATCCTTGTCACATGGATGAATTCCACATGTTAAAATATTATCCATTGATTCATTATTCATGTGTGGTTTCTATCTGATATATACTTATTATGCATGAAAACCATGCATCATGTCTCCTACATAATACTTCTCTTTACACATGCATGATTTTATAAGATTGTAATTATGTAGGTATTTAAAAAAATATCATGTGTCACTCATGGATAAAGCCTTAGAAACTTATTTGTAGATTTAATAAATATAATTATAGGGTTGAAATTCCCTCATACTACACTAAATATCTATCCTTACACATTTTATTACTCTATTTCTCTTTTTATGGTTCATCTTCCTAGCCAATAAAGACTTTGATTAATTTTTATTTAAACCAATCAATTTGATTGCAATGGTTTGGTATTATATGAATCTTTGGCACCAAATCAACTACCTCTTTATTTAAACCAATTAATGTATCTTTGTTATCCTTATTGATCTTATATATTTATAATATGGTTCTTGCTTAAATGTTTTTCCACTAATAAACCACACTAAAAATATCTTATTTCCCTAATACCTTTTCTTAAAGATCTATGAAAAACATGTTAATTACCTTTCTCTTATTTCCTAGTTTTACCTTCAACTTAAGTTTTTATTTAAAAATGGCTACCCTATCTTATTGATCTCTTGCCTCTTTCACGTGATTGAAAAAATTAATTGTTATTTTGACTTATTTTTTTAACATTGCCTTTACATATTAATCTACATGAATAAATATATCAATTTTTTTGATGGATTCCTTCATATTTAAATGAAGTTCATTTATTCTCATCATAATCACATGTGAAATATAATAAAACTCTTATTTCAACTCTATGATTCTCTCATCTATATGTATTACATACTCAGTGATATGTGTTGGCATTTGTGCTATGTACAACAAGTATTTCAAAACAATAATTAGATTTTATAGGATTTTTTTTATAAAAGACATCCTCATTCCCATAAATTTTTGGGTGCTCTTATTTTACCAACAATATCAATATTTAAAATTCATCTTCATGATTTGTTAGAGAATCATGAAATTTATTCATTTCCTCTCATAATTACTATAGACTACAATATCCTAAGAAATCCTTATTGATTATTTCTATGGATAGCTACACCATGTTTAACAGAAAAACCTCACTTGAGATCCCCCTAGGATTAACCACATTTACTTCTTATAATTTATAATATTCATAAAGATCCTCCTCATGTCCCTTTAAGTTTATAAATTTTCCCACCAAAATCTCAAAATTTGGTGATTGAATATGGGTATCAAACCTAGCATAGAACTTATTTAGGGATTTCTATGCTACATTCTCACATTAACTCATACCCATCACCAATATAAATGATTAAATATTAGTTAGGATAATTCCTTATTACATGGAAGGTGTTTCTCCATTCTTCACCACATTATCTATCTTATGTTGCTCTTCATGTGAAACATTTTCAAAATTCCATGTTCTATATTTCTCACCATTTCCTCATTCATTTACTTTTTTCATTCTAGTGTTACTTATTGATGTTGAGTTTCTTAGCGTAGGTTGATTCTTACTCCATATATACTTATTGTGTACCTGATTCCTCCCATGTCATATCCTCCATGTTAACACTTGTTGATGCATACATCCATATAATATCCACATTTGCATATAATTATATTTATTTTTACACTTCTACCTATATTTTTTTTTGTGCATCATCCATATTTTTTTGAAGGAATTTAATTATTATTATAAAGCTTGTGTAGGGAGGCCTTGGTCATATTAAATAATATATCTAAGATCCTAAGTACTTCCACTAGTCTTAAATAGTTATGATAAGCCAAATCCTTCAACATTTTCTTGTTTATTACACATTGGTTCCCCCCAAAGGTGATTTAATTTGGTCTTCAATTTGTGTCTATTAATGAAGTGTAATCCTATCCATAGTCTACCTTTGAAATTTAATTGGGGTAACACTTGTCACTTATATTATAAAAATTTCCTCTTTGTATTTAAGTGTGACATATTCCCAGTATATGCCAACTTGTCTTTGAACTTTCCATATGTTGTTTGATCCTAATTTTGTTTCCTTATTATTTACTATTATATCCTTTACATACAAATTTTTTAAATAATTACTAGTATTTATAATGGTTTATCTTATATAAATTTATTCAATTCTCTACCCTTATTGTTCTTAGGTCACAAAACATGTCATGTTATATTTATGGTTCCATACTTATGTAAATAATTTTATTTTGATATGTAGACACCGAATATTTGAATCTTGATCAATAGATAATATATCTATCCATGGTATCTTATACTTGATTCTCATTATCTACCTTGATGTATAAATAAATGAAATCACTTTAAGTTCCACTAGTGGTATTGTAATTTTACTCACTTTGATTAGAAAGTGATCTAAATACTCTACATTTATAATATACAGTCTCTTGGTCTAACCTGACAGATCCTTATTTATTTTAAACAAGAACAATTTATAGTGTGACATCATAATTTTTAAAATTAAAACCTTATAGTGTAGTACCATATTTAGTGGTAATCTATACTCATTATTTAATTCTTCATTCATGCGACCATTACATAATTTAATTCTCTTATTGTAAGGATCATTCATTTTATACTCACAAGTGTACACCACATAATTATATACATGTGAAACATATATTATAATTAGTGTGAACCCAAAAATTCTTTTAGGAACCCAAATTCACTCAATCAACATAATAATTAAGACACTCCCCCAGTAATTTATTTCTTCTCAGGTGCACATAGTCATACATCATCACCACTTATTTTATAATGTACTTGGTATAATTTAGAACTACCTTGAAATTCACCAATTCATATGCCAAGTAGATAACTTCTTTTGTTACAACTAATCAATGTCCCAAAATGATCACCATTGATCTAATATTTTGTTCAAAAATACTCTCGATTAGAATTGATAACTTATTTATCCTCCCATAACACTTCTTACTTTGTTTATCTTAGAAACTTTCTTCAACACCAAATATAAATATAATCTTGTGTTCTTGAGATTATTTTATCTATTTATCTAAGATGCTCAATCTACAGTGAACAATTTTTAACCTCCCCTAATGGGTGGACATCAAAAAATAATTTACTAGCTCTCATTATTTATCAAAGTAAAATATCTCATACAATTCAATCATCCCCATAGGTATCAATATATTATTCATTGTTCTTTCCCCCTTCATAGCTTCCAACTTACCTTATATAAAATAATGATATTGTTTCTTTTTTTGGTATAGATACATAATAATATAAGATGTTAAAAAAATCAAAATGGCTTCCCCTTCCATCATCTCTTTTGTATATGCCATCAATGGTGCCATAAATGAATATTTTCAATATACTATTATTTTTTATTATTGATAAAGGGTTTTTTTTAAAAAAAAAAGGAATTTTGCCCTTAAACAAAAGATCAATAAACAAGGATCAAAATTCTAGATAACTCAAAACAACATGCAAATTGGACAAGTAAAACAAAATTTTAGCTAAACCATAATAAATACACAAAAAAACAATGGCCAAAAAATAATGAAGCAACACAAAACACAAATAAAAAATAAAAAATTACATATTATTATTATTATTATTATTATTATTATTATTATTATTATTATTATTTAATGGTGGTATTTTTAGCCTCTACACTTTCCTTCATTATGGATATGTTTTATACTAATTTATCTTTTAAAATCCTAATAGGATATGAACTAGTAGAATAATTTAGATATTAAGATATGGCATTCAAACATACATCTGAGTGTAAAGTATTGAAATTTGTTTTAACGATTTTAAAAGTAGCATAGGATAAATATAATAAGTACAAAAAGGGATGAGTAATTATATTTTCTAGCTAACTTTCTAGTTGTGACTATATTTTAGAAGTGTAAAATATAGTTAAGCCATAATGTGATTCATCTAATTTATAAATTATCTTTTTTTGTGTAGGGTTAGTTTTATTGGATATGGGTGAGTATCAACTATAAGTACTAAGATGTGCTAGTTGGTACTAGCTAGCTCCAAAATATGATCCTATGACCATATGATCATCTTTGCATGTCTCTGATATATATGTCTATGTGATCTTAAACCTTGATTATGTGTGTAACTCTTAAAATCAACCTCCTTCACCTTGAAACCCTAGGTGTTATTTTGAGGGATAAAACCCTATAAAGGGTAGGAAATTTTAATGGGATGAGCTGACTCTAATCACCCTTATTTTATGATTGAATATTGCCTATGTATTTTATGCTCTAAGGATGGAATAAAGCCACATATAGTTCTCCCACCTAGTGTGATTTTGAAAATTTTCTCCTTCATTATATGTATGTAAATAATTATTTAGATTTTATGAGAAATGTATAGGTGGACTGAACAGAAGGTTTGGATATGTTTATGGAGGATAGTAAGCATTTTTGAAAAATGAATTAAGGTTTTTATAGGTGTGTAATAATATGATGTAGGGATCAAAATCATAAGGTAGTATATAGGTCTTAGATAATGGTCGGTTATGAACATATTTATGCATGCAAGTCATGCAGAGTAAATTTATGTTAAGATTTTCATTGTCAACTACTTAATGTATACATATAAAACTGTAAATAATTATTTGGGTTTTATGAAAAGTTTATAGATAGACCGAACTAAATGTTAGGATATGTCTTTATAGGATATTAATCATGTTTTAAAAATCATTGAGTTTTTTGTAGGTGTGTAACAAGATAATGGATATTTTGGATGAAAAATTTATACATGCTCTTGATACTTTAAAATCATTTGAAAATAAATTGTGAATTCAATACAATAAGAAATTCAGACCATTTAAAAATGTATATAGGCTCTTGATCATTTAAAATCATATAAAAAACATCTATGAAGTCAATACAACAAGAAAGACATATGGGTGAGCCAATTGGTATTGGAAGGGGACTCCCTTAATATCTTCCATTGCCTTTTGAATAAGTATTATATGATTTGGATACTCATAAATATGATTGATGAATCCTCTATTATCATTAATTATTTTGATAATATTTTTATCCAACATATATAGAGAGAGGGAAAACATTTTGTAGATTGGTTTTCTAATCTAGGAGTTGTATCTAATAGATTCAAGAAGTGGTTGATTAAAGAGGAATTGATATATAACATTATCCAAATAATCAATAAATATGATTATAAATCCATGCCTAAGGAAGAATATTATTATATAATTTATTTGTTAAATCCCTACTCATATTTCTATATTTTACATGAATATCATATTATTTGTTTTATAGACATGCTTGAGTACCTTGAATGGATTCCATGAGGAATGCCTCTATGATTTTAATACAAGGGACATCAAGGGGAAGGTATTATTTGAGGATAGATTAAGTGGATGTATTATATATTGAATTTTGAAGCATACTTTGATGGAGACTTTATTAAGAGTCATGATAATGATTATGTGGATACCTGTAGTAATGCTTGTGTGAAGTGGATCCTTGGGTATTAAATCATGATTAACCATTATATGTGGAAAATAATTTACTAATATCAGAATAATAACATCATTATTATATTATATAATTCTCTAGGCCTGAATTATTCCAATTTCTATATGCAAATTTTTTTTTGAGATAATTTAGGGGTCAACAAAATGGGAGGGGACTTATGTTGTGTTGATCCATCCTCAGATAATTTGTTAGATAAGGATTAAAGGCTATGGGTTATCCCTGATAATGTATTATTTATCAATTTCATTAAAATATTTATGGATATGACCCTCATATGTCTAATAAATTTGTTGATGGATGGAAGGAAAAAGTAATTTTGCTTCAAGGGTTTCAGTTTGAGATAATCGAGGGGCTCATTGTTTATGTCACATGCATTAATATGGAAGGTATAAAATTATACAAAAATAACAGGGATACAAATGATAAAATCATTAAATTTATAATTAATGGGGAGGAATGGATTCCTTTCTAGCATGGCTAGCTCAGAGATTCCATCCCTCAACCTTGCTAGTTTCCAAGAATATCATGAAATTTATCACATTAAATGGGAGGTACAACTTGGGTATTATTTGAATTTTTATCTTTATTAATTTTTTAAAACATGAATTATTGGTTACTATTTCCTTTTACATTTTGAATTCATTGGAAATATCTATTTTATAAGTTAAAATATGTAAGGGGAGGTTCCCCTTGAATCATGTTATGATTGTCTTATTATGTAAGTATGATAAAGCTAAGAAGATAAGCCCTATCCATGTGACATTTGAGGAAGAAACATACCATAAAAATCAAAATTAAAATACCATTAATAATCTTTGAATATTAGTTATAAATAAATTAACTTTGAGGAAGGATGGGAATGAATCTATCAAAATAACCATATGTAAAATGATGAGATATGATGATGGAAACATTAGCCATAACAAGGAGAGGATTGAAGAGGCTATTAAGAGTTTACATATTCTAAAAATAAAAAAATCATACATCAATAATAGAGATAAATATAATGGAAAGAATAAATTAAAAGTTGTGTAAGGTGGGGGAATGACAATCGATATCAAGAAGCAAGACAAATTTAAATAACTATGGGAGGTGATCGATTTAAAAAGAGACTTCCTCAAGTGGTTTTTAAAGGACCAAAATTTGATCAAATAATCCATTAATAATTTTATGGGGGATAAATAAGTGACCAAAAACAAAGAGGAATTTCAAGAGATGGTTATGAAGGTGAGAGACCTTTAGTGATGAATCAATAGATTTGAAAATGAGAACACCTCTCTCAAAACTAATCTTGATGCTCTTGTAGGATATAACAAGGATTAAATTAGTAATTGCATCTCTATTATGGGGGTTATTGTACAAATCTTTACAAATAATCTAGAGGGTGAAGGCACAACAATAATACCAAGAGTGTGAAAGACATGACTAAGGATAAATTCCAAAAGTTGAACTATATAGAAAACACCTTGAAGGAAAGATTATACAATTGAAATTAATCTCTTAGAAGATAGATTATTTAAAGCTTCATCCTTTTAAAGTGTTGGTTTTTTTTTTTGGATTTTTTGTTCTTCTTGAGATGTTTTAATTATTTGGTTGTGATCCAGTCAGTTGTTGGGTTTTTTCTACTTTTTGTAAACTTATTAGATATTCTAGTTCTTGTGACTTTGTTTTTGGTTCTTGTAGAGTCCCTTTCAAAAAACCTCCACTTTACCCATAATAATAATAAATATAATCTTGATAATTTTAGATTGGTGACCTAGTACATAAATAAAATTATAGAAATACAAATATATACATTGATAAGAATGGCAAGTTTGTGCCTAATTAGCTTGAACCATACATTATTGTTACCAAATTTGGATTGTGGGAATTTAGATTCACCACCCAAAAGGGTTTAGAATTATATGATATAATGGATATCATGCATCTAAATAAATTATATACTTGAATCAAGACCATATTGAATCATTATGAATTATTGTACATAGTATTTAAAAATAAAAATACAAATAAAAAAATGTAAAAAAAAGCATTCAATGGTGAAAATTTGGTGTTAGGAACCTTATATAAGCACATTGATGAAAACCATATTCTAGCGTCACTCATATAATATCCTTTATCTATAAGTGTCTCATTCCTAAATCACCTTGAGTACTTTGTGTAACCTCATTTCATGTCACTTCATCCATATTTACTCAAGTAAAATCATTTTTTCCATTCCATCCATACCTTATATTACTTCCCTTGTTGATCTTCTTCCTAATCTTGTAAGATACTTTGGGGAAGAATATGTATAGTGTGGTAGTGATTTCTTGGTAGAATAAGGAATTCAAAAAATCAAATATGAAAAGAGCATAATACTAGTGGAATTATATATATATATATATATATATATATATATATATATATATATATATATATATATTCCTTCCTTCCTTCCCCACATCTAATTCTTCCCCCAAATCACTTATCCTTTAGTACTTAGTCTCATAATCCCTAGTCATAATAATTTCATCTTGATTATTACTTATGGATTTTCTTGGTTAGTCTAAGCAATCCACTATCTATCCTCTTGAAATTATCCTCACACTTACAAAAAACACATGTCATACCCAATAATTATCTCATCTCTCATTCACCCATATCTCATAATTATTAAAAAAATTATCATTATGTCTCCCTCCCCACTCAAGGAAAAAATAGTCATCACATAAGAATAAATTAATCTTGGATTTATCACCCTAATGCACATTTTGGAAGTAATAAACTCATAACACACATAAATATTTGTACGCACTTGTATGTTGTGTTTTATTTTTGAATGTTTGTATAATTTTATGACATTGAATGTATTTTATGTTTTTTAATTATATTTTATACATATAATGATATATATTTTAGTTGTTTATTTTATCTTGTCATTTTTACAATTGAAATAACACTATGATGTTACATTGGTCATATATATCAGTGGTGCATCAAACAAAATTTCACTTTTACACTTCCATTTTTTATTTTGTTAGTCAAATTATTCTTATAAACATTGGCATAATGTCATCATGAACACATGAATGTCATGGTGCATACTTCCTAGTGTAACCTTAAAGAGGATTTATAGGATATACATATCTCAAGTCTTAACCATATAAACCTATTTACCTATCATACCTTATCACCTACCTTCATCAATCATCATACCCACTAATCACCAATTATGCTACCACATCTACCCATACTATCATCTAAATAAAATTATCCCCATCATATAATGTATTCATAACACATGTAACCATAAAAAACTAAAAACTTAATCTAACATGTGTATATATTAATATATCATCTACATCATCATGTATATCCATCATAATGCCACATATAAACATTTAAAACCTTAACATCACATGTAATAGTATCGGATCACATTATTTTTTAATAACATAAATAGTAAACATATTATAAAAAATCACATGTTAGACATCACATCACATCATATACATAATCTCATATCATAAATATCAGCTACACTAGGTCACATCAATAATAATGTTACATGAACCTCTAACATCTATACACAACATTATCAACTAAGTCCATATAAGTAAATCACATATTAACTAAGCATGTAATCCTCTCTAAATATTTAATCGTAAATTATCATCCATATACATCAACCCATCATGTAAATCTATAAGTCCATCATGTACTCAAAACTAAGTCATTATCATGATATATATCAAATGTGTCGATGAATACATAAAAAATGGTATATAAAATATGCCTCATGAACATCCACGTGCCAAAAATAATAATACAATATAAATTAATGATTCAAATGTCAATTTGGCTATCTAGTGGTGGTGGAAATTATTATGCCCTCATTAGCATATGTAAAGACCTAGTGTATGACCTAAAATGAGTAGAACCAGGTAAATTATTAGTGGCCAATAAAAAAATAAACTTAGGTTTTTTAGGAAAATATATTTCAAAATTATGGTGAACTAGTTTATAATGTGGATAATTATGTATGAAAATCAAGCATGGGAATAGTGTGAATCAAGGATAGTGGCAAGGCACTTGGATGAATGTGCTATGTAAAATGAATAAATTTACAATTAGGTCATTTGCACATGCAGATGAGTCAATTAAACATACAAGTGGGTTAAATACACATGTAAATGGTTATTATACATCAAAAATTTCCTAAACCTAAATATAATTCCATATTTGTATTCCTTTCAAAGAGTTATGCAATTCCTAAAAAAATCATTTAAATATGAGTCTGTATGCAAATGTTATAGCCTTTGAAAGCTAGCATAACTTACATTATATATGCATAAGACCCATATGCATATGTAGATGGATTGTATGAATATAAAAATGACTTGTTTTAATATGTATATGTCCCTTTTCATATGAATATGGTCCTTCTGCATATGCAATCAGCCCATCTACATATACAATGTAAGTTTTACCAACTTCTCGAGGTCGTAACATTTACATATAGACTCACATTGAGATGATTTGGTTTTTTGAATTGCATAACTCTTCGATAGGAATAAAAATATTCAATTATATTTTTGTTTATGTGATTTTTATGCCCTTTTTCCTTTACCCTATAATGTATCTATTCTATCTCTTCAATGCATGAAATGACTTCTTGAATTGTACTGATGATTTAGAAACATAACCAAATTACATGGAACCATTTAACTTATTGAAATTTATTGTTTTATAATATGATTGATGATATATAATTGTTGGAGTATTGATGATTTCCATTATATCATATTCATCATTCCAAAATCAAAAAAACAAACCAATGAAACCACATAGACACACAACTACTGTTTTTGGTTAATGCAAGATTACATGTATACCTTGGATGGTCTTGCATCATTATATTTTACACTACACACCTATTTATTTGAGGAAACATTTAAACTTTTATTCTAACACATCATTTAGTAAGTACTTGGAGAAAATGTAGAAGATTAACAACAATTGAATATGATTGACAAAAAATGTATGTGATTGACAACAAATGCAGATGATTGATAATAAATGCATATGACGGATAGTAAATGTAAATGATTACAAAAAAAATATATGATTGAAAATAAATGTATATGATTAATAGTGATGTAGACCATTTAAAACAAATGTGTATGATTGCCAAAAAAATTAAGACAATTGGTATCAAATGTAAATGATTGAAAATGATGTAGATGATTGACATCAAATGCAGATGATTGACAATAAATGTAGATAATTTCCAACATATAGATAGTAAAATGGGGTTAAAGTGTCTAAAAAAATAAATAGTTTTGAATACACCAAGATTTAATTTTGAGTGTAGACATTATTTATGGATTATATGTCACCTCAATCTTGTACACATGGCAAACTCATACCTTGGCTATTCTTCTCAGTTCTGGACCTTTCCCACTTTTGAAAGTCTGGCATCTACTCTATATTATACACCTTGTCCTATATATTAATATGAATATTTTTATTTTGATGACCCAAACTTTCTATATTGCCTAGAGTTCTCAAAATGTACTTATCTTACACCTATACAAGTTCTACTCCTATACCTATTTTCCTACTTTATAGACACTTGCATATTGGATACAAACCTATGTTGATGCATGTGTCTTGATCTAAAATAAGTGTATAGTTCCCTAAATTCATCTAATTTTCAAATTAAAATTATTCTAATGGTCAAGCTAACTTCTTTAATGTGATTTATTTATCCAAAAGGATTGATATAAATACAAGATCAACCCTCATTCATTCTTCACCTATGAAGAACCTAGAAAAGACCTATAGAGACCAAGAAAACTTATCAAAAGCATTATATCAATAGTTTAATTGATAAAATATTCCCTATTTTATAATATTTTCATATCAGTCATAGGGACAACACATATACAAGTTTAAAGTACTAAAGGAATATCCCAAGAGCTATATTTTATAAGTTACATGCTATGTCACTATTGTAATTTATTATAGAATATTGCATTATTCACACATAAGCCAACATTTAGGAGATAAATACATAAATATGAGGCCCTATTTGGAGTATTGGTATGTAGGTATTGCTCATTGATATATGGTTATTTGGGGTTAGCTTGATATTTTGATCCCACTAACCTATTTTTTCCAAGGTCATTATGAAGATGAAGAACTAGGGTTTTCTAATTTCACAAGTGACAATCCATGATCTAGATATGAATGCACCATATAAAGGTGATGAAATACCTAAAATAATATAGGTTTTTACATCTTATTTCATTAGGTTTTCTATACAAAACACCTACATCTAACCTAGACACTAGCATCAACATAATTGTCCAAGGCTAATGCAAGTGTCTAAGGATACAAAGGCATAAAATCTAGAATTTGGTGACTATTCCAGAATCATCTTCTAGTCTAATTTCTACCTATTTAAGATCTAGAACTATTTTATCATTGAAACTAGCTAAGTATATTGTTTGATTGTCATTTACATATCTATCATAGTTATACTTTCTATATTTATTCTTAGTTTAATGATTTCAGCATATGTTACATATATGTATATCATATAATTGTCCTATTGTGTATTTCATTATCACCTTTATGAATTTTAAATTATTAATGTAGACATCTAAATTTAATTTAGTTTCTAAATACACCTATTAAAACAAATTCTTCTTCAACAAGTTTAGATTCAAATTTGTGTCATCTCCCTCCAAATTTAAATAATTGAATAATTCAAAGTTATTCAATTATGCACACTTTTAGTCTAAATTTTAAAAAAATGGATTTTCCACCTTACCTAGACATCGTACACCTTTATTTTCCTCACATATTGACTCACCCAACCAATCCCTTAACTTCCTTAACTACCTTTTATTCATCCCTTGACTTGTCAAATAGCTTGACCCATTCTTAGTGACTTAGCTAATCAACTCCTATTTCTCTAAACCATTTCAAATGGTCATCATCCTCATGGGTGAGGAATCATTCTCCATCGTAGATTATTTGTTTAATTTGAAATATCTAAATAATCTTCCATCATTCAATGTATCTTCTAAAAACATATAAATAATCATGTAAGCCATCAATTTCATTCATCCACCTTTAAGATAATGAAGTGATATCAAATTTATAATAAAATCCAAATCAAATTAAAGCCATCAATAATGCATTTGATTATCAAAATGTTTCTGATTGCCCATTTGATTTGGAAAAAGGATTGAGCATCCATATTCCACACAAAGAGAAAATCTACCATTGATTGTGTAATGGAAAAGGTGACAAAATTTGCATGTGTTTATAAGTAGCTATTTTGTTGTTAATATATCTTGAGATTGTTTAAGTTTAAATTAAGATTAATGGCATTTGATTTCTTAGTTTATTTGCATTTAGATTTCCTTCATATATTTTAGCACACTTGATGGGACCTTACTTTATATTTTTCATATCACAATCATCATATGTGCATTTAGAAGCATTTTATCCATTGATATTTGTACTTTTTCTTGTGCATGTACAATCGATCTTGTCTTTGGTAGTTTTAATATAGAGTTGTATGTTATTTTTTAGTGTTTCAAATTTAGTTATGCATATTTTATGTTTAACTATGAAATTATAGATGTTGGATGCAAAATTGTAACTAAAAAATACAAAATCATCATTTTCATTATTTTTGTAGCATTTTTGTCATTTTTCTTATTTCTAGCATCTTTATGTTTCAATTCTACTCTCTACTATTATTTCTATTTTTTGCAACTCTGTGTTTTTGAAAACTATGAAATAGGAGTATGGCAATGAAATTGTCAAGTATAACCAAAAAATTGTCATTTTATTGTGTTTCAAAGGTTTTTTCATAGTTTTATTCTACTTAGCATTTACTTGCCTCATTTCTAGTTTGTTCTATGTTTTTTTTTTATCTTTTTTAAATCTATGTTTTTAGAAAACTACAAAATAAGAGAGTCTGATAATGAAATTATAAAGAATAACTATGAAATCATTGAAAATAGTTACAAAATTATCTAACTTAATAGTGGAAATGTCTTGTTTTATGTTATGTGTTATTTCTACTTTGTTGTGAAATCTTAGAATTTAATTGATAAATCCTATCACTTAGTTTTAAAATTATAGCATGTAGTCTCTAAATCCTAACACATAGTAGTAAAATTATATCATGTAGTGGCGAATTCATATTGTAATTTGAGTGGCCATCTTCTAAAGGCCATAACTTTTGATTTGGGGCTTTGTTAGACTCTCATTTATGTCTAAATGAAGATATCAGAACAAATAATATACCATGTAAAATATTTAACTTTTGCATACTCTAACAAATTCACTATAGGGAATTTTTAGTAGTGAAATTATGCATATTAATATTGAAATCATAAAATTGATATTGAAATCGATAAACATATTAGTGAAATCATTTAATAATAGTTAAATTTTTGTGTTTGAGTTATATATATATATATATATATATATATATATATATATATATATATATATATATATATATATATATATATATATATTATCTTTTTGTTTCTAACCAATTAATAGTTTCACATTTCTATTTGACTATGTATTTGTGGATTTGTTTTAGAGGCTTGTTTTCCTTGTTTTTTTTTTAAAAATAACTTTGTTGTTGTTTTCCTTACAACTTAGCCACACACAAACTCTCTAAAAAATTATTTGTAGGCTACTAGCTAAAGAAAGTTTCAAAAGGATAAAAATGAAAATAAAATATTTCCATATTTTTTGGTAAATTATTTTTATTTTTATTTTAGTTTTATTAGAATATTATTGTTAGTAATTAAATTATCTTTAGTTTTTATTGGGTAAATTTATATTCCTTTTCTAGATTTTTGGGTGTTTTAAGGTTGTGTATTCTCTTCCCTTGGCAAATTGGTGATGATAATTGGGAATTAAAAAAAATACAACTTTTGTGTTACCCAAGTTGTACTTGTGTGTATCCTCTTATTTTGACATCACATTGGTGATGACATCTAGGAATTAGAGACAAACATTAAACTTTTTTATTTTTTTGTTAGGGGATCTATCAATTGTGGATTTCACCGCCATGTATTAGGGTGAATCATATGTATCAATAGAGTATATAAATTGAGTGTCAACTATTTCAAAGGCCTAAGTGGCTATGTGTTTTAATCACATCGTGATGTGAGGGGATTTCATGCTCCAATACCTAGGGTTTAAATAGTTGACTTGAAGTATACTTTTGTTGATTTCAAAACGCTAACACACCTATGGGTGTGTTGTGTATGTTGAGACAAAACTCAATAGTGTGCATACACTTAAATTATTCCATGGAATTGGGCCTCAATGTAGCAAAAGGTATATCAAAGGAATCCCCTAGAAAAACTTGTGGAAGCCTTAATTCTAGGTAAGGCTATTTTTAATTCAACTTTGTTGCATTAGTTAGTGGTTAGTGTGAAGAAGTTACCTTTTACACACCCTTAAAATTAGACTTAGTGGTCCATGGGAATGAAAGTATCCTCCATGGTTAGTGCATTGAAATATTAGGCTATATCTAATGGTAAAAACAAGTAAGTGACAAATAAAGGCCTAATATTTAATCAAGACTTAAAGCTTAGATTTTCACTTTTTGTGAAATTACATGATTTTTTTAAAGTAATATTTTTTTGTTGTGTCCTTGTTTTTTACCATGTAATGAATAATAATTGAGTGAAAATGAAGTTATTTTGAGTATTAAAATAACCAAAATTGTTAAAATCAAACTTTTTAAAGTTAAAACTCAAAATAATTTAGTTAGAAATCACAATTTAAGTCAATTTGGTATTTTTATTTACTAGAGTCTAGTTTCAAGTCCTTTTCATTTATTGAGTCTAATCTTGAACTTAGAAATGTCTCCCATCATAATGCAGATGGCTATGTTGAACAATGCCTTGATCAATATAGTCACTAATCTAAATCCAAATAATCTTAGTCTTAACTTATGGTTCTATCTAAATAATTTTGAGTCAAACACATATTTTAATCAAAATAAAATCAATCATCCAAAAATTCCAAGTCAATGTTTCAATGTCATTAAAACTCATCGATTAATCATCCAATAAATCCAAACTATGAGTTTGAGTATGCATTTAACCTCACCCATCAATCAATCAAATCCAACAAAAATTGAACATTTATTAAAATATTATTAATTGACCAATCCAACCCAAACATCAATCAATCAATTTCAAACATGAATACTCATTCATGTTTACCCATCGATCAACATTCAAATTTTAAACTTAGGGACAACATTTAATAAGTTTATAGGCTAAGCTAGTTAAAATTACTCAAATTAGTTTACAACTTCCACTCCACCCATAAATTAAAAGTCACAAGTCAAAAATCAAAATAAATTTATATATCCATCTAGTTCTAACCTTAGCATCAATCTAAATCAAACATTTGGTTCACCTTCACCACCACTTTCAAATCTATACTTGAACCAAACCACATTCACAAATCAATCACAATCCAATAAAATACAAAGACAACCTTCAATCTAAATCCAACCTTTAATCCAAATAACCATTAAAACCAACATTTCCACATTCATGAAAATTAACCATTTATTTATACACTCAACACATTCCCAAACTTGAACCAAACTACATACAATCAACATTTTATCACAAAACCAAAAGATTAAAATTTTATTAACTTCACAAATTCAAATCAACCCTCTAACATGAAATCATTGACATTAAATCCATCAACCTTAATAAATACATCAAGTCCAAATTTTTTTATAAGTTTATCAACCTTTACAAATATACCAAATCTGAATACTTTCACCTTCAACAAAAAACCAACAAATCCATCCTTTGAAGATCAAATTACCTCTGTATCCCACTTCATTACTATACAACCCCAAACCATTCCACATCAACATCACACTACAGTAACAACCCTATTATAAAAATTCAACTAAGACTCCCATCCAATTTTTATAGCCTTAATTCTAACATCCCTCATTACACTAGAAAAAGGAATCCAACTCTACCACCCCTATCATCTAGTATCACTCAACCCCTAAAGTTATTAAAAATACAAAATTCTCAACTTATCAAAAATATTACCATGACTATTAAGCAAAATTCAATCCTCTATAGGAACCTTCTAATGTATTATTTTCAAAATTGGTCACTGTAAACTTATTAATATTTACAAACACCAAATACTTTGAGCCCAATGTCCCAAAACCTAAGTGGTATAGACCTAATGAATATTTATGTTATCATAAAATTAAAGTTCATTCTACAAAAAATTGTATGAGACTAAAGTGATGTATGCAAAATTTTATTGGCAAAGGGTATATCAAGGTATATCCAAGTGTATCTGTATCTAAAAATAATAGCTTGGGGGTTTGCCAAGATGTCTTTCGTAAGACTCATCAAGATAATATACTTACAAGTCAAGTTCATAACCTTCCATATATTTTTAACAAAGCTATTTTTGACACATCCATTTTCAATTAGTCCATAGTCAATCAACCCACATTTTATAACATTGGTCTACCGTCTATTTTTGATGATCCTATCTTTGTTGAAGAGCCTATCTTTGACCAAAAACATATCTTTGATCAAGATCCCATTTTTGACAAAGATCCCATTTTCTACCAAATTTTTATTTATGGCCAAGATCCTATAACCAAATATCCTCCAATATAAATCCTATAACCCATTGGCCAAACACACAACCCCTTATCACATGTTGAATCCCCCATCACCTCACAACATACACTCCATGAGAAAGGAATACTATATCCCATGTATTTAAAAGTAAATACTATACCCTATAGCATCAACTACATACCAATCTAAAATCAATTTAAAGATATTAGTGATACTTTATTAGTTTTTAAGGAAACTGAATCCATAATCAAAATAAGATCCATTTTTAATCTCTAAGATGACTATGCTAGCACCACTTCTTTTATCCACTTCACCAATCCTACCTTCCATCCTAAAAGCTAGTATCATGCACTCATTAATTGGGACCAATGATATTACTTCCAAATATTGTATTTTCATGATAATCAAATAATTGTAGAATTTCTAGTTGTTCTCCTATCAAAAGACCATCAAGAAACATGTACATATCATGAGGAATAATAAATGTACTTTAATATTATTGAATCCTACAATATAAATCTAAAATCAGCATTTCATAGTGAAAAATATTTGAAGCCGTATCAGATGATCAAAAGATAAATTTCAATCTAAATCCAAAATTAAATATATAAAATTAAATTTTTGAGTCCCTTAGTGACAACCTCTTTGAGTCAGTTTGGACAACCCAAATCTAAATCCCAATTTAAAATTTCAATAATAATCCCTTGGTGAAAATTTTCTATGGAAAAAATGGATGAGAAAATTAATATATCTCCTACATCAACATAGTTTCAGGATGGATCCCAATCACAAATTGAAGACATAATTGATGCAAGATTAAATTCTCAAATCATCTAACTTTTAGTCACTCTAAGTCTTGATGGATGTAATATTGTTGGTCCCAATAACCCTTCACATCATGAAACTTAAAATTATCCATATAATCATTCCATTCCTCTAAACCTTTCATACACTCAAAACACATTCATTCATCCAACATACCTTCTACTTCACCCTATTTGGTAACATTCTCTATTATAGGGGCTATGATAATATCCTCATAAATTTATAAGAAGCCAAATTAGAAATAAAATAATCTTCTAAATACATATTTGGATCACATACTCGAAATATATATAGAGGTCCATATGATGAATCTCAAACCCTTTTATAATTTAAATTCCAAAAACCAAAATATATAAAAATTAAAAAAAAAAATAAAATAAATAACTTCATCTAAATTTGAAAACCATTTCTGTGGCACCTAGGACAAGTACCATGATGAAAATTAATTTTAGCATTATGCATAAAACAATAAATTATCTACATGTACCATACATTTAGGGGCAAAACTCATTCCACTTCTATCCTATGCATTCTAAATCTTCCTTCCATACTTACCCGTCCTTACATATTCTAAACTATCCTAAATCATACTTAAACATCCTAAGCTTATCTTTTACCTACCCTAAACTACCCTAAGACATCATTAATCATCCTAAGCCTATCCTTCACCTATTTTAAAATATCCTAAAGCATTCTTAACAATACTTAGCCTATCCTTAACTCATCCTAAATTATCCTAAAGCATAATTAACCATCCTTCACCTATCCTGAAACATCTTTAATTACCCTTACCTATCCAAATGCATCATTATCCATTTAATACCAAACACATTGAAACCCATTCTTATTTATCCAATCTTTTCCATCATAAAACTTCCCTTATTCCCATTTTTGACCTTGATAAGGAAGTGGAAATGTATTGAGACATGTTCTTAGAAATATCTTAGTGTATACTTACAAAGATACTTTGATGACTAGACACTTGGTTCTTACCTCATGTGTTCCTTGGAGTTATCATATTAATTACCATCCATTTCTATTCATCCATACTCCATCCATAATTTATCCCTTACATCCACTACCACTCCCTTGGTTGTAGAATAAGGTTTTCCCTTTGTTGGTATTCCTTGAATATAGATCCAATAAAATCCTAAAAAAACCAAAAAATAAGAATACACAATAAAAAATAAAAAATTTATTTGTCCTTAATTACATACCCCACTCCTCCCTCATATGAATTAAACATTGGACAATTCAACATTGCCAAATATCTCATATGCCAAAGGGTTATACTCTAGCTAGAGACATCCAAAAAGCCAATTTATTAATTTTTTGTTAGTCATTTTCTTACACATCGCTTAATTTTATTGATTGTAGAGTCATTTACTTTCTTGTACACCTTGAATGTTTACTTATGCAATGTTTGGTTGAATCCTTGTTTGTTTTCCTTACAATATTTTCATTGTTGCAAACATTTATTTTTATCTTGTCTTTATTATTTCTTCTTGTGTTTAGATCATTATATGCATCACAAAAGGTGTTATTATGATCTTACATACCATGATGCACTAAGTTTTTCACTTGTGACTATATCAGCCCTTACACATATAACACAATAGTAATCATGGTTTTTCCACACCATTAGTGCATATTTTCATGCATAATATCAAAAATCAAGTTGCTCAACTCTTCCTCAGTTGGTATTATTATTGGAAATCCAAAGCAAATAAAATAAATATTGGTATCTATCAACTTAGCTCACATCCTTGGATGGATCATCTATGTGTCATCTCAGACAAATTCATTGTGTTATAATCATAAGAGGACCTATAACAAGTTGAGAAGATTTATCCACAAAATATTATGAGGTTGTAGTCAAATTTATCTCTTCCATGAAAATTTCAAATAGAGACTATTTTAATAAGTCAATACTCATTATCCATCTCAAACACACTCATTAACATTCACAATCACATCAACAAGCATTTCAAATTAGTAAACAACATTATTCTTATTCTACCTAATGTTTCCAATTAATTTTTTATTTGTTTAATGACTTATCCTTAAAAAAATGCAATATATGTTCATGGTTTTATTATCCTTTATAATACCCTCTTTTTTATGAAAAGGAGAGATCAAATGGAGTCTACAGTCAAAAGTTATGCCCTCCATAATATGGTCACTTCAAAATTAGAATAAATTCACTATTAACTTGCATGAATTCACAAATATCCATGCCAAATTAATGATTATGATAATTAAAAAATGTTTTCACAATTAATTCACCACTATATTGCATGAATTCATATTACTCCATGCTAGATTTATAATTTTGAAATAATTTTTCTCAACTAATTCAACACTTTCAATTTTGATAATTATGAAATCATTTTCTCAATGAATTCACAACTGTGTTGCACAAATTCATCATTTTTCATGCAAATTTCACCATTGTGATAATTTTGAAATAATTGTCTTTAATGGGTTCACCACACTCAATGCCAAATTCATCATTTTTAGAATTGTGAATTCCTTTCCCTCTCCTTATCTAAGCATTTAATTGAACAAAAACTAAATTTATTGTCCAATACATGCCATAATCACTTTTCCCTTCCATCCATCAATGGAATCCATGACATCCAATCATGTGATCCATTATAATGTATCCATATAGTTTATTAACTTATTTATTTATTATTTCACATCAATCATCCCCAATCATTTCTTAATCTTTCCATTCAATCTCATGCACCTATTGATTAGAATTGAAAAAATCATAATATCCATAATTTCTCCATATATCAATCCTTTGTTCATATATCCTTAAATCAATCAGTCAATCAATTAGTAAATTAGTCAACCAATCAATGGTCATGGATTTTAAAGGGGATATATCATTCCCACATCCTCTCCTATGATCCCTAATTCATGGGTTATGCCAAAGCATCCAACTCATCTTAGGATATATCAATTCCCAATCAAATCCTTACATTTATCATTGATTTGAGGAAAATAAATGCATCATCACATCCAATAAAAATGTACAATAATTAGCTTAAATGGGTTAATAAAATCCATAGATAAATCTTATATTACATCATCACTTCTCTTCCTACATTGGGAGAACTACATTTAGCCTGAAATACCCACTCAAACTTTGACCACACAATATTATGTAAGAAACATGTGACATAGGGTATATAGGTTCAGTTTAACCACCATCATCCATCCAAGTCATTTCTTCCAAATTTTCCATTATCCCTTAATCAAAGTGTTACATCTCCTTATCAATGCTAATTTTTTAAATCTTTATCATAGAGTGGACAATTTATATTTTTTCATTATTTTCCTAAAGCTTACCATCATTAGGGTATATCATTCCCACATGCACTCATGATATCCCTAATTATGATCACATCCAAGTATATATTCTATAAATTGGGAAATGTAATTTTTCAAATACTTTCCCTAGTTTTCAAAATTAGGGGAAACTTATTTACACATGCTTTAACTATGTAAGTCTGACATCAGTTCAAGTAATTTGATTTGCTAATGGTATTTCTCATTTCATCATTTTAATCTTTAATTCATTTTGATCATTCATACATTTTTACACATAAACACTTGAGGGGAATCATCACATTTATTTTCATTCATCTGGGGCAATTATTTCTTCTCAATCATCAACACTACTTTTATTAATCAAAACTATATTTCTTAGCAACACAGTTTTAAAAAGGGACAAATATAGACACCTAAATTTCATATAGTGTTGAAATTAACCTAATAACACAAATTATTTTTTAACAAATATAAATTCAAATTCATGTCATCTCCTTCCAAATTCAAACAATTGAATAATTCAAACTTAATAAATTATGCATATTTATAAAGTAGATTTAATAAATAAATCCATATTTACCACCTCACCCAGACATCCTCCACATTTATCTCCCTCACATGTTGAATCATTCAATATATCTCTTAACTTAATCAACTAACCTTGAGTCATACATTGACTTGTCAAATAGCTTGACCCATTCTTGGTGACTTATCTAACCAACTCCCTTTTTCTCTCAGACATTTTAAATAGTCATCATCCTCATTGGAGGACTCATTCTCGATCTTAGATTATTTAGAGAATTTTAAATATTTAAATAATCCTTCAGTTCTTTTTTCTTCTTCCAAAAACCTATAAATAGGTATGAAATCCATCACTTTCTTTTATCCACCTTCAATATAATGAACTGCTATCAAATTTCCAAGTGAATTCAAAGTGAATCAAATCCATTAAGAGTGAATTTGATTATAAAAATGATGTTCATTACACAGTTTTGTCGGATAAAGGATTAAAAATACACATTCCACATAAATAGAAAATCTACAAATCTATAATTGATTACACAAGGGATAATGTGATTAAATTTGCATATGTTTGTAAGTAGTTATTTTGCTAGTTTAGTTTCTTCATTTTGTTGTTGCTTTATTTTAAGAATATTTGAGTTTAGATTAGGATTAAGAGAATTTGATTACTTAGTTTAGTTTCATCTATATTTCCTTCATAAACTTAACCCTATACCAAACTAAGAAGGAAGTCCATCTCCAAAATATGGATTAAACATTTGGCAAACCTAATATTTGAACATTAAACCCTAGGTAAATTAGATTTTTTATAATTATTCTATTGATAATTATTGATTACTATACTTTGTTACAATTTATAAAATTTTCATTTGTGATGTAATGGAAAATTTTGATGTTAAAACTCATTTTTAAATGGAATATAAATAAATATTGATCACTAATATAAATAATAACAAAACCTTAATGCTTGCATTTTTGTATGTTACATGAGATGAAATTAGTAAAGATGATAAGTCTAAGGCCTCCTCACCTAGTGATTGTAAATCCTTATAAATTAGTATAATTTATTCCATACCTACCAACCTTCCTAAATCTACATTGTAGTTACTAATAACTTTAACTCAAATACCAATTTCAATCCCTATTAATACTCAATCCATGCCCACATCCCCTTTGTTGATAGCTCAACTTGATTATATAAATCCCAATGGGTGTATAGTTTAGACTATTTTTAGGTTATAAATTACTTGGAGGACAAGGTTAAAAACATTTATCAAAATTATTTAAAATATCCTCACATTATTGTTTCAAAATATTTTTTGCATAACCAATTCGCACATGAGATATCTTTCTCCCTTTACCAAGTGGTTTTTTTGTATATAAGTTTACTTGTTATGATGATAAGGGTGATCTTGAATGTCTTTGATAATTCTATGTGGCATGATAACTCCTTGAATAAAATATATTGAACCTTGTCCCCGCTTAGTGTGAGTGCACAAGTATTTTATTAATATTCAAAAAATCAAGTACATAAGGGTGCCTTTACTCCATTGACCATTTTCATGAAAAACATTGATTTATATAGTTTTTACCAATGACTGGTAAAAACAACTAACCTATAACCAACTATTTATAGGAAAACAACCCGTAAGGTAGTTCTAATTAATTAAACTCAAAAATATAAAACTACCTAAAACTAAAACTAAGGTTTATTTTATGGGGGTGTCTTTACTAAAAGATGCATGCCCCATTTACAATAATATTTATTATCCTACCAAAAATATAATCTAATGTTAAGACTTTGGAACAAGTCCTAACAAACCCCCCTATGATCCAAAGTCAGGTCTTTGGACACATACCAACCATTTTTCTAAATTTTTCAAATTTGATTCTGTCAAGGGGTTTTGTGAAGATGTCAGTTGTCTAATCGGTAGTTGGGCAATATATTGGATCAAGAGGTTTGTTTTCCACTAGCATTCATAGATAATGGTATATGACATCCATAAGTTTTGTTTTGGCATGACACACTAGATTCTTGGACATCTTGATTACATTTTGATTATCAATGTATAACTGTGTGGGAGCAAACTGAGAAACCTGAAGATCTTCAAGAATAAGATGAAGGTAAATAATTTATCTAGAAGCATCCCATGCTAAAATTTACTCTGATTCCACTGATGAATTTTCCACTTTATCCTACTTCTTACAACACCAAGCAATGGTAGATAAACCCATATGCATAGTGTATCCTGTGGTTGACACTCTGTCATCCACACATCCACCAAAATATGCATCACAATATCCAACAAGTTTGAAGTTCTTATTGCAGTGGTATTCAAGGCCATATGTTTTCATTCCCAGAAGGTAATGAAGTACTCATTTTTCTACATGCCAATGAATTTCTCTAGGCTCATGCATAAACCTAGATAAAATTCCAACTAAAAATGAAATATCGAGCCTAGTAGTCATCAAGTATATCAAACCTCCCACCAATTGTCTATAGTGGTGCCATTAAAAAAGGCACTGCTATCATCCTTAGACAATTTCATGTTCATTTCCATGGGAGTGAGGGTAGGTTTGCAATCACTCATGCCAAACCTATCTAATAACTTAGGAATATACTTAGTTTGTGAAATGAAAATACTCTGCTCTTTCCGAGTTACCTTTATGCCTAGATAGTAGTGAAGAAGTCCAAGATTTGTCATCTCAAACCCATCTTTTAATTCCTTCTTTACAAACTTGTTATGGTTTTCATCATTACCTATAATAAACAAGTCATCGACATAGAGAAAAAGTATCACCATTTTCTTACCCTGTACTCAAAAATAGAGAGTATCATCAAATTCACTACGATGAAAAGTAATGGATTTCAAGTATGAATCCATTTTCTCATACGAAGCCCTAGGTGCTTGTTTGAGCCCATACAAAGATTTTATCAATTTAAATACTTTGTGTTCGGCACCCACTTTTTCAAAACCCTGAGGTTGTTTCATATAGACTTCTTCCTGTAAATCACCATTTAAAAAATCACTTTTAACATCCAATTGATGTACTCTCCAACTATTTTGTGTAGCTAAGGCAAGTACCATATGAATAGTGTGTCATTTGGTAGTTGGTGAAAATGTTTCCTCATAGTTAATACCTTCTTGTTGTGCATATCCTTTTGTAACAAGTCATGCCTTAAGTTTATCAATGGAGCCATCGGATTTATATTTAGTCCTATAAACCCATTTACATCTAATAGGTTTAACATGTGGAGGAGGATCAACTAAAACCCATGTATTATTGTTAAGTATGGAATCATACTCACATTTCATTGCTTGTTGCCAAACATGTTCAATAGATGCCTCCTCAAAAGTGGATGGCTTAGTGGAAGAAGTAGTAACAACCATAACATAGTTTACCTATTTTCAATAATTCTTGGGCCTTGTTAAACAAACTTCATCTACTATCAAGTCATGAAAAGTACTTTGAGCCCATTTTGGATACTTAGTCAAATTATTCAAATTAGGGACTCTAGAATTCTCATTATGTGCATTATTAGAAAGGGGACTTAGATAATTTTCATCAATTTATAACTCATCATCTTGTGAACTTGTAGATTAAGGAGAGGAAAGTGAAGGAATTTGAGTCTCATACCATAACTTCAAAGAGTTATCCCCATTATTCAAACCCTTATCTCTTTTTGTATTTTTCCTCTCTAATCTATCAAGTTGAGAATCAATCTCTGCAATGTTCATAGTCCCAAAATCATCAAATATTACATCTCGACTCACTATGAATTTGCCTGAATCCTATGTAAGAAAATGAAACCCCTTTTTATCTTCAAAATAACCAAGAAAGATGCATTTTTAACTTCATGGTTCTAACTTAGTTTTATGTTTAATAAGAACCAAAGCAAAAGAAATACATCCAAACACTTTCAAGTATTTAGCTTTTGGTTTAAATCCATACCATGCCTCATATGGAGTTTGTCCCAAAAGTGCAACTATGGGGGACCTATTTCTCAAATACACTGCAGTACCAATGGCTTTAGTGCAAAACTTATCATCAAGCTATTTATAGTGCAACATGGCATGTGTTATGCCCTCTAAAGTTCTATTCATCCATTTAGATACTCCATTTTGCTGTGGAGTACAAGCATTACTATATTGTTGATGAATTCCATGTTCTCGACAATAATCTAAAAATTCATTTGAGGTATACTCACCTCCATTATCTGAATGAAGAGTGGCCAAATGTGATCTTGTTTCTTTTTCAACTAAGTGTAACCAACTAACAAACTTAGTGAAAACTTTAGATTTGTTTTTCATAAAAAATACCCAAGTCATCTAAGAAAAGTCATCAATAAACAAGACAAAGTATCTACACCCACCAATGGATGGCTTTTTCATGTCACATGCATCACTATGAACTAAATGTAAACATCTATTAGCTCTCTAAGATGACTGTTTAGGAAAAATTTCCCGATTTTGTTTGCCCAAAACACATGACTCTCAAAGAATACTATCTTTGTGAAAAGTGGAAAACCCCTTCACCATACCATATCTCTACAAATCCACTAAAGAATGGATATTCAAATGTCCATAGCGGAGATGCTATAACCGTTGTGTAGACATAGTACCTGTACCTATGTCAATAACTGCCACAAGTTCTATAGTGGGAGGAAGCACTTTATAATGTAATCTAACCAAGTTTCCATCTTCATATCTTGTATACATTGTTTTATAATCATCTTTCACTGAATTGATGTAAATGAGCCCATTTTGAAGCACAGTTTGATAACATTTCTTTCGAATAGTTACCAAAGAAAGTAAGTGTTTCTTCAATGTGGGAACATACCAAACATCCTCCAAGTATTTTATAGACCCATTAGGAAGAAGAATCCAAATAGATCCAAGTCCTAGTGGTGTATGCATAGACTTATCTACTAATGTAATTAGAGAGAGAGAAGCTTCCTTAAAAGACCAAAAGAAATCTCTCCTAAATGTCATGGGTTTGGTTGCTCTTGTGTCTAAAACCCATACATTTGTGAGCTCATCTCTAGCCTCATATTCAATATAATCAATGTGCCCTAAAGTAGTGAATGCAAATTCATGGGTAACATTACTAGATTCATCATAGTCATGATTAGCATACTGAGCAGAGTTAGACTTAGTCACTTTTTATGGCCTCTAAATTTTATCAAAAGGAATCATACATTGTGAGGAAATGTGACCAAATTTTCCACATCTATGACACTGAATGTCTGATCTACCTCAAACTCTACCCCTATATGAGTTGTGACCATGTCCTCAATCACTTGTTTCATGTGAATGTGATTGGTTAGATTGTTGATTATTTGAATGACCCCTACCTCTATTTTGATATCTGCCTCTTCTGTAACCTTGACCCCCTCTATAACTATTTCCTCTATTGTTTTGATGCCCATATGAAGATGAACTAAGCTTTGACTCTAAAACATGGGCTTCTTCAATTTTCTCAAATTTCTTGGGTAGAAAGAGGTCATGTTAGATGAGAAAATCAGCCAACTTATCAAAGGTGATGTCTGTGATCCTTTCAGAGACATGCAACATTTCAACAAAGTTCCTATAGGACCTTAGTAGTCCTTTCAAAGCAACAGTAACTATGAGGTCATCATATAGTTTTCCAAACCTAGCCTTAGTGTACTCAGTAGTGATATTTTTCAACTTAGACATATATTCTCCCATATCCACATCTTCATCTAAAGATAAAGTAAACAATTTCATATTAATATCTATCTACTTATGCTTAGGTTTCTTATCATACAAATCTGATAATGTTTTCCATGCAATGTAACAATGAAGAGAATTTTCAATATGAACATAAGTATCATGAGTGCAACAACATTTAATGAGAGATAAGGCCTTAGAATCATGAAAATTAAATATATCTAATTTATCCTGCTCTATTGGCAATGTGTGATTTTAATTCTTAACAATATCCCATAACTCATTAAAAACTAGTGAAGCCTCCATCAATCGTTTCCAATATGAATAATTGGAAATTGTTAATCTATCACCATTTGAAAGAAAATTTTGAATTTTCAGCATCTTGAAATGAAAGAAAGTGTAGTAGATAAAAAGTGTGACAAAATGCAAAAGAGATGAAACAAATATCACACTCACTACACAAGACACAGCTTCTACAGGGTTTTGCAATTAACCTCTGCGTAGAGCACAAAATAAAAAACAATAATTTTTTATGGGTTTTGCACTAAACCTCATCAAAAATCAATGATTACACCTTTATTTCACCAAATTACAACCTTATTCCACCAATTACACCCTTATATCACCACAACAATGTAAAAGAAATAGAATTGAATTCCCCCTTTTTTGATTTACAACACAATACAATAAGTATGCTTTTCATGGATTTCAAGGCATGTAAAAAGTAGATTTTATCAAGGAATATTCCTTTTACAAAAGGTATATTCTAAAATAAAAATAACTTTTTCCAAAAGAAGGGATTTGAACCCTTGACCTCTTCCTTGCAAGCTTCTTCACAAAATAAGCTTAACCAATTGCACTAAGAGCATTTTCAAAATATTATACTTAGAAATTTCTACTTATTCTAGATTTTGTCTATGAGGGAAAATAAAAAAAAATTACGTGTGTAAATAAATTAATTTTTTTTCCTTTTTCAATCTTCTCACTCAGGCTTTCTCATGTGGGACCCAAGGCAAAAAAATTTATATCAAAAAACTCTAGAAACATAAGAAAAAATATTTCCCAATTTTATACCTGTGCCATGTTTGCCTGGGATGCCATGGCTACTCCTGGAAATAATGTTTGCACTTGTTCTCTCTCCTACAGGCCATAGAAATCCATACAAGTAGGATAAAAATGAATTTGTTGAGTTTTGACAATTTTTTTGAGGTATTATTTGTAGGGAATAAATTCAAATTGAAGCTAGGGTTTTTGGAAGGTCGTACAAATCCACATAGCTCAGAAAAATGCCATATTTTTCATTGAGAATGTAAAAAATAGGGGTTTAATATCATTTGATCAAGATTGGCAAGTGTTTTGGATTCAAGAGGGCTGAAAATGAAATGAATCAACAATGGCAGACATGAATGAACATTACAGAGGTTTTTCACAAGTAAACAGGCCGTATAAGTCTAGTTTTTGAAAAAAAACAATGAATTTTATAACATTTAAATGCTAAAAATTCATTTTTTATGCCAAATTAGGAGTTTAAACATAGGAAAATGGAGTACTAAATGGTCAAAATAACCAGATTGTGGTATACAGAAAATACACAGGTTAAATGTAAAAAATATTTTAAAAATTAAAATAATTTAATAATTTTTCATAAATTTAAACCAATAAAATTTTTCATTATATGGCATACCTTATTTCATGCCAAAATGATATCATGTGAATTTGACTTTTCACCTTGTTTTCCTTCAAATTCACCAAGCTCCCAAAATTACCATGCTCTGATACCACTGATAACTCGAATAAAATAGATTAAACCCTATCCCCTCTTAGTGTGAGTGCACAAGTATTTTATTAATATTCAAAAAATTAAGTACATAAGGGTGCCTTTACTCTGTTAACCCTTTTTCATTGAAAACATTGATTTATATAGTTTTTACCAATGACCAATAAAAATAACTAACCTATAACCAACTATTTATGGGAAAATAACTCGTAAGGTAGTTCTAAGTAATTAAACTCAAAAATATAAAACTACCTAAAACTAAAACTAAGAAGGTTTATTTTATGGGGGTGTCTTTACTAAAAGATGCATGCCCCATTTAAAATAATATTTATTATCCTACCAAAAATCTAATCTAATGTTAAGACTTTGAAACAAGTCCTAACATGGCATGCCTTTACTATTCATATAATGATAAAATTTTGACCAAATTATTTCCAAAAAGTATCAAGGACTATGCTTTGAGGTGGTTTTATGATTTACCCCTCCAATCTGTGAAAGCATTCAAACCTATTTTAGATCTTATTTGGCACTTTTTTCCATTAATATTTATAATTTTTTTTCCTATGCTCAAATTACCAAAATCAAACAAGGAATAAATGAACTTATAATTGAATATGTATTGAGATATAAGACAATGTCAGCTAAAATGACCAATCCTATGGTAGATAAAGAGTTACAAGACATATTCAAGTAAAATTTGTTTTCTCCTTTACATGAGTCCATTATTTTAAAGAATTTAAAATATTTTTATGACTTATACAATGTTGTATGGGACCAAGAAATTAAGCTTATTTCGTTGAATAAGATCAATTATGTAGCAAACACGTTATCTACTCTACATCCACTACTAAGTTTACAATCAAACCAAGATATAAGGTAAAACATTCTGAGCCTAAAAAGGAAATAACCATTATAGTTAATGTAGTTACACAAAAACCTAATCAACTTATATTATCCAATGCACTAAAGATATATTTCTCACATCTATCTGAGTCTCTAGTTTAATTATTCCCATGTTTAATAGAGTGTCAACTTATATCTATCCCTCATCCTATAGAATTTGATATCATTTGACCTCTTCCCAAAATATATGATGCGTGTGCTTATTATGATTATAATCAAGGACTAGAGAATTATATGAATAGATTTTTTAATTTGAATCATAAGATATAAGACCTTATTGATGACCAAAATATTACATTCGATGATCCTCTAAAGGAATTAAGTTCATAACCTGGTGATCACTAGATACATTAAATATTTAATAATCTTTTGTAAAACCATTCTAAGAAAAAATATAAAGTGAAAATGTCATTTAACACACATCCTCATCCATCAAATTATGTATGGAATTATTTTTATTTATACATAACACATACCTCATATGGTTTAAAGATCTTCTATTATATTTGATGATAGTGAGGTGAAGGAAGATGACTCTGATTTTCATTTTTTATTCATTCAAGCAAACCTTGATAAAAGACCTATTAACAGTGTTATGATTGATAATGGTGAAAGTGAAAATGTTTAAACCATGACATTACCTATGAACTAGGGTTATACTCATCATGATTTACATATTTTTACTAGATCAGTTAGAGCATTTTATGGGACCTCCTAGAATGTTTTTGGCAAGATTGACTTACCTTTATAGGTTAGTCTCGTACATGTGGTTAATACCTTTTTAGTTATAATTTTCATGGGATTATTTTATATATTAATAGGAAGACCTTAGATACATAAAATTTGATCATTAACTTATATATTTCATTTGTGTGTTAAATACATTCATGCCAATTGGGTAATTATAGTTTCTAAAATTCCATACGAACATCCTCTTGAACAAGAAAAAAATATACCCAAGAAACTATTTATCAAACCTAATAAAGTTAATTCACCATAAAAGGTTAAGGAACATGAAATCCAATTTATTATATGGCCAATACTTGAGATACCATTACATTAGAGGCATACAAAAGACTCCACATAATCCTCATCTACTATGCACCATGTTCAAATATCTAAGTCACCTACACATGATAATATTACTACTATTCCAAAGAAACCACATAGAAGTCAATGGTGGGTTTAATGAAACCCTAATCATATCACTCCTAATATTTATCCAAGATCACAAAGTCCTATTTTACATAGTATAACATCATAAATACTATAGTGGGAAATATTACACCTACACATGTTCCTTGATAGTGTAAGCAACTTATTACACTAATTTCATAGTGGGAATATATTTATGATCACCCTTTTGATGGGATCATATGATATTATTTCACTTTCACATTTTGATAATATAAAAAAAAAATTAAAAAACTTTCAAAAACTACAAAAATATTTTCAACATAAGCATATTCTATTATTTCCTTGGCATTTGTGTTAGTTCCATGTTAATAGATGGCATATCATCTATTTATACATGCACATGTGTGTCATGCTTATACTTGAGTGTGATACATGCATACTAAAATAAATGATATATTACTATTTTAGATGTTGGTACTTCCCTTTGCTCATGTCATGTAGACATTGGGGGAATCTAATTCTTGGATCTTTATACTCATAGGTTATATGGTTTAATTATCATATTTCATTATCAAGTTTGATATTGTATATGTATTTACACATGTATTTATGCATGATTATACATTACATAGGTTACTTGATATGTTATACACTTGACATTTGTTTCCTAACACATTTTATCCATGGGTTACCATGACATATTTATGCTAGTTGATTATGATTTCCTTTATGCACTTCCTTGAGTGTCTCTCATTGTTATTGTCTTTATTGTTTGAGAATTTGAATATGTTTCTTAATTGTTGTCCCCTATTACTATGTGTGATTTCTTTGATATTTTCATATTTTATTGTTTATTATATTGACATTTGAATATTTCATACTTTCTTTCATAGACATTTGAATATGTTGTGTGCCTTAGATTGTGCGACATTTGAACATGCCCCTTATTTATAGTCTCCTTAGACCATTGCCTTTTGACTTGTTTTTAATTGTTATTGTGTGTGTGATTTTTTGGATTTTGAACTTATCCTAATTTCTACCTAGACATTTAAATGATCTTTATCATGCATCTTAGGCCTTTATGTGATCATATTATTTTATGTACTTTAATGATATATTTACCTAGACATGGTATCATATATGTTAAATGGTTCATCCATAGTTATATGGTTATATTATCCATTTGAGGTGAGGTAAATAAACATTTTATTATTCCTTCATATCAAATGGGTGGATATCAGTGTATAAATTTAATAAAGACATGTTCTCCACACATGGCACAATTTTTAGATTTAATGGGGTAATTATTTGGAAAAATGTTTTACGCACTTATTCAATATTCAACATATCTAGATTATAGTGGGGGTATGTTTTGGAAACATGTTCTCCACATTGGTACTTATATCAATTTTTAGATTTATTCACAGATAGTGGGGACATGCTTTGGAAGTATATTCTCCACACTTACACAGTTTTCTAATTGGCCAAAGTGCACATTTATATGATTCAGGTTCATAGTTATGTCATAATTCTATACATTGGTACCATTGTTATACATAGTTTTAATTTGAAACATATGTAATGTGAATATGATATTAAATGTGTGCCTAATGTTTAAAAATACAAATTAGTTTCATATTTCAAAACTCTTTTATGGAAATATACCATACCATGGAATTTTATGCACTGATATAGAGGACAAAACTTTTATGGACTATATTGAGCCAATATATTAGAGTTGTTTTTTCATTTTAGTATGGTTGAGATGATTAAATTACATAATATTTCCAAGTTTTTAGGTTCTAATATATTATGTCTTCCATCGTCACCAAGTTATAAGTATCATTTTATTTTCTGGTTGAGCTAATCTCAATTTCCAAGTGGAAAATCACCTTTTCTCCGAGTTTGGGGGAATGTGTCTTCTAGTCTCTATCCCCTTATATATATGTATTGAGAAATAGTCCTTACATCGGCATAAATTATATTTGATTAGTATATTGTTATATTATTATTTATTTATTATTATTGGGAATTTTATTCCTGTAGGTTTACTATTAATCATGTCTATTATTGGGTTGGTTGTTATTAGTCATCCCTATTTGTTAGGAGGTGGTTGTGCTATCTCTATGCCTATATAATATAAAAATGTATTACTCAAATATTATAATACATTACATGTTCAATATATTTTATATGTATGGTTTGGCTCTCTATGTAAATGTATGAAGTAAAGATTTGATAAGCTTGCCTAACTACTATCATCAGTATTAGAATAGTATCAATTGGCCATGTGAGTCACATGGAAAGAAAAGCGATATTTAATTTTTCCTTCAAAATGTTAATATTTTTACCTTGTTGATAGAACTAAACATTGTGTTGGAGATATGATATTAGCACACAGTTTTACACAACTAACCTAGACATCACCTATGTGAAATAATACAAATCATTAGAATGTTATATTGAAGTAATTAAATGACTTATTTATAGATCAAATCTGGTTTAGAAAATAATACATTGCCACACTCAAGAATTATATGCTTTGTAGGTGAATCATTTTCTTATCAGGGTAAGAGTATGATTTGTTTGTATATACTCAAAGTTTTGAATTGATCCTAATATATTTATATGCATCCATAATTAGATAAAAATATGGTACATGTCCATACAAAATATTTTTAGCTTACATATCAGTTGATTAAAGATTTCCAGGCTATGTACCTTATCATCTAAGTATGCAAAGTTTTTTGTCTGGCTATCATTAAAGTCTTTGAAGTATATGGTGTTTTTTCTACCAATGATGAAATATAATCTGAACAAACTTTCACATCATATTTAACAAGCCTAGTTCCTTCATTTCATGTATTTCTTTATGCTCAACGTCTCTGGCTATGTCAGTCCTTTTTAGATATATGTTTAGTATTGTTTGATTTAATTTTATATGTATGGTCAAGTTGATGTTTATCATTAGTGAAATTAAATATTTGTAATGTCATTAACAAGTTTTGTTATGTCACTATATTTTGCAAAGTTTTATTAAATGGTGTATGAAATAATAAAATAAGTCTTTAGAGTCACTAAGTCTAGTAATGCATTATTATTTACATTTTTAGTGAGTCGTATGCGAGTCATTTATTATTTTATTATCACTTATGTATAAAAAAGTCATATTTTTAAAAAGTGGTTCATCAAGAGTTAAATAATTGTCAACTCATATTTATTTGTAAACAAATACATTATCAAATAAAAATGATGTCCTATGAGGATGTCATAATGGAAAAATTTAGTCATGTTTAAAGTTAAAGGGAAAAGACTTACACACATGAAAAGCACAAACTCATTTTTTTCTAATCAAAAAATACCTATGGGATATTATTGATGGAAAATTAAAGCAACCAAAGGATGTAGAGGAAGTAGTAAAATGGGAGAGTAGATATTGTAAATATACAACAATCATTGGATTGGGGCTATCTAGTGATTATTTGCATCATATATAATTTTTAAAGTCATCTAATACAATTTGGAAAACACTAAAAAAATTATTTAGTTCATAATATGGAAGAAAAATGATAACAATGAAGAAAAGATTTATCATTCTAAAGATGGAACAAGGTGATATCATGGTGGAGTACATTAGTAAGTTTTGATCCATCTTAAATCAATCATCTAGAATTATAATTGATGTTCATGTTGATGATGTAAAAGCTATTTTATTAAATAACATACCAACCAATTACTCTAATATGGTTTTTACAATGAGTAAAATTAATCCTAGTTTAGAAGATCTCATTTCTTCTTTATTTGAGGAATAAAAAATAATTATGATTATTGAAATAGAGGAAACTGCAATGTATGGCATAAACAAGAAAGAAAAGGAATTTGTTAGAAAAATTTCAAATCCTATTTCAAAAAGGGATCATATTCCAAAAGTACAAATAAATAACTTAATTATTACTATTTTAAACAATATGGTCATGTATCTACAAATTATAGGAAAAAAACACAAGATTTATTAGGTGTAAAACTACATAAAAATACCATTGCCAAAGATGAAGAGGAAGAGAATGAATAACAAATGAATATTGATAACATAAAAAATTTAAGTGATGAATATTATCTCTTTTATATTATTTTATGTTTTAGGTTTAAGGCATTGAAATATGGATGCCATTCAATCCTCTCGTTAGCCACTAGTGATCATTCCACATTTTTTTAGTGGCATGTGATTTCAATTGCGTGGATTTTAGTTTTTTAGTTTTTTTTAATGTTTTATGAAATAAAAAAATATGATAATTCCTATTAAATTGTGTGTATTTCCCATGTAACTCCTTTTTTTGTAGAAACATTGTAGAATGTTGATGAAAATGTATTAAAGAAATCATGATGTGAAGTTTTTTTGTAAACTAGGAAAACTAATTGTGAAGGTTTTTGGTAAAATAGGAAAACTAATTATTTAAGATTTTTGGTGAACTTGTAAAAACAAAATATGTAACATATTTGGTAAACATGTGAAAAACAATTATTAAATATTATTGGTAAACTTGAAAAACCAATTGGGTAAGGTTATTGGTCATAGGCAGAGAAAACCATCAGTGAGTTGATCATGAGCACATAGAGGTGGCACGCTACAATGAGGATAAAAAGATATGTTTTACCATGTAAAAAATAAGGGAGGAATGTTGGTAAATAGTCTTTAAATTTGGGTAAATGATCTTTTATTAGTATGTTGTTATTTTTTTTATTCATTTTTTTTTTGGGAACTATATTCTTGTAGGTTTATTGTTACTTGTGTCTATTACTAGGTTAGTTTTTATTAGTTCTCCCTATTTTTTAGGAGCTATTTATGATATATATATTTATGTGTAATATATAAATATATTTTTTGAATGTTATAAAAAAATATTATAATAAATTGTATGTTTAATATATTTTCTTTGTATGATTCAGTCTCTATGTAATTGTATGAAGTAAAGCTCTAATAAGCTCATCTAAATACTATCAATATGCACTTTATATATTTATCTTTATTTATCCTAATCTTAGTTTCATATCCTTATGATGATATATAGTTTCAAATAAACTTGACATTAGGTAAGGTTGTTACATTGATACATAGGTGTACTCTTAAACCTTGCTCTTTCAATTTCAAATACTTTCATTTTTAGATTATATACACTAATTATATATTGTAACATGCTCTTGGTTGTAGGTTGGTCACCATTAAATCACTTAAGCTAGGTTCATGCAAATATAATGTGTGTTATACACACCTAGGTACACATTCCCATCATTTAAACTAGTAATTTCATTACTATATTAAAATGGGGAGGGATGTAAACACCATTTACAAATTATATAATACTTCAAACTTGTACAATTAGAAAACATATAATTTGGTTGTTATTATTATTTATATACCTTTCAAAAAAATTTAAGTCTTCAATATACTTTATTTTATGCCCATTGGCCCATTTATTAGTCTGACTAGTCTTATGTTGATGAATTAAACCTTCTATCTTGCCCAAAATGCTCAAAATATACTCATATTCTGCATTTGCATGTTCTAATAATGTACCTATTTTACTACTCCTTGGACACTTACATCTTATATAAGAACCTACATTCACATAGGTGTCCTTATCTGACACAAGTGTTTATTTCCCTAAATCTATCTAATTTTCAAATGAAACATATCTTGATGGTCAATCAAACTACTTTAATGTAAGTTATTTATCCAAAGGGATTGATATAAATACAATATCAAACCTCATTCATTCCTCACCTATGAATAACCTATGAAATACAAAAAGAGATAACAACAACTAACAAAAGCATTCTATCAATGATTCAATTGAGAAAATCCTCCCTATTTTCTCCTATTTCCATATTAGTCATAGGAAAAATACATCTATTATTTTGAAGTAAGAAAGGAGCAACCCAAGATATATCTTTTCCAAGTTACATGATAGGTCACTATTGTACTTTATTATCACATATTTCATGATTCACACACAAGCCAAAATGTAAGAGAGAAATACATTAGTCTAAAGCCCTCTTTGAAGTATTGGCTATGTAGACAATAGTCATTGACTTAGGGGTCTTTGGTGTTAGTTCGACACTATGATCTCACTAACCCATTTTTTCAAAGGTAACTATGAATATGAGGAAATAAAGTTTTATAATTTAATGAGGAGCTATAGTCCATGACCTGGATCTCAATGCACTAGAATTAAGGTGATGAAAAACCTAGAAGCATATAGGTGGTTTAATCTTGTTATAGTAGGTATTTAATATAGACACATATGTTTGACCCAAACACTTGCATCTATAGTTATAAAATATAGAATCTAGTGAGTATTCTAGAATCATCTTACAGGTTGCTTCCTATCCATTCTAGATATAAAAATGTGTTAGCATTAGAACTAGATAAGTAGATTGTTTCTTTATAATTTCCATATCTAACATAGTTGTAATTTCTATATTTCTCTTATCTCAATTTAATAAATTAAACATATGTTACATCTAAGTCTAGTGTTTAATTGGTCTTCTATAGATCTAATTATCACCCTTGTGCATTGTCATTTATATATTCTTAAGCCTATACCTAATTAAGTATGAGGTCCATCAAAATTAAGGGTTAAACATTGAATTACTAATGAAATATAATAATACACATGTAATTAATTTTAAATAGTAGGAAAGATAAACGTAAAATGTAACTTACATCTCAAAAATTTAGGATATTCTACACTATTGAATATCCCACTAAATCATGAAATGTCAATTTATAAAACTAAAATATTCATGAATTAATGAAAATTCATCAATAAAATTCTCCCTAAGTATAACCCCAGCAAGTTTCTCTCCTTGTATGATGTGACCCTTTAGCCAACTAGAATGACCTATTTGTATAGTGTGCTATAATATTATGCCTCTCGATCACTCCAAGCTATCTGAGTCCCTCTCTCACAAAGTCCCTCTACTACTAGTAGTCAATGTGCCCTATCTATCTCCATATCTATCACTCAATCATCAACATCTCTCTAATCTAACCTCACTTGTAACTGAGTCTGAGTGGCCCAAAGTTGCATAACATGTCCTTATAATGTATAAATATAGGAATACTATTAGGTGAAGTGTGATTTAATGGTAGTTAATTGTGACATCTTGATCCTCAACATGGAAATTTTAGTCAAGTGTACATTAGTCTATTCTAATAAGGTTTCCATCTAACCTTGAGTGCCAACCATATTACTACAAGTCTGCCATCATCTCTTTAATACATTAATCTCCCCTATCATCATTAAAATATTGAAATGTAAACTATCAATTAGTCTCTAATCCTTCACCAGTCTCATTATTGATGAGGTCCCTACCTAATCCCCCTATAGGTTACCCTAACAACTATATTGTATGTGTTTAAGCTTGATATCCTCCTCTATCTACTTCATTCTTATATCCATATCACCCCTCCATATCCTCCCTAACCATATACCCACTCCTACACCTCCATGTATCCTCGTTATTTATCATGAGCCTACTAATTCTCTCAATTGGTACCTCTACCCAAATTCTTACATTGCCTATCAAATTTGAATGGCTAGTCTTATGGCCAATATTATAGGCCACAATAATCTAGGAAAAACATATTATGTCAACTACTTGTAATTTTTTTCAGAAATATAGGATATAATATCATAGTCTAGTATTCACATGCCACTAAAAAATTATTTAAAAATTATTAATTGTCATAACACCTACTATGGATGGCCCCCATAATGGTCTCCCTCTAAGAACTTGATGAATCAGTGTGGACCCTATAGGATGCCCTATCACTAGCCAAACTATTAAAGAACTGGGTTAAGACTATAATGTATAAAATAATATCCTATTAGCATGTGATATAACATGCATCATTCATAAAGTCCATATAGTATTCATCTTCAATGCACCCACACTGAATACCCATGTAGCACATCCATGTAATCTAGGTTGAAGTTAACTCATCAATAACATGCCTATGGAAATATTATCGCTTATATGACATCTATAGGAAATAAATGTAATATCAAATACATACATAATAAAATCATTTATCTATTTCACCTATCATGTCCCCATGGGCCTCTCTATCACCACTTGTTCCAAAGATGAGATCTATAACAAAGTCATGGTGTTGATGCTCATTCCACCTCTATATGTAGTAAGTGCAAGTCCATGTTCAATTGATATAACAAAGTGGGACCCATAAAAAATACATAATAGTTCTCAATAATATCTATGACCAAATTTCTAATATTGATGGGAAAATATTTCCCATTCTTATTAGCCAATAAGATGCCAATGTTAAGATCTATAAGTGGAAAAGTCAACTAGTCCATCCTCTAGTGTTGATATAGCCTTTAAACATCTATCTAGACCTAATATAATCCTACTATCATATGGTTCTTTAGTCACATAATCAAAACCATAGGATCATGTGATTGTGAGTATATCTGGTCACATCTAATAGGGATCTAGTAACTATTCCACACATTCTTGAGAGTATCCTCTATTCCACCTATCATTAGCTAGAAGGTACTAGTCTCATTATACCATCACTTTAGTATCATAGTAATCAGTTACCTATCCATCCTAATAAATTGAATCTAAACTATGTAATAGATCATGATCATCCCTAACACACTAATCTTATTGCATCCAATGTAAGTATCACTTGTAGCACCATGAATAATTGAACCTGAGACTGGATCATGGGTAGATCCTCCTAAACCACATCAAAACATTCATATGTCAACACATATATCACTAAATTCATCCCTAACTTTTCCAAATAGCTAACCTCTTTCACTTTCCTTAATTAATTACCTTTTTCCCCCTAACAAACCCATATTTCATCCTCCCAATATAACATATTTCATGAATTATATCATAGTTACTTAGCCATGACATCATCCTAACCCATCCATTATAAAATAACTTACATATGTAAGACATGTCACCTAACTGAACTCATGTTATCACATACCTAGTTCATAATTCCCTAATCCCACCATTCCTATGAGTGATTTTCATGATATTTTGCTAGTCAACCCAATCTTTCATCTTTTTAGGCATAAAATCATCCCCCTACCTTAAAATTTCCATAGGCCATTTTTTCAAACTAATAGATTCCCTTTTCAAAGCCATGGATCCATATTTTTCCTAAACCCATGTCTACCCTAAAAAATTTGTGGTTTGTACTTATGATCATCTATCTACCTAGAATTATCTCATGCTTTTCTAAATGTATATTTGCTCAAATCCCTAAACCCACATTAAATTATCATAAATTATAAATTAAAGATAAAATAAAAAAACTAAAGGTACCTAATGGGTCTTTATAGTCATCCAAGCATTGTGATCTCAAACTTACATGGACCTAAACTAAAGGTACCTAATGGGTGCCCATAGTATCAATCATGTGGATTACGAGCCATGTTTATTGCATGGACCTAAACTAAAATTTCTTAAGAGATACATTGAAAATGACCTAGTCTTCCCCCCTCCCCATTTTACTATTTACTCCCCACTTTCACCCTAAATATCCCCTTACTTCTCTTACCAAAATTTTTCCCCATTTTTGATCATACTAATTTATCCACTAATTTCTAGTTCACTTGTTGTCATCATTTCTTCTAGTTATTTCATCAGATTTTATTATCTAACTTCTCTTTTAGGGAGAATTACATCAACTTAAAGTATCTTTAGACTATGTAGGTAGTGCTCAACCATTTAAAGTTCCCTTGGATATCTCGACCACCCTCTTCCCTTTTTCCCCATCATTTCTTGGTCACTTGAATCCTCTCATTTTAGCAAAAATTAACCTATGCTTAAGTCACACCCATCAAAATCATCATCAAAAATAATATTTTTGGGTTACAAATTTCCTTACATGATTCCTTGCCTATAAATTTCTAAATTTGGTAGCCTCCCATCAACAATCATTAATCATCCCTTTTCTTATAGCTTTCCTTGACATGTAGACTTGCTCTGGACACATCTAAATATTATGGTCCATCATCCCTTTTCTTAGAAACCTTGGCATGAATCATTTCCTTTAACATGTTTAAATATTGTGGTCCATCATCCCTTGTCTTTTAGCTCTCATTGGAATGTGTCATTACGTTGGACACATCTAAATATTATGAATAATCTACAATCTAAGCCTATAAAACTCCTGACATGTGTCCTTTATTAGGATACATCTAAAGCTTGTACCTTATTTTATCTCAATCCCATCATGGATGGATTCCCATATTGAGGCACATATAAACCCATATAATAATAATTTTATACTTCCTTTCATATGTATTTGCCAAGGGAACTATCTATTGGTGACTCGTTACTATGTTTAATTTTATCTGTCATCATGTTTCTTGCATCTTGTCCCATATTACATCCCACTTCTATTTTCTTCAAGCGGGCATCTATTTCATCCTCCCTACATGTCCTCTTGAGGGGACACCATCCATCATAATGTACTAACATTCATACATGACCATATTTATTATTTTAAATACCATTATGCTTATTCTAATCATAATTCCATTTTAAAGAGGGACAAAACATATACATCCAAATTACTCACTCCATTTTTTCCACTCATTTTAGCATTAGTCAACACTAATTATCCTATAATAATACATAATTAATTTTAATGTCCTATTACCTAACCCTTGTAATAATTTTTATAATATTTCCCATATCCTCTATATCAATAACTAAACTTACCCTCTTTACATGTTAATTATTCATCCCATCACATCTGTATTACACCTATATTTTGCCACTAATTAAATCATTCACCATTTTTTATATTTTAAATTCCAAATTCACCTAACACCACCAAACTCTCATAAAAATAACCTTTTTAATCCATAAAATAGCCTAGTGTATTAGTCCTAATGACATCTATACTTATCTAATTTTCCTAAATCCCAAAACTAATATCCTTATAGGCTTTTTTAGGAATTTTCAATTCTTAAAATAGTGATCCACCCTTAACATTTCTTCCCAAAATATTCAAATATAGCCATTAACTTATTATACCACCTCCTATAAAATCATTCACACTCCATGAAAAAACCATGAATGAATAATATAGGTAATTATATGTAGTCAAATTGTCTACTCCATATCCATTGTCAAGTCTTGAGCTATTTATTGTAATCAAACATTATCAAGTGCAAGCATTTAGTCATCTTGAATCACATACATTTTATTTTAAAGGTAAATTATTTTATTTATTGAGGTGTTATTGATCTTATATAAACTTTTACATTGCATTAAATTTTCCTTCCATTCCCAATTAAAGTAGTTAGGTTAATTTGGATTGATTTTTTAGTACTTTGATTTTATTGGGTTCTCAATTTCAATTTGCATTGTCATTTCGAAGTTTTTCCTAATACACTTAATCCTATAATTTACTATCTATAAATTCACTCTTTTACTATTGTAACGTAATTTTTAAATTAAAAAGAAAAGATAAACTTGAGTGTGTACAACACACTTTGTATTTTTTAAGATGTTATGATTGCACTGGTCACTCAATATTAAAACTTAAAATAACTATGTGTATTCAATGTCCATAAATTGAATTATGATATCTAAATTTGAAATTTTAAAATTTAAATATTAAGAAAGGAGTACCCTTATGTTTTGGTGAAAACCATGAAGTTCTTGTAACATGTTAGAGAAGATGTTTCCTTATTGAAGCATTGAAGAAAGGTTTTTTCAACTAAAAAACATGGATGTTGGTTCATATATTTGAATAATGGAGAAATTATTAGTCCTTATTGAATAAAATGAAGTGTTGGGGTGATTTATTCCTATATTCATGTAACTATACAATCCCTTGGGTTGGGGGAGTTATATAAACTGGCCATCATAAGTGTGGGGAAAAGTAATAAGTTTACTAATCTAAATAACTACTCATAAAATAAAGGGGAACCATAATATTTCTTCATTAAAAGTGAAACTAAATAAATAAATATAAATGGATTATAAATTCAATCATATATTTTCACTCAAATTCACTTAATGTAAAATAAAAATGCATGATAAAAATAGAATGAATAATGTTCTTATGCATATCATGTATGAAAATTTGATTATATAGTTTTAATCAAGTATAATAAATGTATAAATACATGATTAAAAGAGAATGAACAATTTTCATGCCCTCAACATGACATCAAAGTCATAAATTTGATGTGGAATGATAACTATTTTCCATTCAATGTCTAGAATTTACTATTGTGTATGTGCATGAACTAGTATCACACCTCATAATTTTTAATGTTTTGTATGTGAATGAAATAATATCATGCCTCATGAATATGAAAATGTCTATATGTGCATGAGAAATTATCATTCCCCTTGATTATGTACTAATTGATATATAATGATAAGCATATATATGATGAATCTAAGAGCTTGTATATCATATATATATATATATATATATATATATATATATATATATATGGTAACTTATAATTCTTATTCTTGTAAACTATGTATGTATACCCACACATATGCACCCTAGTTTGTATGAATATTTAATAAATTTTATGTAAAGTGTGTGCATATGCATGGAATATGACCCCATAATATTTATTAATGTTTTAATATTTATCATTTGTCTAACCATATAATGTCTACATAATTCTGAATCCATGATATATGTACTCGAATCTGATGTTCATATAGGCTTATATATTTATAAAAACCCATTTTAATTTCCAATTTTGAGAAGATAAATTTGTATTGTAACTAATTAATCTCAAAATAATATTTAAATATACCTTATCATGTATAAATATCACATATTTTATAATATTAATCATCTAAAAATGACACTTGAGTGCTAAGAGTGTTACTTGAGACCACCCATCCCTAGTTTAGCCCTAGACCTATCTTAGTGTTTATTTAAACACTTATCCAACCTTCATGCAGGACACATGAATTATTAAACATACCTAAAGTATTCCTAGATCCTCACTTTATCATTTTATCCCATAGTGCCTCAGGTTCTACCATATAGACACTAGTACCATAACTTGGACAGTAGCACCTATAGTGTTAGTGTCCTAATTTGGGCACTATTATCCATTTCCCACATTTTGTCACTAAGAGATATATTTTCAAATTAAAAACCACCTAGGTTTAGCCTAGAACTATTATCAAACCCACACAATCACTATAATAGCATAAATACATGAATTTTATCTCTTTATTCATTAGATAGAAATCATATGCAAATAACACAAATTAACTTAGAACAAATTGTGCACAATCAAGGTTATCAATCCCTATCCTTCCATACTTTTGTATATATCCATATATAGAATTACTAAGCTTAGATTACCTAGATTTATAGTCTTAAGCACACTCAAATAACCCAATTTCACATTCATACTATATTTACTTGCACATGCACCAACACTTAGGTGGGGATAACTACATCAAGATTGATCCTTCCTTAGAGTATTGGTATATAAAAATCTCTCATCATAGCATGGTGTTGATAATGTCCATCCTACCTCATTAATATCACACTTTTATACTTATGTGAATTGGGTGCCCTAATAGCATAGAGGTTTATGGTTTACATATAAAATCAATAAAAATAGGTCACCAATAGGGAACCAAAACTTGTGTGCACAATAATAGTTTTGATAGAATCTAACATAAGTGCACCTAAAATCTCATAACAGTTATACACATAGGACTCTATCACCAAAAGTAGGATAATATTTCCATTGGTACTACTATCCAGTTAAGTTGCTACTATCTAAGAAGGGTTTTAACACTTGTACCATGTTCAAGACACTTAGATCAGCTTGTCTTGATTTACAACCTCTATAGCTTTTATCTCAAATAGTTTGTAGCTAAGTACTTGTTTGTATCATTTAATTCTATTTTTATAAAAGTCAAACTAGGTTGATCCTATTACAAATTAGTGGTTTTATTTGTTGTATATTTTATAACCTTATTTTTTGTACTTTACCCTATTAACAACCTAAGTCTTACATTATATAAACCCTAAAAAAATAAATCATTTTGGTGAACTTGACTTAGTTTGAATACTGATAACACCTTAGCCCTAGATGCTACTAGGGTTTTTATTCTTGGTTTTCCTATCTTCATTGGTTAGACTTTTTAGATCTCATACATTATGTTTTATCATCCCTCTTTCACTTTATTTTCTATATGCCATATAAAAAAATTATCTCTTACCTTAAGGAGAAGTACTAGGACTAGTAGCAATCCTATTTAGCATACCCAAATTCCTTCTATTCAAGCTTATACGATGGATAAAGGACCAATTGTAACTCCTATATTTGATCCTTCACACCATGATTATGTGGAATTAAATGATAATACATCTAAATATGAAAAATATAATCAAGATTAAAATGATACACAAGATAGGAATTGGGAAACTTTCCCCCCACTTAATAATGAGAATATTATAGTCAATAAGGATGAGATTTTATAGAGTTTTAGAGACAAACTTCATGAATATTACCATGATCATGCACATATTATGCAATCCATAATGGAAATAAAGAACAAGTCAAATAATAGTAAATCTTCTACTCCCCCTAACAACAAGATTGTTACACATAATTTAGGGGAGACTCAGATTGTATAATAACCCATTTTAACTTAACAACCTTCAGCAATGGTAACACCTCATATGGATAGTTCCTCTTCTCTATATGTACAATACCTTATACATGGAATTCATTATCTAAAAGATGAAGTGTTACATATTGAGTAGGGTACTCCTAGGACATCACATGCCTTAGATTCTCATGTTCTTTTAC
>JARHVA010000970.1:1095000-1417500 GCA_037957365.1 Torreya grandis
TGTATGAAAATTTTATTACCTATTTTTATTAATAAAATCCATTATACACTATCACTCATGCTCCAAACACTTAGAAACACTTATACAAAAGGCTCACTCTATTCTGCTAGAAAGCTGTAAAACATAGTCAAGAGTCTTTGACCATAAAAAAATGTAAAAACACTTGAAAACATGTAAAATTCATGAATAAGATACCATGTAACATATAATACATCACCAATTTATTTTTAAACATATAGACTGATCAAAATGACACAAGAACATTATACTCAATTACATATAGAAAACTACCTATAGCTCCAAAAACATAGTCATGAAGAATGTTGTCTTTAACACTTGTAAGGGAACTTGAATGACTTATAATTCACACTAATAGTTAATATTTTAAATATATATCATCATATAATAGATATATCATTTGTTTTAGTGTCAATTATTAGTATAACAAACCAATTTGTTAAGCTTCTCTTTCACAGTTCTAACACAACTAGACAAGCCTTTTTGGCTTCCATATATCAAATTATTAAAGTGAATATAAACCTTATATAAAGAATTTATCAGTCATATACATAAAAAATATACAAAAATTTTCATTGGATACACTTAATCCTATTATAGTCTTAAACTCTTTAATTCATCTTGCATACCTAGAACTGTAACTCTATCTTGAAAACCAATCATGGTGAACTTGCATTCCAACACCTATGTAGATAAAACAAAGAAATAATCATGCATGATTATGATATTTATACATATTTATAACATCTCAAAAAAATATAAAAATTTATAATGGTAAATATGGGATATATGTACCAATATTTTAACCTTATGCCTTTTATAATCATATAAAATACAAAAATTGGTAACTTGAGCGTGGATAATGACACCCAACCCATAGGTCCCTCCTAATTTATCTCATAACCCTCATAAGAATATTTTCACTAATTCCTAGTCATTTATAGCATTCTAAACTTGATCCCAACTAATCTAGATTCCTCTTTCCATGATAGATTCATCCACCCGGGTCCCATCTACTTAGGATAACAACACCACACTAGGACTATAACACTGGTGCCACTTTGTCCACTTTAAATGTTCTTTTCCATGTCTATTTTTGGTCCTAATGGTCAATTTATTCTAAATTCCCCATCCTTATTCTTTTCATCCTAACATGAGCACATTTAACCCACAACCAAAAATCCCTATAAAATCCCATTCAAAGATCATTTGGAAAGGGTTGTCAAATATCACTAAGCAAGCAGGAATATAAGCAAGACTACTCAAGTAATCTTCCCTATTATTTGCATACAACTAGATAATACACTTACAATCTAATTAAAATCCTTACACTTGTCCATGGCCACCTTAAGCACATCTAGTTTAACATTCTACATTTTTATACATATAATTACACAAAGCACATCAAGTGGGAAAACTACATATGGTTTGATCCCTCTTCAGAGTATTGGTATGTAGGTAGTGTGCCCACACAAGGGGTGTGGATCTATGTCTAATGAATATTACACACACTAATTCCCCCTCTTGCTCAAAATTGGTCAAAGCATAATGGAAGATAGGGTTTGAAGAAAGAATCTGCTCTATAGGTAGCTCTACAGACTTCTAATTATTGAAAATTTGTAGATAGGGTCACACAGACATAACAAACAAAACCCAAAAAGTTCATATCCTTAATATAATATCAATAGAGGTAGACTATAGCACTGGTGCCACTCCCATCTAGTTTTGATGCTCCTATCTAATCACAAAATGAACTTTCAATCTTAGTTTTTAATAGTGTCTTAGTCATGCATTGTGCATTCCATCCTCTATCTCACTCAAAACAATCAATTTCTAGGTAAGTTTTGTTTTCTTCCCCTTATTAGTATTTTTAGAAAAGTTCAAATTGTAATTAATTTACACAAAGTAGTATCTTAATTATTGTCTATTTATTTACTTATTTTACTACTCATATCCTTTAACTAAATTAGGAATAATACATCAATATTCCCAAATTTGTTAAATCATTTAGTGAACCCGACTTACTTTGTTTGTGCATAAAAAACCTAGGGTAAATTTCCTACTGATTTTTCCTATATTTTTTCTAATATTTTACATACATAATAAAAAAAATAGCATTACATGTTAAAATTTCATAATAATTTTAAAATAATTTTATTTCAAACCCTAGTTTCCCATACTAGGTTCTAGTAATTTTCCAATCATTTTATTAATTTTTACTAGCATATTTAAATTAGAAAATCCATTCAAAATTCAATATTAATTTTTCAAAACCCTAGTTGCATCTACTAGGTCCTGTTAAATCATAAATTTTCCAATAACTTTTTAATGTTTTACTTGCATATCTAACCCAAAAATTCACTTTAAAATTAAAATTTTCATAGTAAATTGTTTAAATTTTCTTTCAAACCCTAGTTGCATTTACTAGTTCCTATTTGCTTCTTGAAGTATCACATTACATGTGTGCAAATTTTGTATCCTTTTTATGCATATTTTAGTTCTTTGTTTAGATTATATCCATTTAATCTTTTCTACTATTATCCAAGTTGTTTTGCTTATGCCACTTAAGTTTATTTCTTCTCTTCCTTCAAGATGAAGTGCAAGAATTAGTGGTAATCCTCCTGAATTCACCCAGATTATAGAAACTTGACCATATACCATGGATAGACCACTGACTCAAGTTCCTATTATTGATAATACACATCTAGATTGCACTAATTTCAATAAAGATAATTCTGATAATGAGCAAAAATCAAATAATAATGATGATGTACACACCGATGCTCATTCCCTACCACATTGGACTACTGATCTACTTCCACCTATTATTGAAAATGAAGTTTCCCTCAACAAAGATTTGATCCTACAAAGTTTTCAAGAAAGGCTCTTAGACTATCCCTAAGATCATACTCTTATCTTGTAATATACCATAGAAATTAAAAATTCTATGTAAGTTGAATCTTCTATTCCTTCAGAGAAACTAGTTACAAACAATACTATGGGGTAAACTATGTCTCAATAACCCCATATAGTAGCCCTACCTAACTCTATGACACTAGATATAGCTTGTACATCTTTGCCTCTTGATGTGGTATCCCTTGTGTAAGAGATTAAATATCTTCAATCCAAGGTAACACATCTTGAGAAAGGTGCCTCTAGACCTATGTAGGCTTTAGATTCTTTTGCTCTATTGCATACACCATTATCACATCACATTACTTCTACACCCTTGTCACAAGGTTTTTTTCAACCTAAGGTTACTCTATATGATGGTAAGAGTGATCCAAAGTCATATTTGATAGCCTTTCATGTATCATGCTTGGACCATGTAACCCTTTATTGGATAGTTACAAAGATATTTCCATGAATCTTAAAGGATTATGATTTACAATGGTTCTATAGTCTACCAAATTAGTTGGATAATACATTAAATCCTTTAGCCAACATGTTCCTAGATCATTTCAGCGTTAACATTGGTAATAAGGTTTCATATGCTCAAGTTGCACAATAGAAACAAAGGTCAAATGAGCATCTCATAGATTATGTTCTTCTATATATAAATATTTTGCCTAAGATGAGTATCCCCATGGATGATCAAGAGTTACAAGATCTCTTCAAACAAATTATTCCACCAACTTTGCATGAATCAATTATGTTCAAATGATCTTATTCCTTCATTGAATTATGTCACACACTAAAGGAATGAGAAGTCAAACTAATTTCAATGGAAAAACTCAAGTACATAAGTATTTCAGAGATAAAAAAAAAGATTAACAACAAAGTCCCATACAAATTTAGGGTAAATGATAACAAGAGTTAGAATCAATTGACAGTTAATGTGACTTTTGATCCCCCTCAATGACTAATTTGATCAACACCTCCTTGGTGAACCTTCACCAATCTACCAGTTTCTCTAGCCAAAGTTTTATAGTAGCTATTGGAATGTAACATCATATCTCTCCATCCTATTTGGGAAGTTAACCCAATAAATCTTCTTTTATGGGGATATGATCAGCATGCATTTTGTGAGTTTCATAGGGAACTAGGCCATACAACAAACATATGCATCAGTTTAAAGCACAATACATGATTTGATAGATGGAAATCATATTGATCTTGGAACTTTAGTTGAGCCTCCTCAAGCAAAGAAAACATAGGGTAAAGCTTTGAAAATATTTTTAGATCCTTTTTTGCAACATTCTAAATAAGAAACAGGGGACATATTAAGGGTTTACCATGCATATTATGCACATCTACCACCAGATACATATAGGGCACCTTCAGTTGAGACACATCCTTTGAGCAACATAATTGGTGTTTATAATTCAAAATTTCGAACTAGACCTTCCATCTCCTTTTTAGAGAAAGAGATCATCAAAGATGATTCTAATTATCATGCACTCTTTATTAGAGCTTACATCCATAGTTATGTTATTCATAGTGTTCTCATAGATAATGAATCCAATGTGAACATGTTTACTATGAAATTATTATAGCATCTAGGATATTTAGAACAAGATATTACCTCAATGAACATAGTTATCAATATATTTAGTGGGGACATATAGATTTCATTGGGTGAGATTGTACATCCTTTACAAGTTATCCCAACACATGTGGCCACACCATTCACTATATTTCCTAGTGCAGGAGTTTTTGATATGTCACTTGATTGACCATGGATGTAAAAACTTTGAGAAATACCTTATACAATTCATAGATGCATGAAATTTATTCATGTTAATTAGGTTTTTATATTTAGTGGAGTTCCATATGAGTTACCACTCCCCACATCAAAATCATTTTATACTTTGCAATCATCAATTTCATTTTTTCCACCACTTCTAATTTTTCCACCAATTTTAGTTTTTTTCACAAGTTATAGTTTCTCCTCTAGTTTCAATTCAAACATAGTTTAGGAATCCATCACCATCATAGAGAATTCATATACCTCCATAGCTTCAAGATTACATATAGCTTCTTGCTACAGTGTTCACACCCAATGCAGTATCATTGAGATCTCATGTATTTAATCATAGAGCGCATATTTGGCAAACTTCTCCTACTACCAAATGGGTCCCTAAGATTCCTATAGTTACATCCACTTCTCAAAGATATAAGAGGACCCCACACTTGGTTTATAATTCATATATTTTAGAGCATTTATAGCATATATAGCTTCTAGAGCCATAGTCTTAGCATTTCCATCATGCTTCATGAGCACGCGTGATCCCTCTCCTTGATATAGGACACCATGATATGGAGTCTCCCATCAAACTCATTAGTTAATATCATCCTTTCCTAGCTTAACTATACATAATTTTATATTGCTTGATTTTATATAGCTCAAATATATCAAAAATTCAAAAACATTCAAATATTCAAAAACATCAAAAATATTTTGATTGTATACATCATCCATACTTTACATTTATACTAATATGTTAGACTTACATTTGTTGTTTTATGTTATTGCTTGTCAATTTATCTACATTACCATACTTTAATTGATCTCTTTTGAGTATGTGTAGTGACATCCAGCTCTTTGATTGCTTCACTCTACCCATTAAGGGGGCATCCTACTTCTACATCGAGACATAAATTGATATGCATACCCACTAGGGCAATGCTCTATATGAACACAACATCTAGGTTATGTCATTCCTACACCACACATTCTATTTATCATGTTGATGTACATTAATTAATAAATAGCTTATATAGATTACTCTATAAACACTCACTAGTATATAACACTTGTGAATTTCTTAGCATATACCTAGTCTTGTACTAACATGTCTTGCATACTTGTTGACATCGAAGATTGCACCCTTGGTAGGAGGCCAAGATCCTACCTTCTCCTCACAACTATGGAAACTCCCCTCTCACTTGTGGGACTGGTGAAGCTAGAGGGTAGAGTCTCTAGATAAGGGCTAGCTCCCTTTGATGCATCATATTTGTTATAAAAAGTGCAAATACATGTGTAAATATAGATATATAATGGGGGGGATGAAAAGGGAGAAATCTTTAGGAAAACAAACTACTCTAAGGAGGTGATACACCAAAATGAAATGACCTTCTCACATCCACACTTAAAACTAGATGAATGCATACATATGCTTCACACTTGGCAGAAGGACTAGATTGTAAAAGCTTGATAGGGAGGTTTTAATGAAAACATAGATAATAGAGGTTCACCAAAGGTGCTATGAGAGGCACACTAAAAGGTAATTTCTCTATTTCTACACCCCCAAATAAAACTCTCCTCCTATCAGCTTCAAAGATGGTGCCTTGTAGATAATAGATATGCTAGTGTTAAACCTGTGAAAGCATCAAGAAACAATGACTGAACACAAACAAACACTCAAGACATATTCAAAAATGTCTATCCAAGATAGAGGTAAAAAATGCATTTATTGATTTAGGTGAAATTTTTCTAGGGCTGTGCCTTAAAAATGTGGAAGATCATTTCTCAAATGACAAGTCTTCAATATATAGGAGAAGAAAGGAGGCCCATTTGGCACCCCCTTTTTACAAGTGGCCTATTGCATCCCTTCATTGGGAAGAGTAGGCTGGTCAAAACATTAATGAGCTATGCCCTTTGTCTGCTATGAGGTTGTTTCTTCAAGGTGATTACATGATTTGTCTACTCATTAATGTGAAATGAAGAAAACCAGTTGCACTGCTAGCTGTTTGCGTCCTCTAATGGTTAATTCACTAGCACTATTTCACCTACTGGAGTCAATTCTTGAATTGGTGCTTCCCTTTGCCACTTGGACCATCTACCTACTCCATGCTTGGGACTTGTATTTTCTCTATTTTGTCTCTTTTGGCTCCTTCAGTCCTCAAGGGTAAACTTTTGGTGGGTCACTGCATTCTGGGCTCTCATGGTTAGCACTCTTTAGTTTGAAAGCAAATGACTATTTCATTGCACTAATTTTGATGTTCACATAGCTATCATTGGTTTGAAAACCAATGGCTAATATGATTTGTTAATTTTGATGGCCTCTGAGACGTCCTCATCCCTATCAAAACATCATTGGGTCCTTCATTGGCTTTTTACAGCTTTGCTTTCATCTTAGCACCTTCCTGAAGGGAAGGTGACCCTCCGGCCCTTGAAAGTGTCCTTTGTATTTGGTCAAGAGTCCCCTGCAAGGGCACTTACCCTTCGGGGTCCTTTGGTAGGTTGTTCTCTAGCTTTTGGATTGCCTCTCGGGTTCCCGCAAACCTTTTATCTACAGACATTTCCCTGTAGACAAAAGTCTACAAAAATTCTCCTGGGTCTTTCCTTTGTGTTGTATATTTTCCATAGGATTTTGTCTATGGACATTTTCCCATGGACAAAAAGTCTACGTAAATTCTCCCTGGCCCCACCCTTTTGATTTGAGATGCACCTGAATTCCTTTGGACTTTTTGTCCAAAGGAATTCCTTTAGGTAAAAAGTCTAAAGGAATTCGGGACTTAAATGAATCCAGACTTAAACAAATTTGAACTTACCCAGTCCTTTTTGTTTGAAGTGCCTACCCTCTGTAAGGGTATTTGAACTTGAAGTATGCCCCTTGACCAACTATCATATCCTTGAACCAAGCCGTTGAACAAAAATGGTTCAATGGTTTAACCATTGCACACTGATGAATTGGCTAATGAGCTGACTAATTGAATTAGGCTGATCAACCAAGTGTGAACCATTGATTGAACTGAACATTGAACCACTCACCTTGAACCAAGCTCGTTGAACCAAGCCGTTGAACTAAAATTGGTTCAACAGTTCAAGCGGTTCAACCATGTTGAATCAAGATGTTTGAACTTGAAGATGGATGAACCAATTGCCGATTGAGCCAAGGGGCTGAACCAAAGTGTTCAACCAAGCTGAAGAACCATAGCATGAACTTGTGCAACCTGAAAATGACTAGCATTGAATAGCAAGGGAATAAGGGGACCAAAAAAATTTCTTGTGGGAAAAATTGGTCAACAATACTTTCCCTCTTTCTTTGATTAGTTAGATGCAATTTTATTTCTAGTTATTACATGCTTCCTTTTTTGTTTTGCGTAGATAGATTTATTACATTTTTCAGTTCCTATTTGTTTCCTATATGTGCCTTAGGACATTTGTCAATGTCCTTTGCATGTACTCTTCTATGTGATTGTGGATTCCATACCAACTTTGTTTGTTTCAATTGTATGGTTATGTGGCATTTGAACATGCCTTGTATGATTGCATTCTAGTATGATTGACATGTGACCATGTCCCTTGTTTGTGTGTCCCCTTGTTCACCTTTGTATGCTTTTTGCTTCTTGCCTTGTGTGTTTTTTATTTGTTTGTTTTTCATTATTTGAAATGCCATGATCCATATCATGCATTTATCTTGATTTTTTGGATGCCATGACGGACATCATGCTTGATCCATCCAAATAACAACTAAAAACTAACCAAACTTCTAGTTTCAATTCACTACATTACACATGCTATTACATTGTTATATATATCTAGGCACACCTTTGTTGATCTAACAATCTCTCAATACAAATCATGCTATATATTAAGATATTTTATCGATTATCATTGCTATATCATGTATCTTTGCAAAATAGCACACTTTTAGGGATATTTTTTAGGGTAGTCATTACAGGGTCTTAATTCTTACCCTTAGAAGAGGGGGAAATAAATAGGGGTTTTGTCATAGAGATCAGAGCTCCTAACGGTCAAAAAAGGAACATTCAAAACACTTAGAACAACAACTAAACATCAAAATAGTTAGAATAGACTAGGAAGATAGTGAGAATATCAAAATAAATACTAGATTTGGCCTAGAACTATAGTGCCTAACTTGGAATACAACATGGTACGACTAGTGTCTAATTTCAATGCTCCTATCCAAACAATAGAAAAACTAGACTTTATAGAAGCAAGCAAAAAAGTAGGTTCAACTACAATTTTTCACATCCAAAATAATTTGTAATCAAAAATTTTTAGTACACTTTTGCTCAGAGAAGCTAGATATAGGGGGCATCATGCACAACATGATGGGTCTGACTTACAGTTTCAAATATGATAGTTGATATAACTTCTAAATTAGAATCCATGTCTCAGACACCAATAATTGGGGGAAATTTGCACAACACATTTGTTTTCTTTTCCTTTTCAATTTTAGTATTACCTAAGCATTTTCAATAGTTTCAAGCCTTATTCCATGTAGCTGGTTAGCATCATTTTGAAATAAATTTCATATAATCCTAACTTTTACATTCCTAATTTCCTGAGTTCTTGAGTGGATTTCATAAAAGCCTAGTGCACCATTTCATAGTGTATTTCATATAAGCTTAATCTCCATATTTTAGAGTGGCCAAGAGTGGCCTAGTTTCCAACATACATTTAGCTACCATGCCAACATTTTTAGATCATAGTATATTCATGGTCTTAAGGATCCATTGAATACCAGTATTAGTTCATAGTATTACTTCATGGGGAAACAATGGAGCCAAAGGACTAGCTATCCTTTATATTCTTGAGCCACTTATTCAGAGGGATTGGACACATATTCCAAATATCAATCAACACAAGCATGATCACCTAGATTTACTTAGTGGGAGATGATAGAGCTAAAGGGATAGCCTTTGCATTATTGAGCCACTTCTAGGAAGTTAATCACTTAGTGCCATTTATGATATAACTCTTGGTTTAACACACATCCAACATCACCTAACATCATCCAACATTACTCAACATCACAACAAGTTTTGTATTGGTTCACATACCCAGTGAGGTGTATTCATTTCTTTTTCTTCCTCTCTCTCTTACCCAACATTATACATTCTTATTTTAGATATAGTGTATCTAGTAAGAACTGATCTACTTTTTATTTTCTCTTACATATTTACACTTCACAATGTGCTCTCTATGCACATCTAGCATCACAATAGCTTCATGAGTTTCACCCTTGTAGATAAGTTTAGGTATGCTTTCTATTTTCCTTTATCTTAGTATTTCACTTTGATACATCACTAAAATAAAGGAGGGGCAAATGTAATCATATAAAATGTAAAAAACGGTAACTTGAGCAATGGTTAATGACACCCAACCCATAGGTCCCTCCTACTTGCTCTCACAACCCTCATAGGTATATTTTCATTGATTCTAAATCATTTATAGAGTTCTATACTTGATTCCAATTGAGATAGACTCATATTTGCATGACAGATCCATCCCCTTAAGTCATATCTACTTAGGACAATAGCACCACACTAAGACTATAGCATTGGTACCACTCCTATCCACTTTTGGTGCTCTTGTCCAAGTCTATTTCTAGCCCTAACAGATAATTTCTTCTGATTCCCCATCCTTCTCCTTATTGGCCTAATGTGAGCACATTTAACCCATGACCAATAGATTCCTATAAAAGCACATTCAAATATCATTTACAAAGGGTTGGCAAATATCACTAAGTAAGCAAAAATACAATCAAGACTACTCAAGAAATCTTCCATATTCTCTACATATAACTAAATAATACACTTACAAGCTAATTCAAATCCTTACACCAGTCCCTAGCCACCTCAAGCACATCTAGTTTATAATTTTTCATCTTCATACATATAATTGCACAAAGTGCATCAAGTGGGAGAACTACATATGGCTTGATCCCTATTCGAAGTATTGGTATATAGGCAGTGTGCCACATAAGGGGTGTGGATCCATATCCAATGAATCTAACACACACTAACCCGCCCCCCCTTTTACTCAAAATTGGTCAAAGCATAATAGAATATAGGGTTTGAAGAAATAATTTGTTCTACATAAAGCTCTACAAACTTATATTTATTGAAACTTTTTAGATAGGGTCACATAGACATAACAAATAAAACCCAAAAAGCTTAGATCCTTAGGATAATAGTGGAAAAGGTAGACTCTAACATTGGTGCCACTCCTATCCAGTTATATCACTCCTATCTAATCACAAAATGAAGTTTAGATCTTAGTTTTCAATAGTGTCCTAGTCCTGTATAGTGAATTCTAGCCTCTGTCCTAGTCGAATCAATCAATTTCTAGCTAAGTTTTGTTTTCTTCCCCTTATTACTATTTTTAGAAAATTTCAAACTAAAATTAATTTACACAAATTAGTATCTTAATTATTATCTATTTGTTTACTTATTTTACTACTTAGAACCTTTAACTAAATTAGGAATAATACATTAATATTCCCAAAATTGTTAAATCACCTTCATTGTCTCTTCTTTACTCGATAAGTCATCTTGTGAACAACATTTGAAACATTTTCAATGACATCCAAGACATATAACAAATATGTAAATTTGTTATAGGTATTTAAAAATAACCTAAATCAATTTTATCCATTCCTAATCCACTGCAACATATCCTTAAATGCATTCTCACTCTTGCCTGGTTTTTCTCATTATCTTCACTATTAGGCTTTTTGGTGATATGACAACTTATATGATTAGTTTATAAATTTTTAGTTATGTAACCTGATAAAAAATAATCATGGGAATGAATTAAAAGTCTCAAAATTTGTCCTCTAATGATTTTTATTCTTTGACCTGATCAACCCTTCCTTTTATACTAAATTTATAAGAAATAAGGGTTTTTTATATCTTCCACTCACTCTCCTAAACACTCAATTCCACATATAGGTACCTAAAGTATTCCTCTACATGTTAAAATAATAAAACAATCCTTACCAATCCATTCTAGGTACTCAAAAACAAAATCTTCATCATCGGGTCACTATAAGGGTTTTAAATCGGTTTCCATTCTTAACATTTATTCATAAAACTATGCCTCTAAAACCAAATCCTAATGATTATAAAAAAAATATATTATCCTTTACCATATCAACCTAAGATCTTATCTTCCCATGCAAGAGTCACACATGCTAACAAGCATCAAAAGTTCCTTCTTAGGTCTATAATTTTTCATTCTAACACTCAAGAGACCTCAAGACTCACTTTTCATGCTTTCTTCATTGACTCAAGACCTAAAAATTCATGATCAATCTTTAAATATATTATCATACCTTTGGTAAATCTCACATTATCTCTATCACCTTGTAAACTAAATTTGACCCCTCATTAGACTACACTAGATCTTTTTACACGCTAGACTTGTACCTATAAGCCATACTTAGACCTTGAAAACACCTTGAACCTTGTTTCACTATTATCAACACCCAATAATAATTTCATATATCCTTTTAAAATTATCACAAACTAAATTTCATAACTTTAATCTCATACATATCCATATCATCACCATCATGCCTCTACAAGCTATGTTCATGCTCAATAATAGGTCCATTCAAATAGACCTACTAGGTACCATACCACTTTAAGACCTTCCTTCCATTGTAAATGCACTCTTAAGACTCATTATAATAAAAAAAAAACACCTTTATACACTCTCAACTACTGCTACACATCTTCTCACAAACCTCAACTCATTCATTTCATCAAGCTTCACTATACATGCATTCACCGAGACAAGAATAGGATTATTATGAACTTGGTAAATCAATGATATTATCATAAAAAACACTTCAATACAATAAATACTCTCTTTCTAATGATATTTAATATTAATACAAATTAATCATTGTTCATAAGCTTGTCACATCTTAACATTTTGCCAAGATCTTATGCAAAACATAAGGACTTACGAAATCATGATTAAGTAATTATGATAACTTGCCATAAAACTTCATAAGATCACCTATGGGACATAAATTATAATTAATTGCCTTTTACATCAATGGAAACATAAAATTATCAACACACCAATAGGAATATACCTCAATAATCTACCCCTTTGTCATTGATGGAAAAATCTCTAGCACAACAGATCAATCTCATCTCCTCAAGATGGATCTCCCCAAAATTGGTCTTTCTCCCCTTTGACATTAATGATAAAGGTTCATATACACTATCTCAATGTCATCCATACATATTCCACTGATATTTAGACCTGACCACTCATAGAACTAGCAAAGTCCCCCTTTATGCATACATACTTCTCTTCAAGCTTCTCAAGAGACCCAAGTTAGCTCCCCCTAATTTCATGCACTATGTAGATCATACCATTTTAAAACACAAACCAAATATTTACAATAAATACATATCTCACAAGAATACCACTCCTTGAATAAATATAAATTCACCCATACATGGGCTACCAATGATGACTAACAAATTTTATGCAAAATTATTCTTATAGGGCCAACATGGCCCTCTTCAAAGGTAATCAACCATCATCACATGAAGCTAACAATAATTACTCACTTCTAAAGCCAAAATAGGATCTTATGAAGTCTCCAATACATATCTAACTATGATCATCAGGACTCATAGGTCTTGACAACACTTCTTAACTAGATTTTGGAGCAATTTAGGACAAACCTCTAACTAAACACAAATAACTTACTTTCAATGATTTGAGTACCAAAAACAAATTCAATATCACTTGTCTCATTATTAAAACCAACTCCAAACCATGGATCGCATGATAAACACTTTAAAAATTCAAAGGCATTGGTCTTATATACCAATCATCAATTCTTACATCACTTGTTCTATATTTTCTATGTAGACATCACCTTATACTCAAACAAGCATTACAAACATGATAACTAATTATCCTTGACATGACTAAAACTAATTTATTATACTTAGAATAATCATTGAGATACCTCACCTTGACATCCATTGAAGAAACTTCTTTTATTTTTGAACAACACTTCCACCTTTTTTAATCAAATTTAAAATGGTCTTCATAATCTCATTGATCTTTCAGACCAATCTATGACTCATATACTTTCTTGGAACTCATGCTCAATTTGAATTTCTCTTTATGTTTCTCAATAAATAATGGATCAAACTATCTCATAAAAACTTCTATATGGTAAAATTCTAGATAGGTATTTTGGACTTCATTATCTATTAGAGACCTATGTCAAACATTCATGACAAATATTATTAAGCATCTCTTCATGCACCATTCCTCAAACTTACTCAAGAATGTTATGTCATATTAGACCTCTAATTAAGAGTAATCTTGATTAGTCTTGTAATTTAATTATTTTGGTAAGGTCCTCATACACTATTTACATGAATTATATGATCCTAATATCACCATGACATTCACCAATATCACTTGACTTCATATGGTAAAGATTAAAATCAACCAATTTTGTAGGCACCTTACACTCATTGGGTTTTTAGGGTTTCACTATGATTTTCAAATTTAGACCTCTATGATCTTTCTTAAGCCATAATATCTAACCATTTAGACCATATTGGAATGCCTCTAATTATCTTCAAGGATACTTTCAAACTATCTTACCATTATCTCATTGATCATGCCTATAAGGTACAATCACCTTATTAGATCTTTGTACATACCTAATCTTTAGAGCATGATTGGATCACCTTATCTCCAAGAGATATTCAGACACTTAATATGAATGTGACTTGGTTTCATCAAGTCATCATACAAAAACCTTGATGATTTGACTTGTTGCATCCATGTTATGATGTGAAAATAAAATTAATCAAATAGATTTAGACCTGTACCTTTCTCTCAACATGTCTTCAAAGTAATTCTAGTCTATTAGGTTTGGTTTGACCTTTGATTTGGCCTCTACAAAATCCTTATGAGTTGATAATTTTCACTTTTGAAATTATTTAAAATTTGATTAATGTCTAATAACAACACATAAATCACCTTGGTTTAAGTGTTGATCAAGTCTCACCTTTTAATCCTTCTTATCATTAGTCAAATCTACTAGTACCATCATTATTTGATAGACCATCATTATAATCATGATAAACATTGTCATTATCATACTTTGTGCTTCTTAAGATCACCTATAGGCTATTAGGACTCACCAAAAGAATTATTTATAATACCATTTATTAGAAGCATAACCACTAAGAGGAGGGGTAAATTAATGTATTAAAACAATCATTTGTTTCATATTTACAATATTAACATTCCAAACCAATATAGTGATCAAATAATGCACAAAGAAGAAACCACATAAACATGAAGCAAGATATTAACACATGAACACAAGAGATATGTGAGAAACCTCATGGGGGATAAAATTCACTGATACACCACTTTTACTATAGTCTTATAATCAATGGATCAAACTTTTAGTGAGGTACCAACCCCATAAGGAACACCAGCCCCTTATAAGTCGAGCACCAAGTCAACTAGTCTTTTAGCAAGCACCAACTTGAAAGGAGGCACCAACCCCCTAGGTAACATAACACCAACTTAGTTACCTTGAACCTATGATCAAATTGGGACACTAATTTTTCACTCAGCTAAATATTAACACCTTATTTTATTCTTTTCACTCTTTTATCTCTCTCAAACTGCGTCTTCAAACAAGTAAATCTGCCCTTCTTCTACTTTGCTCAAATATCCCTTATGTGGCTTGATTAGGTCATTGCTATTTAGTCTAAAAAATTATATTATATATTCATGATTTATATAATTATCCTTTATGATGTTCTTCATTACCTCTTTCTACTCTTCAAGCTGATCTTTTACTCGCTTTCACTCTCATTCTTTTTCACACATTTAAGTAGGCATATTATACCTTGTACTTATACCAATTATTAGATCACTCATACTCTTTTTTGAAAAAGGCACTAAACCATAAGGTTCATAACCAATAAATATATTATAACATGTTACACACAATAATACAATCACCATTATGTTGGCCAAACTCACTTAGATCACCTTCTATTCTTATGCCTACCTATAGACCTAATGCATTAGGTCTATCTTAAGTAACACATTACAACTTAAACCACTATGGCCCAAATGGAATTCAACATAAAAATAAAAAGTTTTAAAAAATTAATTAGAATCCTCAACTAACTTTCTCCATTCTCAAGGAATCATAAATCATTTTCTTACCTCATGAAAGCTCCATTCGGCCTTAAAGACCTATTAGGACTAATTAGCCCCAAAACACTATCTAGAAAGATACAACTCAAATAAATGTATAAAAATTTTAAAGGCACAATCCACATATGGATGGAAAATTTATGACCTCAAGGTAATCATAAAATACATTATACACCATCACTCAAGATTGAAACATTCAAAAACACTTCTACAAAAGGCTCGCTCTATTATGCCAGAAAACTCCAAAATAGATTCAAGAATATTTGACCATTAAAAATTTTATAGACAATTTAATTCATGAAAAATGCATTAATAATATACCATAGAACATATGATACATAGTTACATTATTTTTACACTTACAGACTAATAAAAATGACACAAGAACATCAAACTCACATACATAAAACTTCCTATAGTTCCAAAAATAGTCATGAAGAATGTTATCTTTAGCACTTATAAGGGAACTTAAAATTTACTTATAATTAACATGAATAGTTAATAGTGAGATAAGTAACATCCTCTAATATATATAAGTATCATTGGTTATATAAGTGTCAATCTTTGGTCTTATAGACCAATTTGTTAAGCTTCTCTTTCATAGTTCTAACATAGCCAGATAAGCCATTTTGGATTCCATATATCATCTTATTAAAGTGACTCTAAAAATTATATACATAATTTGTAGGAAATTTACTTCCAAAAAAATATAAACATGTGCATTATATACACTTAATCCTATTATAGAGTCTCAAACACTTCAATTCATCTTGCATACCCAAAACTATCATTTTATCTTGAAAATTAGTCATGGTGAGCTTGCATTCCAACACCTATGTATATGACAAAAGAAGTAATTATTCATGATTATTATATTTATACATATTTAAAACATATACAAACAAAAAAATATATAGGTATAATGTAAAATATGGGATATATAGACTAATCTTTGAACCTTATGCCTTCACTATCTCTTCTTTACTATGCAGGTCATCTTGTGAACAACATTTGTAACATTTTTAATGACCTCCATGACATGTAACCAATATGGAAGTTTTTTATAGGTATTTAAAAACAACATAAATAAAATTTATCCATTACTAATCTATTGCAACATATTCCTAAATACATTCTCACTCTTGCCTGGTTTTTCTCACTGTCTTCACTATTAGGCTTTTTGGTGATAGGACAACTTATATGACCAATATAGAAAATTTTAATTATATAACCTACTAAAAAATCATCATGGGAATGATATTAAAGTCTCAAAAAAAATTCTTTAATGATTTTCATTATTTGACCCTGATAAACCCTTCTTATTATACAAAATTTATGAGAAATAAGGGTTTTTCTATAGCTTCCACTCAATCTCTTGAACACTCAATGCCACCTAGAGGTATCTATAATGTTTATCTACATGTTAAAATAATAAAAATATCCTTAAAAATCAATTTTGGGCACCCAAAAACAAAATATTCACCATCAAGTCACTTTAAGGGTTTTAGACCAATTTCCATTCTTAATATTTGTTTATAAAACTCTACCCCTAAAACCAACTCCTAATTATTGTAAAATATTATTAGGAATATATAACATTTATCCCTAATATATCATCTTCCCATATAATAGTCACATGTGCCAACAATCATCAAAAGTTCCTTCTCGGGTTAGAAGCTCTTCATTTTATCACTCAAGAGACCTCAAGACCTAATTTTCATGCTTTTTACTTTGACTCAAGACCTAAAAATTCATGATCACTCTTTTAAAAAACTATAATACTTTTGGTAAATCTCACATGAGCTATATCACCTTTAAAACTAAATTTGACCCCTCAATATGACACACTAGGTCTCTTTGCACACTAGACTTGTACCTATAAGCCACACTTAAACCTTGAAAACACCTAAACCCTCTTACACTAATATAAAAACCTCATAATCATGTCATATATCCTTTTACCATGCTCACAAACTACATTTCACAAGTTTGAGCTCACACATATCCATATCATCACCATCATGCCTCTACAAGCTATGTTCATGCTTAAGAGCAAGTCCATTCACACAGACCTACTAGGAACCATACCAATTTTATACCTTACTACCATTGTATATATACTCATAAGACTCATTATCATTCCAAGACACCTTTATACACTTTTAACTACTTCTACACATCTTCTCACAAACCTCAGCTCACTCACTTCACCAAGATTCAAAATACATGCCTTCACCAAGACAAGACTCATCTTCTTATGAACTTCGTCAATTAATGATCTTATCACAATAATCACTTTATTAAAATCAATAATATCTTTTGTATTATCTCTCATATCAATAAAAAGTAATCACTATTCATAATCTTGTCACATCTCAACCTTTTGCCAAGACCTTATGTAGAACACATGGACCTATTAGATCATGCTTAATTCATCATGATCACTTACCACACAACTTCAAAAGATCACCTCTAGGACATAAATGACACTTAATAACCTTTGAAATCAATTAAAACATCAAATTCTCAACACCCTAATAGGAATATACCTCAACAACACTAGCACGAAAAAGAGGACACTAACACCATTAGTGTTACTGTCTAATTAGGACACTACTATCTAGGAAGGGTTTTGACACATGGATCCTCTATGAGACACTCATATTAGTTATTATCCTAGTTTTTGACCTCCATATCTTCCCTGTCATTCAATCTCCAACTAAGTACTTGTGTCATTTATTTTTATTTTTAGAAGGGTCAAACTAGGTCATTTCTTTACAAATCAGTGGTTATATTTATTACATATTTTATATTATGATTTACTATATTTATACCATTTAAAAACCTATGAACTAAAATCCATAAAACTTAAAAATATAAATCAATAATCATGTGAACATGTGAATAGTATGTCATCATAGTAATTTATATGTCAATCAAAGCATATATATAACATATATATTTTAGGGAATATACATGTCATGCCTAAATAAATGTATTAATTTAGAACACAATAGTAACCAAAAATTATAGATAATTTAATTATAATACATATTAAAGGTGCATGATATGTATCATAACACCACTCAATGCCATCAATTTCAATAAGCACAAGATGATAAAGAGATGGTTTCTTAAATATGACGGAGGGCCACACACATGGGATATAAATATGATTTAAATAAGGTACATTGAGATGTCACATAAAAAAAATCCAAGGGCCATAGGTAAGGGTCATAAATATGTCACAAATTTTTTTCCAAGGGTTTCACATAATATACAAGTAATTACTATCCTATCATGTTATATTAATTACATCAACAAAGCATAAAACTCATAAATACTAGTCTACACCATCCATATGTATCAATGTCACATCATAGTATAATATCAAATCCACATAGCATTATGTAAGATATTAAAAACTATCAAGATATGTGTAATAAATATATATATCTCAACATGGTACAGAGGTCATATAAATATATAATTTGTGATATTCAAACATTTGAAATAAGATTCCCTTAGTATTACCACAATCATTGGGTGGAGGAAAGTCTAACATTTATATGTCCATGTGTAACCTATATGTCCTGTAGTACACTTATATACCCTGAAATGGATTTTTATGAAAATAATATATCTACCAAAGAGGCCATTAATAACATATGTAAATAATGTAATCTAGTAATCATGTCATGTTCAAGTCATGGTTTTTTTATTTTTTTAATATTGTGAATCTTTTTTATTTTCTTGATTTTTTTTTTGAATTTTTAAATTTTTGAAATTTTTAAAAGTGATAACCAAATTATCCTATATATGGGATGACCATGGGGAGTGATTGTATAAAATATTTTAAGGCTCCTTTATCATGAACAAGATATACCAAATGTATTTGTATCAGAATTTAATAATGAATCATGTGATATATGGTAATGGTCATAATCATTACTTATATAATCCCATGCATGATGGGTAAATATAGATTGTTGAGGAATCTATGGGGTATTCTATATATTAGGATAATGTGATAATATATGTGTTCACTATAGAACATGTTAACCTATTTATGGTACTAATTGAGTACATGTTGTAGTATATGATGACTTTTATAACCCTAGTTAACTCTCTAATGTGATCAACACTAAATAACTAGCTATCGTATATACCAAACCACATTCCTATGAAATTTATGTTTAGAAATATATTTCATATGTGTAACTAGTGGTAGTATATGATGATATTGAATGGGTGTATTAACCAACTCCCATGGTGGTAGGGGAGGAGGAAGAAATAACACTATGTTTAGAGGGAAATCATATCATATATTTGTAATTACTATGACCTTGTTGTAGTGTATTTATTTGTGATATCAATACACTATATATAGTACTTCCCAAATATTTTGCATCTAATTTCTTTATAGAAACATGTTAAAGACCATGTTACTCTGTATAACTAATAATGGTATAGATAATATGTAAAATCCCATATGAAGAGGTAGAATTATTTGTTTGAGTGTATTTTTTTTCCAAAGAATCCTTTAAATACTATTGATGTATGATTTAAATCTTGTTATGTATATCCAAGGAATTGAATAAGTATTATTTTGCACAAGCTCTCAATTGACCCATTGTCAATCATAAAACTACACATTATTTGTAAATTGATGTATGTTTGTATGAATAACATATGATAATATAAATCATCATTGAAAATATAAATATCATCAAATGTGAGCATAGGATATTCTGGTGATGTGTTAATGAGTGTACAAAAAATTATATCTATTGAGTTATCATATGTCATTGGTATAAGATACATATCATATGCATATATTATTTATGAAATATCCTTAGAATTTATCATCTCATTTTTTGGAAATAGATCATTGAATATTTTAAACTTATGATTTTCATTGTTCTATGTTAAGATTCAATATGGGGATCCTCAAATCAATAATGTTGTTATCAATAAGATATTGTTCCAATGTCTTAAATGGTAGAATTTATTTGTAGAATATCATGCAATTTTATGATAGCCATAATATTAATAACTATCATAATTACTTAGTGTAGGTATATTTTAATCCAACTCTTATAGAATAATAAGAATGATAAGGTTTCACTAAAGTAACTTATCTAAAAATATATGAGGAGGTGATTGTAATCTTGATAATTTCCTCTTTGGCAGAGTTGACAATTGAAGTTAATTTTTAGGTTTTGATACTGATTTAAATGTAATATTTTCCTCATTCTTGTTGTCTATTTACTTGACCTTGTAGCTTGGTTTGATTTAAAATTTCTTTGTTGAGGTAGTTATAGGATTAGGTGTGTACTTGATATTTTAAAAGGACATGAGATTAACTTTTTTGTCTCTTAATTTTTGGCATAGCTCATTATTTCACTAAATTTCATCTATTTCAATTCTAAAGGAAAAAAGACAAGAATGATGGGGATAAGTGATTAGAATGAACCCAAATTGGTTTGTACACCATATCCAGACATTGTGAGCACTCCTCTTTGGCTGGGGAGGACTACGTTCAAGTAAGAAAGTAATACCACAAGATGTTTGTTAGTAGATAAATGAGTGGATTGCCAAGCTATGTGTTTGTTCTAGGAAGTGTGAAACTTCCATAGAGATGATAGTCAACTTTTGAGAGATAAAAGAGTGATGAATAACTAAAAGAGAGGTAAAGATAGAGTGAAAGAGAGATAATATTACCATTATTAACAGCCTATATGTAGTAGAGAGTGATAGGGTATAGGTGATGTGTTTTATTTTATTTTAGAAGTTATTTGTGTAGGTTTTGGAAAGGTTAGGGAATCCACAGTCACCGACATCAGTAGGGGAGTGACCAATATAGGCTATACTAACAAGTTTGATGGTGAAGGTGACTGATGTTGGTTAGGCTATGGAGGTCGATAGGGGAAATAACTATTTAGGAGCTTATAGAAGGATTTTTTGGGTCTAAAAAATGGTTTTGATCAGGTCTAGGAGATTGGGGAGAGTTATAAGAAAGAGATTATGGTTTGCGTAGATCTAGTCAGAGGTTTGGTGTGTCAGGTTAAGAGAAAATAAGGGAAGAAGATTTATAACTCCCTAATGGGGTTTCAATTAAAAGTGTGTAAAGTAATGCATAATAGATATAAAGTGATAGCAGAATAAATGTTTAAACTACCTATAGAATAAGTGATGTACTTAGGTATGGTTATTGAATGATAAGTACTAGATGAATGGCCCCTATCAGGGATTTTGAACTTAAATACCTAAATAGAGAAAACAAGCAGGTGTTGTTGGTCCTCAAGAGCTTACTTTATAATTATGATTGACTTACATAAGATGACAATAAGCTAGAATGTCAAAAATAGAATGTTGAAAGCTTTAATGCAAGTAAGAATGAATTTTATTTATTTCTATTGACCTAAACTTTAGGTTGGAGTTTGGATTATATTACCAATGTCGGTGATCCCATCAATGTCAACCAAGTTTGACTAATTTTGGTGGCCCTAAAATATTTAAACCTTGTTATTTTTGGCCTATTTTCTATTACACTTCATGGCAAGTGTGGCACCTATTACAAAATGGTAAAAATAAGAGGTTAAAAAGGAGGTAGTTGATTAGGAATTTAGTTTGGAAGTGGGAATAAGTCTTGGGTAGTTAGGATGAGGGGACCAAGTCTTGAGGTGACTCATTAGGTTAGAATTAGTCATAGGGTGAGGTGGTTAGGTAAGGTGGAAAAATGGGTTTTTAATTAAGTGTTTTAAATTAATTAAATGTGTGAGGGGTAAAATCATGGGTTAGGGAGGTTAATTATTATTATTGAAAAAAGGGTTTGGGCATAGAGAGTTACACACGTGTATGTGACATTATTTTAGTGTCTATGTTTGACCCTTTTTGTCTTGTAATTTGTATTGACAAGTTTGCAAGACAAAAATAGGAGTTAGATGCTACAAGTATTCAATGAGGTATCCCCCCTCAAAATAGGAATCGATGGAAGAGAAACTAGAATTGGGTACCAATTTGATAAAAAGGTAATTGGGTGAGTGGTGAATAATTGAGCATCACTTTATATTCATATATTACTACAATTTATAGTTAACAAAGTCAACAATAGGTAAGGTTAAGGAGGAATCAGATAGAATCAACTAAAACATAGCTTGTAAGTGATAGTTGAGAGGTTAAAACAATCAAAGTTGTATCTCCAATGGTTGATGTGTCCCAAGTATTTAGGGGAGGAAGTGCCCCTAAGAAACACACAAGGGTTAAAGGTGATAGGATGGGCTTGGTTTCCATCCACAACACCTAATATATATGCATGTGCACAATATCCAACTATACCAAAATAGCATAAGTAGTCAAGACAAGCAATGCAAGGTTGGTGTAAAAGGGTCATTAAGCGAGGAGATATGCATGATCTATAAGAAAAGTCATCATGGGTAAATATTTAAGTGATATTCAATTACCCTAGTGTATGGGTAAAGTCTAAAAATTTGGGGTTTCTTGTTTATGGAAAATAGTGGAGGTAATGGTGTTGATGTCGATGACATTATTGATATCAATAATAAATAGTGTAGACATCGACACAATAGGGAAACATTGCCAATGTTGGTAGACATAAGCATTGACATTGATGGATTAGGTTAAGAATACTAATGTTGATGGTTGACCAAACCTAAAAAAAGAGGGTTTGGTGACTAACTAAACTCATTTACAACTTTATGATTAAAGAGAAAATATAGAGCTTGTAGAGTGACTAAGATGGTAGATCAAGGAGGGGACCCATATGGAGGCACACCACCATAAGAGTTAGTTGTGCCAACTAGGAGGAGATGAAGAGATGAGGTAAGAGTCTCTACTAGTTGTGAACTTTGATTTGTGTATTTATAGTTTTTAGGCTAATATAGATGTGGGGGGTATAGGAAATGTTAGTAGAGGGGTAGAAAATAGGGTAGGTTAGTTCTAGGATAAGTTGGCGGGTTATTTTCGTAGTTTTTTAGGTGAAATTTATAATTTTGGGTTTGGGTCATTCGGCCCTAGGTAGTTACCGATGTCAATGAGGTCTACCGATGTTGGTCAACATGGCATCAAGGTCAACAGGTGTCTACTAATTTCAATCAACACTTAAGCCTATAAAGCACTGATGTCAGCATTAAATTCAATGTCAATGACTATAACAAACTAGAAAAAGAGGAGAAAGGGTTAATTTAGATCTCTAATGGAAGTAATCAACTAGCCTAATGGTTAAGATAGCCTCAGAAGACCCCATGTTGATTGAGTGTTTCCTACATAACCCAATTTAGGGCCTCAAGCCAATGTAGTTCTTCTAGAGCCTAGGAAAAAGATCTAAGGTATGATTAAAAGGTGTGTTAGGAGAAATGGTTAAAAATGTAGGTTGAGATAGGTCAAGAGGTCTAGGGTTAAAAAGATAGGGCATAGTGTCAAGGGTCAAGGATATAGGTCATGAGGCTTAAAGTTGTGATAGGTAGGTAGGCCTCGAGTGGAGAGAGAGAAGAGGTAGTGAATCCTAAGGGAGAGAGAGATAGTGAAGCCTATGGTAGAGATAAAAGAGTAGGGTAATTAGCTAGGTGGATATATGGCCAAGATAACCTTAGAAGACCCTGTGTTGACTTAGTTTTATGTACATAGCCTTATTTAGATCCTTATACCATTGTAGTTCTCCCAAAGAGAAGGAAAAAATGTAGTGATAGAGTATATTAGAAAGTTTGTGACTTGAGTTGTGTGTGTATGGATGCAAGTAAGGATGGAGCTAACATTATGAGATCATCTATCACATGGTAGCCATGGGGTAAAGAGGAGTATGATTGTATTTTTGAGTCGTTCAAGATGTGTCACTTATGATAGCATTGATTGAGAGGTGGGATAACACCACCAATACCTTACATCTACAGATCATAGAGTTGATAGTGAGATAGGAGGATGTTTATAGGATTTTATGGCTACCACTCTAGGGTGATGAGATATTTTCATGCTCGATAGACTATCATGATATACACATGGTAACATTATATGGAGAGCATGTTAGTGAGGTGACCTACCATTTGGAAAGTTTCACGTAAGAGCCACTCTATATGGCTAATGAGGAGTAGCATCAATTAAGCATCTTGATGATGATTGAGATCAAGGTGTATGCATTACTAGATGTAGATGGTGAAAGATTTGTGATTGCATTGATAGGTGTATTTGCACAAATGGTTGAGTAGTAGACTATTTTTTCCTAGGGTTCAATATTTTTAGTGTAGTTATATAAAGAGTTGTGGGGTTTGAGACTATGACAGTGATACAGTTTACATGTTGACCATCTACTACATTATTGGGCTTATGAGAACATCATGGTGACATGATAATTGGGGTTACCTACCATGATCCTATCTAGATTTAGGGTTGGTTTTAAATGGTGGATAATGGGCATGGCATAGACTTGAGTGGATGATGTGGTATGGGACATTGCCTATTATCAAGACATGATTGAGGGATTGATCTCTACTAATATTTCATGGAGACCCTACCTAACATACCTAGTTTTTAGAGGACAAGCATAGTAGTTTATTGGTTTGCAAAGATCACTATGGGCTAGGGGGAGACAAGTTGGTGAGTTGGAGATGGTACTCATGACATGAGTGAGGAGTTAGTTTGGTTTAGTTTAGGATATTCTATATGCCATCCCTTGATATAGGAGCTATGACATAGAGGCACCCCTACCACTACCCCAAGAGATAGATGGGCTAGATTTTGAAGAGCTATCATCAAGGCTAGGGGTTGGAGATCTAGGGTACACAGTGGCATATACATCTTGGTGGGTAGGTTTACATCCCATAGTAGAGGTCAGGAGGTCACCACTAGATTTATAGGGGTTGGTGAGAGAGAGAGAGGGATGTAGTGGTATAGGATTGAGATGTAGTAGTCTATGCTAGAGATATAGCCCATGCATAGGTATTAGCCTTATAAGGGTAAGTAGTGACATTATAGGGTCAAGTTATGGCTCTACAAGGCTAGGTTATAATCCTATAGGGTCAAAGTGACTATAGTGACAGTAGAGAGAGACTATCTGAGAGTAGTAGGTCAGGCTACTCCTCCTCCTCCACTACCATAGGGACCAGTATAGGCTAGGACATCATCAAGTGTTATGAGACCTCCATAGATTATATCTCTAGTGAGATATATGACTACCCTAGATGAGATTGCCTATTATGAGAGGGAAATTAGAGAGTTTTCATAAATTAAAAGATATTCAGAGTTTAGAGAGTAGGAAAGGTCTATATCACATGCCACAACTTTTAGCTCATGTAGACGTAGATGAGTAGAGAGTGGTGATGACATTGCTTCTTCATGACCATGTAGAGAGCCTCGAGGACCTTGAGTGTTAGAGTTTGCCATTTTTGATTATATATGTTACATTTATATCAACCTACAAGTTGAATATGTGAGATATATATTTTGATAGAGAGAGATGATATTATGATGATGTATTTATGGACATGTATTTTGATCTTATATATATATATATATATATATGAGATGCTCATTTATTGTTATGTTGAGATGTATGTATTGTGATAGATGATGATGATATGGATGATGATTATTTTAATGTTATGTTAATGTTGATCATGTTAGTTGAGTTAGACTAGCCTTTCCCATATATGTGATGGTATATGCATAGTTAGTTGGTTAGTTTCATCTTAGCATTTTTCCAAATTTTGTGATGGTGTATGATTAAAATGAATAAATTGGTTATGTTAGTTTATTTTAGCATTTATCCATATTTATGATGGTGTATGCATAAAATAAATTGATCAAGATTTGTTAGTGTTGGTATGACATTGTTTCTTCATCTCAATAGAGAGATTAACATGTGATGTGGATGGGAAAATAAAGAGGTAGAATGCTCTTGTACTAGCAAAGATTGTAATCAGAACATAAATAGGCTCAATAAAATGAGCCCTTTACATGCCTTATATTTTTAACCATTGTGTTTGTTAGAGAAGCATCATGTTTAACTTATATTAAGTGAGCTTCACAATCCCTTGAAAGAGTAAGATGGAAAAAAGTGTAAAATGAGGGAAAATATTTGAGTAGCATAACCTAGGAAGTAGGGATGATATGCCCCTAATGTGGGTAACCCGAGAGGTACTATAGGTAAGTCCATGACTTAAAGTTTTTTTGTTGTTGTGTAAGATAATCAATATGGGAAGCCTACAATGGGATTTTTTATGGGCAAAGGTTGTATAAATCTGATCAATGTGAGAAACCTTTTTCATTTGTATTTCCCTTTGAGAACAAATCTTGGCTTAGCCATCCTTGAAGGGAGTGGTCTAAGCATTTGTTTTTAATATTAAATAGTTATCCTTTAAGGGAGCAATCTATTGATAGTAGCAAAGGGAAGTTATGTAACTTTATTTCAAGGGAGTAGTCTACATTGAGAAGCATGATCTGAGACATTATAACTTTGTCACATATCCCATTTTTTTTTTGCTTTTAGTCATGGAAAATACTATAGAGGCTTAGGAGTTTTCCACTTTGAGGGAAAAACCATACCACTATGTAGGTTAACAAAGTTTATAGGAGTAAGGGTGAAGAGGAATTTAAATGAATGTAATAGGGATGCTCAAGGGATGAGCTCAAGTTAAACACAAGGTGAAACAACACTTGTTTAACAAAAGAATGGTCATATGTGTAAGGCATTTAAAGGATCAGGTTTTGGCCTTCCTTCAAGAGAAGATAAGTGATAAGTTCCTAAGCCATACTTATGAGTTATGATATAAGGTCCAAGCCAATTAGGAGCAAGCTTACCCTATTTTCTTTTCTCCATGTTCATCACGTGTTGATTTTATTTTAAGATGAGATCTTCTATATTGAAATATTATTATTTGAGGTTTTTGTTATGAGCACATTTGATATGCTCCTAATAGATTTGGAGGTGATTGAGGGCTATGAGATGATGCTCATCAAGTAATTCAAGTTGAGCCAAACATTCTTGGTAAAGTCATCGTTAGTATGTCTTGTGAAGAAACGCAAAGAGAAGGAATCTCAAATTTAAGAGGCAAAACAACCTCCATACCATTTACCAAAGAAAAAGGTGTAGCACTTATAGGGGTCAAATTCTAGTGTAGTAAGCCCATAAAGCAAAAGGAATGTGCGTGTGACAATCCTTGCCCATATCATTGACTACATTCATGAGGATTTGGGTCAATGTTTTGTTAGAAGCTTCTGCTTGTCCTTTTGCTTATGGATAGTATGGTGATGAAAATCTTAATTTTATTCCGAATGTATCACAAAGACTTTGAATGGTCTTGTTTTTGAATTATTTTTCATTATCTATTATAATTTTATGAGGGACACCCGAATGATAGATGATGTGATGGTTGATGAAGTCAATAATATTGTTAGCTTTAGTGGAGATGAGAGGGATAGCCTTGACTCACTTGGTGAAGTATTTAGTGGTATTAATGATAGAATGATGGTAGAGAGATGAATGAGGGTTAATCTCTCTAATCAGATCTAAGCCCCATTGGGAGAAGGGCCAAAAGTCTTTAGTGATTTGTAATGCATGACTAGGGATGTGAAGGAGATTAGTGTGTTATTAACACTTGATGTAATATCAAATGTAATCAGCATAGTCTTGATGAAGTGTGGGCCAATAATATATAAGTCAAAGGATATGCTTGACAACTACCTGACCATTGAAATTCCCACCACAAATCCCATCATGGACTTCCTAAATAGTGAAGGGAATCTTAGTACTAGTGAGGCATCTAAGGAGAAGACCATCAAAACCTAGCTTGTAGAGAAGTCCCCCTAATATAGTGTAATGAGTGGCATGTTTTATGAAGGCATGTTTCCCATTATTTGAGAGATCAGAAGGGGTAAGAGAGAAGGAAAAATAATCCATGATTTGTTTGTACCATAAGTCATGTGGGTTGGCTATTACATTTTTAAAAAAGAGGATGTTAACTAAGACATAGGAGGGTAATATTAAGTGATGCATAATGACATATATTCTTGAAGAAGAAGATGAAGAAGGTATGTGTGAACGAAGTGAAGCCATCATGTCAACAAACTTGTGTTTAGATCAAGGAATAGTTTGTAAGAGATAAGAGTCAAATGATCCCAATAACATATCTACATGATGTTTATACTACTATATAATTTTGTTTTTACATAGGTAGGAACCATTAACCTAGTTAACCACTAGCTAAGAATCACCAAAAATGGTTATGGATTTGATACCCAAGAAGAGATCTATTTGAAGTCTTAGAATCAAAGCCTCATATTCAACCATATTGTTAGTGCACTTAAAATCTAGTTTAAATGATAAAGGCATAGGCTCACCATCTAGAGGAATAAGAATGACCCCCATACCCATGCTATGTTGACATTTAGATCTATCAAAGAACATCATCATTTTATAGGAGATTTCATAGGTGGAGATTATTGTGATCGATTCATCAAGGAATTTAAGGTTTGAAGGTTTATTATCAGGTAAAGGGGCATTAAATAACTGGTCAATTATTGTTTGCCCCTTTATAGACTTTTATTGAATGAATTCTAAGTCAAATTATGAAAGAAGCATGAGCCACTGAGATACACATTAGTTGTTATATGGCTTGGAATGCATGTATTTGAGGGGATAAATATGGGTGACCACATAGGTTTTGTGATTTAAGAGATAATGGTGAGCTTGAAGGCAAAAAAAATGAATGCAAGGCAAAGACTTTTAGTATAAGTATATCAAGTCTCATAATAGATAAGTGTGTAGATTATGTAGCAGACCACCTGCTCTCAATGTTGGTCATCTCGATGTGCAATCATAGCACCTGAAGAATGGTCTATTACAAAGATATAGAGGTAGAAAGGTTGATTTTCCTTAGGTGTAATAAGAATTAGTGGGGAAAGGAGATATTGTTTAATTGCATCAAATGCTTCCTAGCAATCAATATTTCAATGGAAAGAGACATCCTTTTTGAGGAGATGGTGAAAGGATAGGTAATGATTTGGACACTGGGAAATGAAGCAGTGAATTGACTAAAGTTTACCCTGTAGGCTATGGAGTTTTTTGATATTAGTAGGTGGAGGCATCTCTACGATTTCTCTAACCTTAGTAAGATCGACCTCAATACCATGGAGAAAAAAGATAAAACCTAAGAGCTTACTGAAAAGAACACCAAATACACATTTCTTAGGGTTCAGTCAAATGTTATATTGGAGGAGATGAGTAAATATGGTTTTGAGAATCATCAAGTGGTCTTAACAAATTTTAGACTTGCCTAGTAATTCATCCACATAATCTTCTATAATTTTGTGTATGAGATCATGAAAAATGTAGGTCATGGCACATTGGTAGGTTGCACCAATGTTATTCAGGACAAAAGGTATGACCTAATTATAGAAATTCCCCCATGGGGTAATGAAGGTTGTCTTGTACTAATCCTCAAGAGAAACTAGGATTTGATTATATCTAGATAATTTATCCATATGTGATAACATCTCATGGCCATCCATTAGATCAATAAATTAGGAAATATTGGCAATGGGAAATCATCTTTTAGATAAGTGAGGTTTAAATCATGGTATTTAGTGCAAATGTGGATTCTCTCAATTGCTTTTGTGATAGGAACAATATTGGAAATCCATTGTGGGTAGTCAATGTGATGAATAAAGTTAACAAAAAGGAGGTGTTGTTTGATAAGGAGAGTAATACAAAGATGCATCTTACAAATCTTCTGCTTAAAAATTTTAGCATCTCAATTGGTGATAATGTTATGGGTGATGATAGAGGGGACCATACTAGGCATGTCATTGTAAGACAAAGAAAAGGCTTTGCTATGGTCATTTAAGAAATGTGGCATAATAAGCTTGCTTAGAGGAATCTAAAGATTGACCAATCTTGAGGATGTGAGGGTTATCAAGAGAGGGTAGGTTGATGTCAATGGTAGATTCATTTAACATAGCTTGTGTTTTAGATTGGAGTGATCATTAGATATAGGAATCATCCTCACCCATGTAGGTGAGAATTTTGTAATCATCTTCACATTAGATAGTGTTAATAGTGGGAGAGTATTCGTCAATTATTTTAAGATAAATGAGAGGAAGGGACCTTGATTCCTTACCCTAATGATAGGTGAGAGGCCCCAAATGGATGGCATTTATTGAAAAAAAATTAGGAGGTATAGATACCTCTGATTTGGTAGGTGATGGTAGAGAAGAAGGTGGATAAGGATAAATTAGTTCTTTGATAATTAGTACATGGGAATTCTTAATGAGTTTATTTGGTTCATCATATTACACTCCATGCCTCTTTTTAGCATTTTCAATGGTTTTGCTAGTAGGATATTCAATATGAATATGGACACATTGTTCGTAATGACCCAAACCAAATCCTTTCTAGGTGCACATATAGAGATAGGTGTGATTAAATCTAGGGTTACTCAAGAAAGAGAAGTCACAGGTAAATGGTTGTGGTGAAGAAGATGGATTGTTGGTAGTGGGAACTTGATCAATTCCCCCATATGTGAAATTAGTTCAAAGGTTAGAGGGGCCATAAGGGATAACCATCCCAATACATGGATCATAATTTGGGTACATATGAAGCCTTCCATAATCTTTTAGAGTATAGAACATGTCAAGCATCAACAAATGATATTTTTTGAGTGATAAATGTTGAAAGGTCTCTTCCATGGGATCCTTGTTAGGAATTTTTGTTGCCAATATCTATATAATTGGGGGAGTTCAACTTGTTGAAGCTTCAGAAGTATTATGTGGAGAATATGATGTTTTTAATGGAATGAGAACATCATTGGGACTAGAAGGCATGTTGCATGTTTTAAATGGAGGTGGGTTAGTAGGTATGACATGTACTTGTCCATCATGTTCAAACTTGACACATCACTATAAATTTGAGGGTACACCTACCATAACATGTATCCAAGTTCATCCAAGTAGTATGTTATATTGGAACTCTCCTTCCAAAATGTAGAAGATCTTGGGAATAGTGTGGGGACCTACATAGATATGTAAGACAATATTGCCCATTGTAGTAGTTATAGTATCATTAAATTAGTAGAGTACCACATCTATTTGAGACATGTAATTGTTAGAAAGGGCTAGATTTTTTTAGGCATGGGTGGAAATAATATTACTAGCTCCCCCATCAATCATAACTCTCTTTATATGAGTTTCATCAATACATGTGATAATAAAAAGGGTAGAATCCTGATCTTTAGTTTGTTGTAGTAGGATTTCCAAGTCACTAAAAGAAATTAGGGAGATGGAATTAAGGGAGCTGACCAAAGATGTAAGAGGTTTGGGATAATTTGATTTTACCTCAATCATTTACAAGGAACAATTAAAAGCTTGATGGTGTTAGGATGAGTTTTGTATTAACTCATACAAAGACATTTTCACAGAAGTTTGGTGGAGCTATTTCACCATCAAGTTTTTAATAACATTCAAATATGTTATTTTAGGAACACCCAAGATGGAAATATTATGATTAAGAGGAGTGTCTTTGGTGAAGGGATGGGCCCAAGGACTAGTGACCTTTTCCTTAGCTTTATCTTTTTATTTTTATGACCATGTGGCCACATTAACTGTGTTGATCTAAAATGTCGGTGAAGAAAGTGGTAAAGGGGTTATGACCACATATTTGAGTTTGAATTGAGGTGGAATGGTAGGAGGCACTATAGATGTTGAAGGTGGAATAATATGAAGGTTAATGGGAGTATCATCAAAGAGAGTGTCAACATTGAAGTGTTACCAAATAATTATTATGAGGGCTTTAAAACTCTTAGTATTGTGTCAAGGTGAATGATGATATAAACACACTTGTGTATCATTAAACCAAGATGGATTCATTCCAAGAGGACTATAAGGCTTAATGAGAGGAAGAGTTATTATGGAAGATTGTAATAAATTATGTATGAAAAAGCTCTGAGAGCCTATAGGTGGGCTCTCACTTATTGTGCTAATAAGAGTGAACACTTTCTTGTGTTTTAGTGTTGCAAAGATAATTTTATGTGGTGCTTTATTTGGTGATGATGGAGATACATCTTTTGTTGCTACTTTTTGAGTGTCAAATGTGAATGGTCTATCAGATGGCAAAGGTAGGAGTGGAGGTAACTTCACCTTTTATTTTTCTTGGGTTGGAAATATTCTAACTAAAGTAGAGGGGTGTGGTCCCAAAATGGATAGTAAAGTTGAGGGTAGGGATTAACGAGATCTAAGAAGATTAATTTTTTTTGTAATTTAGGTCACAAAACTCCAACTTGTGGTTGAGGAGCTAAATCTAATTTTACCTATGGATGAATCGAATTAGAGATAGGGTGTATACCTAAGGGCCTGATCTGCTTTAATACAATAGACTCTATGGGGGTGAGGTTTATGACATAGATGGTTGAAATTTAGGTGCTTTTGGTGAAGAAGCTATATGTTTGTCAAATACTTTAGGATAAAGGGTAGTGAGAGGGTTAGTGATAAAGGTTGATATTTATTATATTGGATAAGGAGTTTTAAGTTAGTTCCAAAATGTCACATGATCTATACTTTTCACCAAACATGAGAAGGGTTTAGATGAAGTTGATGTAGGCCTTACGGTTGTGTCTTTAGAAGGTTGAGGTGTTTGGGAAAGAGGGAAATTATTGGTTTTAGCTACTTCATGTTAAAGATGAGAAAGAACCACAACAAGGTCTTCTTTGATAGAGACAAGGGAAGAGAGATGGTCTATCATGGATGGGGGAGAGGTAGGTGAAGAAGTTTCCTCAAAAGGGTAAAGCATAGGTATTATGGCTCCCTTAACAATTTGATGAGGCATAGGTAAATTATGATCCTCCATAGGTAAAAGAAGGGGTAAGAGTGGTATAATGGGAATAGGCACAATAGGTCTCTCATCTATTATGGGAGTAGATAATAATGACTCCTCTAAGTTCAAAGGTGGAGTGGGTGGGGTACTACTACTTTATAAAGGTGGAGGAGAGGTAGGCAAAGAAGGCTCCTCTAGATGGTATAATGTAGGAATGATGTTCCCTTCAACATATGGTTGAACAACAGGTAGGGTGTGGTCTTTAAGTGGTAAGAGGATATGTAACATTGGTGCAAAAGGTATTGGTATTAGAAGCTCTTCAGGTAGTAAAAGAAGTGGTAAAGGAGGATCTTCCTCATGGGGGTATGGAATGGGTGAAATAGGCTCTTTTACTTGAGGAGGAAGAATGGAAAAAATATATGCCACTAAATGTGGTAGAGGATTCAATGAAATGGATGTCTCTTATTGAGGAGAAAGTTGAATTAAAGGTAAAGGAAAGATCATATTAAATGTATGGATATTATGATCACCTAAGTTAGTTATGGTCTAAATAATATTTTGATTTGGTGAATGGTTAGGAAAAGGGTGTTTGAACACATCCATACTTATATTAGGGGGTGCATTAGGATTATCCATGATGAGATCACCTCTATCAAGCATGTCTTGAATAATGTTCTTGAGTGTCTTATAGTTATTAGAATTTTGGCCTTTAACTAGATGGTAACTGCAAAACTCATCTTCCTTATACCAAGTTGGAATAGGAGAGGAGTCAAATTTTATAGGAGGTTTGATCTGAGGAAGGTTTATGACACCTTGTTTTAATAGTTTCTCCAAGATGGATGTGTATGACTCCCCAATGGGAGTGTATTGTCTTTGTTCATACCATTGTTGTAATTCTTGGTCAAATTTTAGGAAGTCAAGGAATTTGATTGGTTTGTGGTTGTGGAAGAATCTGACTTAATGACCACCATATTGGTAGAGCCTTTAGCTTTTTGGTTAGAGGGAGAAGTTTTTGAGGAGTCATTTGATTTGGAATTGGGATTCTTATTACGTAACTTGACTTTGCCTTCATTTATAACATGAACCTCAAGTTTTCATGCCATTGTAAAGGCCTTATCAAATGTGTAGAAAGTTGGTGATCAGAGTGAGGATGAGATGTGCTTCACACATGCCCTTGAGAAGAGATCAATAAGCTCAAGTTGGGGTAAGGAGAAGGAGATTTGATTGATCAAGCTTCTCCAATGAGCAACAAAATCTACATTAGACTCATCATCAAAATTTTTGATAGAATAAAGGTCTGTTATAAAAACCTTCTTAGAAATGTTAATAGAGAAATGGTCTAGGAATATTTGTGTGAGTTGGGTAAATGAGAAAAGGGAGTGATAAGGGATAGAGCTATACCAATCCAAGGTAGCACCTAAAAGAGACATAAGGAAAGTATGAAGTAGTAATGCATCAATCATGCCCTATTAAATAGCAAGCATGTTTAAATACTCATAAGTTATTTTGTGGGTCCTCTTTACTTTGGAAATGAGTAAATTTAGTGATTTATCACTGGCTTGGATAAGGGAGAATAGGCATAGAAGGATGGATTGGTTCATTGCATATATAATCATAAGATAACATATTCTTTGAACCAAAAATGGATGTCTCTAGATTAGACATCTTGTCTATCAGCATCTTAATGAGGTTTGGAGGGGGATTAGTTTTGTGGATACATCCTAAATTATAGGGAACTTGATAGGAAGCAAAGGGAGTGTATAACATAGCTTGTTAAGTTTGTTTTGGAGAAACATAAGGATAATGAGTCATAATATAGTGTGCAAAAAGAAAAGGGGCTTGTCCCATTAGGTTGGAGATTATGCCTTGGTTGGATGTTATTATTGTAGGTTGGATTATTGGCATGGTTAGATTGGATGAAGGGTGAGTCATAACTTAGGTAATTATATGTGCAAGGGTAGATACAATAGGTACCACTAAATTTTGAAAAGGGGTAAGACTTGACTGAACTGGTTGTGGTTGTGAAAGTAAAGAAGTCATACCAAGGTTTAGGTGGGATTAGGTAGTTGGAGATGCTAAACTTTGGACACTATTTATAGTTGGGTTACTCTTCAAAGTGGTGGTTCGGTTAACTATGGGGAAAATAGTGGAGGAAACTAAAACTAAGGTTGTCTCCATTAGAGAGGTTGGTATACCATAGATTGGGTCACTTGAAGAATTATAGGTTTAGCTCATAGCAAGGTAATGTTGAAGGGCTGCCACATTGTGATCAAGAATTTCATCAAAATATTGATCTCCCTTAGGCACAATGGGAATTTGGTTGGGGTTGGGAGTATGTTATGTATCTAAAGAATGCTCCATGATAAAATCAAAAGTGAGAGAGGAAGGTGGAAGTGGTTGTTGGCTTACATAATCGGTAATAATTTTTGCTTGAGTTCATGTCAATACCATGTAAGAGGAAGTATAAATAGTCTTATTACCATGTACTATAAATAGAATAAGGAAAAATCAAATTTGAGTGTGGATAATGGGTTATTTTAGCTTGTTGTTTTGAGTAGATGAAATTACATAGTCACTGACATCGGTCACTTGACCAATGTCAATAGAAAAAGTTTGTCGATGTCAATGGATTAACCGATGTAGATAGGTAAAATCTACCAATGCCAATAGGGTTAACCGATGTCAGTCACAGTGATATCATGGGAGATAGAAAATTTGATGTTTTAAGAAACTAAAAGTTGAAACTAGATAAAATAATGGATGTAAGAGGTCTGTGTAAGAAGGAAGAACACTCAAAAAACCTAAGATAATAGGTTATACAAATAGAGTATTATAAATAGTATTGATTTTATGAATCAATAGGAAAATGTCTTTACCAACTCCATAATATTGAAGGAAATAGAAAAGTAGAAAAAGAACATATATCCAACAACTATTAAGTCTTAGAGATTAATTTTTAATCTCATGTTGGCTTATGTCTTAATCAAATAATAAAAAGAGAATTTGGTTATCAAAGGTACTAAAAAGCAATCTAGAGCTAGTTTTAGGTTAGTTTTAGTGCTCAAGAGGAAATCTATGTTAGACTAGGTATGTAGATTGTCCTAAGAGCTTGATCTCTACACTTCATAGACCTAGAGCCGAGCCAAGCCACTTAGCCAAAATATACCTTATGTCTAGAGTTTATACTCTACCAAAAAATGGAATGGGTTTTCCCCTTGGTAGTGAAATCTAAGTAGGATAGCCGAGTAGGGTAAGGTGATCCACCAGGTGATGAAATCCTAATGGGTATTTTCTTAGGTGAGTTTAGATGTTTGTTTGTGTGAAATTTATTTGGTTGTGTAACATAGGTGAACTACAATTTATTCAAAATGCTTGTAATTAACTAGGTGAGTTAATATGCAACAAGCAAACAATGAAATGTAGTAGGTTTTAAACCCAAATCTAAAATGTTTAGATTTGAATGAAAAGAAATATAAAATAGGAATAGACTATGAAATTCATTATCTTAATGTTCATACAAGAATAAGTAAAGAAGAGATTTTTTTTTAACTTATAAAAGAAAAATGATAAATTTAGAGGCAAAGAGAAAAGAAAGAAAATTTTAGTTTAATGGTTTTAAACAGAAAATAAAATGTTGAATTTTTTGTTTTAAGAGAGAAGAAAAGGCGAAAGTGAAAGAAATTAAATTTTCACTATAATGCACCTATATGAAGCTTAAAACAAGAAATAAACCTAAGGAAAACCCAAGGGTCTCATCGGGCGTGCCATAAATGTTTCACTAAATTTTGTCTATTTCAAATCTAAAGGAAAATAGAAGAGAATGATGGGGATAAGTGATTAGAATGAACCTAGATTGGTTTTCACACTGTATCTAGACATTGTGAGCACTCCTATTTTACTAGGGAGGACTACCTACAAGTAATAAAGCACTACCACAAGATTTTTGTTAGCAGATAATTGAGTGGGCTGCCAAGCTACATGCTTGATCTAAGAAGTGTGAAACTTCCTTAGAGATGACAATACACTTTTGAGAGACAAAAGAGTAATGAATAATTAAAATATAAGTAATGAGAGAGTGAAATAGAGATAATATTACCATCATTAACAACCTATATGTAGTAGAGAGTGACAAGGTGTAGGGTATGCATTTTGTTTGTATTTTAGAAGTTGTTTGGGTAGGTTTTAAAAATGTTAGGGAATCCACAGTCAGTGATGTCAATAGGGGAGTGATCGATATCAGTTATACTACTGAGGTCAGTGGTGAAGGTGACCAATGTTGGTTATGTTATCGAGGTTAGTAGGGGTAATAATTATTTGGGAGCTTGTAGAAGGATTTTTTGAGTCTAGAAAATGGTTTTGATCAGGGATGAGAGGTTGGGGAGAGTTATAAGAGAGAAAGTATGGTTTGGGTAGATCTCATTAGAGGTTTGGTGTGTCAGGTTAAGGGGAAATAAGGGAGGAAGCTTTGTAACTCCCTCATGGGGGTTCAATCAGAAGTGTGAAAAGTAATGCATAGTAGATATAAAGTGATAGAAGAATAAATGTTTAAAGACCTATAAAATAAGTGATGTACTTAGATGTGGTTACTAAATTATAAGTGCCATATTGATGGTCCTTATCAGGGAGTCCAAACTTGAATGTCTAAATAGAGAGAACAAGTGGGTGATGTTGGTCCTCAAGAGCTTAATTCCTTATCGTGATTGACTTATGCAAGATGACAGTAAGCAAAGATGTCAAAAATAGAATGTCAAAATCTTGAATTCAAGTAAGAATGAATTTTCTTGATTTTTGCTGACCTAAACTTCAGGTTGGAGTTTGGCTTATATTATTGATGTCAACATCCCTAGAATAGGTAAACCTTGTTATTTTTGGCCTATTTTTTATTGCTCTTCATGCCAAGTGTGGAACCCATTACAAAATGGTAAAAATAAGAGGTTAAGAAGGAGGTAGTTGATTAGGAATTTAGTTTGGAAGTGGGAATAAGTCTTGGGTAGTTAGGATGAGGGGACCAAGTCTTGAGGTGACTCATTAGGTTAGAATTATTCATAGGGTGAGGTGGAAATAGGGGTTTTTAATTAACTTAATTAAGTATTTAAAATTATTTAAATGTGTGAGGGGTAAAAGTGTGGGTTAGGGAGGTTAATTATTATTATTGAAAAAAGGGTTTCAGCACAGGGAGTTACACATGTGTGTGTGATGTATTTGTGGTGTCTACACTCATTAGATGATTTTAATATCTTCAAGATAATTGAATCAAGCTGTTGTGTAAGAGAACTTTGCTTGAATATGTCTTGTAAGATAATTTCGACCATAAATTTAGTCATCTTGGCTAGCATAGTATTTTACCATTGGCTCATTATACCTTTGATGGATATTATAAATTTACAAATGAAAAAGTTTCTCATCGATGTTGATAGAAAAATTTATTATAAACTGATATGAAAAAGGGTTTATTGCTCTAATTGATTAGAGATTAAAGGCATAGAACCATGAAAAATTAAAATATTTGAGACTTCTAGGGAAAAGCCTATTTAATAATTTGTCATTATATGTGGAGTCCAAGTGCACTACGTGAAATGATCAAAGGTTTTGTTTTAGGATCATCTTTATCTTTGTATAATGTAATATTAGGAGATACAAAAAATGTAGGTAAAGGACCAAATTTTATCCTAGGGGATAACTGATTATGAATTAAGTCTTGTGAATGCATGGAATGGATAATTATATATTCACCTCATTTTAACTAAAAAATATTAGCATGTAGAGCCGTAATATTCTACTCAATGGAACATGTATTGGGTGAGGTTAGTGATGTAACATGTGGTCATTATAGGAGACTTAAATGTTTCATATGTAGGAATGAATATATAAATCTGTTATAGGTATCATATTTCACCCACACTTTAGTTGGATATCATATATGTTACTAGACCTATAAAGGTAAGAATGATACTAATAATATAGGTATGAACACTTGAAGTGGAAGTAATAGCTCAAAATAATTATTTTATATCATAGAGGAGGTCATATTATTCCCCATATGTAATAATTTGAGCCAAATTTTTATATTCATATCTTGAAATATATAAAATTTCATGAATATAATGTGGATTCAAATTAAGATACTCAGTGAATTCTTAGTCATCCATGGCACCAATTTGGTATGTGGTAGTTGTTTCATGAGTATTATCAGTCTTAAAATTTATGATCATTATATCAATAATTTGTATAGAATATACTATATAATCAATATTAGGAATAAAATTTAAGTAGTGGGCTAAGCACACAAAGTTGGGGGATAAAAAGTGGCCTACCCATGGCCATGATTTTCCTAAAATTTTAGAAATTTAAACTTCTATAGATAATTTGAGATATCTACACTCCAAATTTGAAGATGGTTTAAGAACACGAAATGTATAATTTTGAGTCTAGTTTCTAAAACACTAAATTTTTAAGAAAATAGTTAATTATAATTAGGTCAAACATATAAAATTTGAAGAAGCACTCTTATGGTTTTCAAAAAATATATTAGATAGATGTTCCTGTGGTCCACCATTTTGTAGAAACATTTAATATTATTTGAAACCCTTTGGGAAAAATTTAGATAATATATTCTAATTTATGACCTAATTTTTTTTTTCAATTAATACATTTTTTTATGATTTTTAAAAGTAAATAGATCATAAAAACTAGAAAATAATGGATAGCCATCTATGTGGTGCACCTAACTACCTCAATAAAAAACAAAAATCAATTTTTTTTAATGTGTGTATAATGAGGTCTACTTTGTGACCTTATAAATTGTTTTAAACTTGGATTAAAGAAAGATAAATTAAATGAACATGTATAGGAATGTATGTTTGTGGCTTTTAGTGGCCTAAAAAAGGTATAGTTAGAAATCAACATAGTTTGAAACCTTAAATTAGTCCAAAAATTATAAAAATGATATTTGTAGAGAGAGGAGAGTGTGCTCATTGTGATGGTATTAAGTTTTTGAATTTTCACATTGAAATTCTTAGTGTCTTTGGTAATCAAATTTGAATTTTGTTTTTTTATCATAACTCTCAAAACTTGGAAGTATATTGGCAATCTAAGCCTTTGGCTTGTGAATCCAATCCATCCTCAAGCCAAAAGGCATGAGAATTGATTTCAAATTCAAATACCTTGATCACATTAATAACTCAATCACATTATTAACATGATTATGGTATTAATTATGTTAGTAATATGATCACATTAATAATGTGATTGCATTATATATTCTCAATATCCTAAAACCCAAATTTGAATTTTGACCTACTAAATGAGCCATTAGGCCTAGTAGTCTTAAAATTTGATAACATTGAATGATAATTGGAGATTTATTAACCTATGAATAAAATTATTCTTATTTTGATCACAATATGGTGTGAAATTGGGCCAATATATCCCAAATTAACATTATATGGATATATTTCCTTGGATGGAGCTTGGTTGGCCCTAATTACATATCAAACTAAATTACATACTTGGTTTTTTATAATATGGTGTGTAATCAGAGACCCAATTGACATCATATGGACATAATTCCTTTCTTAAGACTCATTTTAACCCTAATTATGTATTAGATTGAATAAAATATTCAATTAATTTAATATGGTGTGTTATCAGAGCCCTATTTGACATTATATTGAAGAAATTCCTTGTACAGGGACTGATTACTCTTAATTATAGATTATATTAAAGAAAATACTCGGTTGGTTAAATATGATGTGAAATTAGGGAAAAATATTCACAATGGACATTAGATGGACATAATTCATTACATGGGGAGAAAAATTCCTTGATTGACATTAGGTGGAAGAAACTAATTACAAAGGACTTGGTTGTCCCCAATTGTGTATAGTATTGAAAAAAATATCAATTAATTCAACATGGTGTAATTAGAGCCCCAAATGGCATTATATGGATTAAATTACTTACTTAGGGATTGAGTGGTCCCAATTTCATATCATATTAAACCTAAATACTTAATTGGTTTAATATGGTGTGCAATCGGGGATAATGGAAACAAACCAACATTATATGGAAAAAATTAATTTCATGGGGCTCAGTTGGCTGAAATTATGTATAAGATAACACCAAATACATGATTAGATAAATATAGTTTACAATTAGGGCTGAAGAAGTCATATTGGCATTAGATGTGTTTAGTTACTTACATGAGCCTTAGTTGGCCATAATTGCATATTCAACTTAACTAAATATTTGGTTGATTCAATATGTTATGTATTTAGGACCAACAGAGCCCCCTATTAATAGTAGAAGGATGAAATTTATTATAGAAGGATTATTTAGAATAAATTTCATATCATATTGAACCAAATATTCTTTCAATTAAAATTGGTGCACAATCAAAATACTAATTGTTATTAGATGGATGTCATTCCTTGCAGAGGGTTCAATTGGTCCTGATTTCATATTAAATTGAAACAAACACTCAATTATTTGAATTAGGTGTGAAACTAGGGCCCTAATTAAAATTATTTTGACATAATTCGCTGGGTAAGCCTTGATTGGCCCCAATTATGTATCATATGGAATTGAGTAATTGATTGGTTCAATATGGTATGCAATTAGGCTAAGTAAGCCCCAATTTCAATTATATGAATGTGATTCCTTGTACATGGATACTTTGGACCAAATTGAATATCAAATCACAAAAAATACTTTTTTTTAATATGGCGAGTTCTTGGATCCCCAATTGATATCATATGGATGGAATTCCTTACACTAAGGCTCAATAGGCCCCTAGGATCAATTTAGACCTAATTAACATCCTTTATATATAGTAATAATTACGTTCACAAGGACGAACTTGGTTAAAATTGCATCACTCGTTACCATAATTGACTTTGTAGGCTCATTTTGTGATGATGTGGGGGATAATTGATCCCAAATTCACATTCTTTACTCTCAGATATAGGTTCAAGGAGCTCAAATTTGCCACAATCACCATCACAATTGTACCTTATATACCCTAAAACCTATATACCCTATGCCCTAATCCATAAAGTTCTTAATCCCTAAACCCTAAATATTATTGTACCCAACATCCCCTCTTTCTTTAAAAAAAATGGGGACCCAGATTTTTTTTAGACTATGGTCTTAATATAGAGCCCCTATACTATGTGTTTATATAAATTCTAGGAAAAATATTGATTGCTATTATGTTTTCATAGGCTAAACTCTTTTATTCTATCAAGTTCATTCTATTAAGTTTGTGTTTATTGAACTTATTCTATCAAACTTATGTTTAGTTCAATCTCTTTGCCAAGGTGTTTGTTTGGGAACTTATTCTTTTCAAAACTTGTAATTTTGGGACTTAGCAGTCTTTTTAAGTTTTATGTTTCAGGTGTTTTTTATACTACCTTTGTCAACTAATTCTTTGTGGAATTTTTCCTATGAATTTATTTCATTAAGGAAATTATTGTGGACATTTTATTCAAAATAATTCCCCCAAATGAATTAGGTTTATAGACATTTTTTTTGAAACAAATCCTCTAACATATTTCCTTTAGCCCTTTAGAACTACCCTTTAGGATTTTTGAAAGTTCCCTTTGTCCTTTTGAAAATATCTTTCAAGCCCTTTCCCTGATGAAAATGACACTTTGGAATTTTTATCGACATATATTTTTCCTAATGCAAAAATCCTAAAACAATTCCCTAAAGCAATCTTGCCAATATAATTTTTTTGAAATAATGACCCTAAGAGCACATACCCTTTGGAGTTTATGCAACCTACCCTTCAAGACTTTTGTCCTACACCCTTTCCCCATAAAAACTTTAACTTATGAAGTAGACCCTTCTGGCATTTTTTCCATGAAGTAGATCCTTCAGCCTTTGACCATCCCTTTGACCCATTCCTTTGAACATTTTATCTAAAAAAATTTCCTTCAAATTTTTCCCTTAAGGACTTTTTTCCTAAGCACTTTCCATTTACACCTACCCTTTGAGACTTCCATCCCAAACTTTTTACCTGATACAATTCCTTCATACATTTTATCCAAGAGATTTTGTCCTTTAGCCTTTTGGCCTCCAAAACTTACCCTTCAGGACTTTTGTCCTGGGAATTTTTCCCTTTAAACCATTCCTTTAGATATTTTCCTAAGAGACCATGCCCTTTAGCCAATTGCTTTGTATATTTTCCTCAAAATATTTTTTCCTTTTACCAATTCTTTCAGACATTTTATTTGAGAGATTTTTCCCTTCAACTAATTCCTTCAGACATTATGTCTCAGACATTTTATCTGACAAAAATGACCTTTTGAAATTTATGTCTTGGACATTTTTTTTGACGAAAATGAACCTTTAGGATAATTTATTTAGACACTTTATCTAAGAGAATTATTGTAGACATTTTATCTAAAATAATTCCCCCTGATAAAATTGATATGGATTTTATGTCTCAAACATTTTGTTTGATGAAATTAGGGTCCTTGTGCACAAATCCTACAATATTTCCCATGAAATAATTTCCCTAAGATAAATACCATACTTCTAAGTGGCACCCCTAATTAGAGAGCATTTTATAATGTCTTGAGCTTGATTTAATATTTTATCCCAAGTCTAAATCATATTTTATTAATACAAAGACCTTAGGCTAAAATATTCATGTAGGATACTTTATACATATTTTCCAAAGTAATATGATAAGTCTTCTTCTCATTTATACTTGCAAGAGTAGAACAAACTAACAAATGATAAGTGTCTAGCTCATAAGGGTTTAAATTTTGATGATCACATAGATGTCATTGATGGCCACAAGGACATATTTGATGGTCACACAAATTTAAAATTTAGGATCATCAATAAAAATATGTGGGTTCAAATTATGGAAGTCGCATGGACATCATTAATGGTCATGAGGACATCTTTTATGGTTGTGCAATTGTAAAATTTAAGATCAAAAAGAAAATGATAGGGGTTTAAATTTTGATGGTCATATAGACATCATTGTTGGTTATCATGACTTCATTTATATTCATGTAAATGTCACTTTTAAGCTCATAAATTAGACATTTTAAAATCAAAGGTTATTAGGCTCAGGTAGATCGATGGCCAACATGGATATACATAGTTGATCTAATGATATGATATTAGTAGAGACTTTTCAAAGGAATGAGGATGTGACAAGTGTCAAAAGCTTACAAAAGATAAACAGTCAAAGCACTAGATATATGAACTATATTAACTTGAGTATAAATGATCTACTATGCAAGATCAACATGGACTATTCAAAGGAGCTACCAAGTGGCACAAAAACATTCAAGCTAGGAATATAAGTAATATCAAGACTCCTCATAGAGTTGTCAAGTGGCATGCTCACATTCCATCATGCAAAAAATTGATGGTGCAAATCAATAGTAGACTATTCTAAGATTTGAACCCAATGAGGTGGGGACACATGTCCTAAAAGCAATCATCATATTTCAAAAGGTAGAAAACATAATAGTATGGATAGATCGACTAATATGAAATATCAATAGTTTATTCTCATAACCTATAAAATGATGCATGTATAGTTCTAGTAAACAACACATATTTTGAAGTTTAGCATAAAGTTCAAGCTAAAATTGCCTTCATATTCATACACATGCACATGTTGCATAACTTTTGCAAAGGCTATTTTAAACTGATAACTACAAGTAGATTTTTATATGGTTTTGAACCATATTTATAACTCATGTTATAACTACCACATGTAATGGCCTTTCATGAGCTTGGAGGATGAGGTGACCACTTCCCCACGTCTATAAAAACAATTGTAATCCAACTTGGATTTTTGTTAGAGAATTTTTGAATATAGGAGTAACATGAATTTTGATCATTAGCAAATGTGTTTGTGTATTTTCTTTCTAGTTTATATGTAATTAGTTGTTACTTTATTTAGTTGTATGTTTCAAAAATCTTTGATGTGTAAAAGCTAAAAATGGATTCTTGATTATTTTGATTGATGTACTAATCTTTAGATGTGAAAAAACTATTGAAATATTGGTAAATTACATTAATTAAGGTGATTAAGGTGTTTGATTCATAATTCTAATTGTGCATGAATTAATTTTTTGGATGTATTTGTGTGTGTGAAATAGTTACCTTAGATACTTCACTAGTCTGAGCCATAATCTAATAATTAAGGGTGTGAAACATATACTCTAAAAGGAGCAACCTTTGTCTAATGTCTATGAATTTCTTGCATCTGTATCTCTTTAGAATTATTAACCATGTTTGACTATGTGTGTGAAATTTCTACTAGTAATAGGCATAGGTTCTAAGAGTACTTGTCCTTTTAGAAACTAGCTAGAGAAGTTATTCTTAAAAATCATAGAAGATTTCTTTTATGCCTTACCCTTACCTCTTTTCTTGAGTTTGTTTTTGAGAGCTACCCACTCTAGATTAATAACCAACTTTCCATCCAACTCACATAGAGATTCGCTACCCTTATTAGGAACCACACCTCCATAAAAAAACCTTATAAAAAACCTCCATACCCTATCATATATTCAATCCATACGTTATAATAGACTTCATACCTACAACTCATGCCTTAGAGTGGAGTTTGTTGATGTGGGTTGTATGCACACCATAGCCTTAATGCGATAACCTCTAATATTTTAGGATCTCAATGGAGGTAAAATATATTATAGGGCATGAGTTATAGGTATGTGTTTTATTTCAACTTATTGATGGAATAATGGATAGGGCATGCATGTTATTGACAAGGTTTTTAGATAAAGGAGTGGTTCCTAATAATGGTAGTGAATCTCTATATGAGTTGGATGGATGGTTGGTTTCTAATCTAGAGTGGTTAGATCTCAAAACAAACTCAAAAAAGAGGGAAAGGTAAGGTATAAAAAAGCTTATGTGGTTTTTAGGAACTAATTCCCTAGTTAGTTTATAAAAGGAAAAGTGATTTTAGAACATATGCCTATTGCTAGTATCAATTGCACATGCATAGTTAGACACACTTAAGAAGTCTAAGGAGATAATGATACAATAAATTCACAAGCCTCATAAAAAGGTTTTTCCTTTTAGATAAATTTTTACACACCCTTAATCAAGAGATTATGGCTCAAACTAGTGAAGTATCTAAGGTAGCTATTGCACACACATATAAAACTACATCCAAGAAAGAAATCATGTACAATCATAATTATGAATCAATTTGAACTTGACTAGCTTAACCAATATATTTACCAATCTTTCAATAGTTATTACACATCTATAGATTAGTATATCAATAAAAATAATCAAGAATCCATTCATAGTTATTGCACACTAAATATTATTGAAACATATAACCAATGAAGGTAATAACTAATTACATATAAATTAGAAAGAAAATAACACAAACACATTCACTGATGATCAAACTTGATGTTTCCATATATTTAAAAATTATCTGATAAAAATCAAAGTTAGATTACAATTGTTTATATAGAATTGGGGAAGGGATTGCATCATCCTCCAAGTTCATGTAATGTCATTACATGTGATAGTCATAACATGAGTTCTAATTGTGGTTTAAAACTATATAAGAGTTTACGTACAGTTATCCATTTAAAATAGACTTTGCCAAAGCTATGCAATATGTGCATGTGTATAAAGATGGAGGTAATTTTTAATTAATTATAGCTCAAACTATATGAAAACTTAAAAATATGCATCATTTACCAAAATGCACGTGTCTCTTTTTATATGATATATGAACAACATGTTGATCTTTTAGATTAGCCACCTTTAAATGGAACTCTGACATATGCATGAAGGACCAAAATCACTTCACCAATGCTTTAAAACTAGTGACACTATTGTTAGTTATAACCAATCTAAATTATGTGTTTCATGCTCATTTTTGCCTTTTATAGAATCTAGATCTTCACTTTTATATTCACCATTTAGATTAAAACATGCATGTTCATACTCTAGCTTAACTCTGATACCCAATGTCTATTGATAGATATTGCTCAAGTGTCCAAAGACTTTTATATTATATCCATAATTCCTTGCTATCTTTTGTACTATGACATGTGTTAACACCTAATTGAGTCCAATATCTTTGAAAAATCCACTTAGGACTCACACCATTGGATAAACTATAAGGATCAACATGAATCGTCGATATGCTAGGTCCAATTTTGAATCCAAACATGTAATTTATGAGGTTAAATTTAACATTTACACTACTATTAACTAACGTCCTCATGACCATAAAATGACATCCACATGACTATCAAATTTAATTCCATAAATTAGTCATTATTGAGGTTAAATTTGTCGTTTGTGTGACCATCAAATGACATCTTCACAACCATCAAATGACATCTTCACAATCATCAAATAACATCTATGTGACTATCAAATTTAATATTTAAGTTTGACATGTTGCTAAGGTTAAACTTTATGTTTGCATAACCATCAAATGACATCTTCATGACTATCAAATGACATTTACATGACTATTATATTTAATATCATAAGTTTGACACATTGCCAAGGTTAAATTTAAAATTCATGCAACTGTCAAATGACGTCCTCATGACTTTCAACTAACATCCTCATGACAATCAAATTTAATCTCATCATCTTGACATGTGTCATTATCTGGGCACCTTGATCTTGTAAACATAAGGAAAAAATGACTTAGCATAATACTTTTGGAAATATGTATAAAGGACACTACATGAATATTTTAGCCTAAGGTATTAGTATCAGTAAAATATTAAATGGTATTTAGGCTAAGAATATATAAAAGAGATCCTATGTTTTAATATTGATGACCTAGCATATAAAAATATGATTGTGACCCTTGTCCAAAATCTTAAATCAAGCTCAAGACAATGAAAATACTTTCTAAGAAAGGGTACCAATTGGTAGTATTGTATTTGTTTCAAGGAAATTGTTACAAGGGGAATTGTTACAAGATTTATGTTTCTAGGACCCTAATTTAATCGAATAAAATGTTTGAGACATAAAGTCTAAAATAATTCCATCCAAGGAATTATTTTAGAGAAAATTTCCATAATAATTATCCCAAAAACTCAATTCTCTCAAAAAAAATGTCTGAAGGTATGCTTGAAGGGATGGTCTCTAAAGGGCCAAAGGGCATGATGTTTCAAACCAAATGTTTCAAGGAAGGGGTTGAAGGGAAAAATCTCTCAAACAAAATGTTTAAAGGAATTTGTCAAAGGGAAAAAAGGCCTAGGACAAAAATCCTAAAGGGTAAGTGCCCCTTTTAAAAAGGGCCAAAGAGTCATTTTCAAAATGTCTAAAGGGCCGATTCATAAATTCCAAGGGAATTGGCTTGGGGTGAAAGTCCTAAAGGATAGGCTCATAGGGAAAAAATATCGAGACAAAAGTCTTGAAGGACATGTTCAAAAGTGCCAAAGGGTCTACTTCGTGGAAAAAAACCTGAAGGGTATACTTCATAGGGTAAAGAGGGTCTATGAAAAAAATACTAAAGGGTAGGTCAGTAAGGAAAAAAAGGATTTCAAAAGTCTGGAAGGAATTGTGTCAAGAAAAATGGCCACAATTAAAAGGTTGAAAGGCATGTTGCATAAATCCTGAGGGGTAAGTTCATTTCCTTGGGGAAAATGTCTCAAAAAATGTCTAAAGGAAAGGTTTAAAAAGGAAAGGGTGTGGGATAAAATTGCTAAAGGATATGTGTGAAGGGGTTGAAGGAAAATTTCAAAAGGTCTGAAAGAATTATTTCAAGAAAAATGGCTACAAAAAAAAGGGCAAAGTAGATGTTGCACAAAGCCTAAAGGGTAGGTTTATAAGGTCGAAGGGAATTTAAAAAGTTTTGAATGATAATTTCAAAATGTCGGGGTCATTTTAAAATGGCAAAGGTTACATTCTATCCATAAATAATCCAAAGGGTCTACTTCATAGGGAATTTTTCCATGACAAAAGTCTCAAAGGATCTACTTCATAAAGGCCAAAGGGTATGATGTTTTAGACAAAAGTGTATTAGTAAAGATTATCGATAAGAATAAGTTTGATTCAAGGAAATTGTTTCAGTAGAATTATTGTGGGGAAAATGCTACAAAGAGCAAATTCTATCAGACAAAATGTTTGACACACTAAACCCAAAGACTAATTCATGTAGAATAAAAGTTCTAAAGATAAAAGCTTTAAAACATAAATTCCAACAAATACTCCTAAATAAGGTTAGTCTGTGAAAACATAATACCAATCCTACTCTTCCAAAGTAAAAAAGGGCCAATAATCAATCATCTACGATATTTTGCATAAACATATAAAAAGGACCTCAAAGTCAAGACCATAGTACAAAAAAGTGGGTCCCCATTTCTATATGGAAAGAAGGGGCATGTTGGGTACAATAAATGTAAACTTATAAGTGGAATACTCTTAAGTATTCAAGAACTCAAAACTCTAGCTTGAAATCTCAAATCAGTTATGAAGTGTGCCACAGAAAAGTACTTAAATTAGAAACATGAAAGAGACTTCTAAGTTAATTCACACAACATAATTGCCTTCTAATTTTCTTGGATCTATGTGTGTCAAACGTGTAGTTTATTTAACCCTTGTTATGATGAATTTTTCGAAGGCTTTGATGGGGATATAGGTTTCATTCTAGTATCTATTAAAGATAAAAAATAGGAGAAACTTAGGCATTGCTTTATTGCCATTCAAGAAACCATAGCCCCAATAGAGATACCTTGGGATCTTTCTCTTCTCATTCCATTATTTTCTTTTGATCATGATGCATGGTACATTGACCTTATTTCATCATGTGAGCCTTTGTATTTTCTTTAGATTTTCTTTTCCTCTTTTGAATCCTTTGGTTATTTTTTATTTTGTTTTTATTTCACTCTTATTTTGTTCTTGATTAGAAAAGAGAAGAGATAGAACCCCAGTGAGATAGTATAATTATAAAACAAATCATTACTAGAATGTCCCTACTAGCTACACCTATACCTAGAATTATCACTTCCAATAAGTATTTTAATGTGATAAGTGCATTTGATCTAATAAAATAATAAAATTTTCTAAATTTGTATGAAGTAATTTGAGAGCAACATCCATATTCCTATTAAATGTATTCATTTTTGACATTATTCAGAATAATCCATGATTACCTATCTTCACCCTAAAGACTCAAAAACATAGAAATGTGCCTAATCTATAAACTAGTCCCAAAGTGCTAAGATTTTAATTTTCCCCTTTTCCATAAGTCATAAGCTCAATTGGTTTGGATTTTAACTTGGTTATAGTCAGAGAAAACACAATTTTGAATGTCAGAGAAAGAAAAGAACAAATAATCTAAGAAAGCACTAAAATATAATATAAAAAATATGAAATCTAATTTATGAAAGAAAAATACTGAAAGTAGGAAATATTAATTTAGAAAGTAGGAAACTAATCTATGAAAGCAATAAATATAAACTATGAAAGAAAATAAATAATCTAAGAAAGTGGGAAATGTAATCTAATCCTATAACTACATTCAATTTCCCCTTGTTACTTAGTAACATCACTGAACGGTACAACACTGAAGTAGTTCTTTAAGAGCTATCCACTAAATAGATATGTAAGTTTGTTACTTTGGATTTAATCTAAATGTAATGCATTATTGATCATGATATCTAAAATTTGGTATGGTGTAATTCATACTGGGTAAAATTTGTCATTTTGTCTTTTCTTCTCATGGGCTTTATTTGAAAGTATCACTAGATCTGAAATCTTGAATGCTTTGAATTTTGATCTCTTATCAAACAACCTCTTGAACACATCTTAGAATTTATTTAATGTATATAAGGCCTTAGTCTTTTAATATTCCATTTCTATTATGTCCAACAACCTTGATTCTACTTTATCACTTGATTTCATGTAGTCCTGCATAAGCTGATAAGTGGGTAACATTAACATAATTAGGAATATAGGTTTATGTCCATACACCAATAGGTAAGGTTAAGCTTTGAGGGTCTGCTTGTGTCTAGTTTGGTCTACCTACAAAGCATACTTTAATAAATTATGCCAATTCTTAGTCTTGTCTCCAACTGATTTTTTAATTGAATCGATCAAATTTTTGTTCATTGATTTTACTAGTCCATTTCCTAAAGGGTAATGGTTAGAAGCTGACTTGATAATAATCTAGTTGTCATGTACCCACTCAGTAAATTTTATTGATATAAAAGTTGGTCTATTGTCACAAACCAAAGAAATAGGCATTTTAAATATAGTTGTTATGTGTTCCTCCAAAAAGTGAATCACATCTTATGCTCTATAATTCTTTATGGCTATGGCTTCGGTCTATACAGTGTAATAATATGTAGTGGCAAGTAGAAAATTATGTCTAAATGAGGGATTTGTGTTGATTATGCCAATCAATTCTAAACCCCATTGGGAAAATGACCTTCCTTCAACAACTAACTCTAAAGGCATTATTGCATGTACTTCTCTTTTAGCTAAAGCTTGACATTCATGGCTTGTTCTCACATGAGCATTAGTATCTTTAAAAATTATTAGATAGTAGTATCCCATTTTCAAGATCTTATGCATTACGGTATTCCCATAATAATGACCACTACCTATCTTCTAATGCAAGTTATCTAAGATTTCTTTATCTTTTTCTATAGATACACATCTGATATAAATACCTTTATAATTTCTTATATATATATAACTCCCTTCTTAATCATGTAATGAGAATCTTTGAGCCTCAAATCTCTTCTTCTCTCTCTATTGAGCTCTAGGGAATAAGTTCTTATAAGTAAAAATTGTATTATATCAGTATACCATTTTCCTTTAGATACTTGATATTCACTTACCTCTTCAACTGTGATGTGTGAATCTAATTTAGTCATAAGTTAAACAATGCCTTATCCTTGAATGATCTTTACAGGATTGATCTCTATGTTGACTACTTACAACTTGGCCATCCATTTACCTCATCATTCTCCTAGATCATTTTGTGATAGGGTGAGATTGACCATAGGATTAGGTATGATAGTATGTTAAGCATGGAATATACTGAGAGGGGGGGGTGAATCAGTATATTATATATTTTATAAATCTTTCCTTTAACCAAATTCCACTTAATCAATTATTCAAGATATGCAATAAAATTTAAACAATAAACATCACACAAGATAGAGAGAGACACTAGATATAACGTGGAAACCCAATGTGGGAAAAACCATGGAGAATCAATCTCAAATATATTCATGAGAACAACCCCACAGGAGCACCATACCCCTTCACCAAGTACAAACATCAGCTTCAATTCATGAGAACCAACCCATAGGAGCTTCAAACCCCTTTGCTGAGCACTAACCGAACACCTATTCATGAGCACCAACCCATAGGAGCACCAACCCCTTTGCCAAGCACCAACTCAGCAACAATTCGTGAGCACCAACCCACAGGAGTAGCAACCCCTTTGTGTATACCACACACCTATCTCTCAATTTTGCTATCTCAACAAATGATAGATCAATACAACATCTTCTTCCTCTCTCTCACTTTTGCTCTTCTAATCTAGATATAACAAATACAAATCATCTCTCACAATTGCTCTTCTAAGCTAGATATTACAATATCAAATCAACCTCTCACACTCACATTACAAATGGCTACTCAAGCCTTTATTTATAGCTTTCCAAATGACCTTTGGCCTTCCCCCTTTGTGACCTTTCATTCCTCATGGAAAATGGCACCAATCTTGGATGACCCTTCATATCCAAGCATTTGAAAAGTCATGTGGTGACCCTTCATGACCAAAAACGTCTTTTCCACTTTTGTCTTTATCTTTGGTGAGTTTTTGTATTCCCTAAAGTGTCCCTTCATGAGAAATTTTCCCTTCACTCTTTTGTCTTCACTTGGTGACTCTTGGTATTCCCCAAGATGACTCTTCATGGGAAAATGCATCCCATCCTTCTTTTGTCTTTATCCCATAACTCTTCGATTTCTCCATGGGCCCTTATTTTGTCTCATATGCAACCAAAAATATATCTATTAATATTAAATAAATATTAACTCACATTAGCCAAGATAAACAACATTAAATGCAATGGAGCATTTATCACCAATAATACTAAACCTTTGACATCAATGACAATATTTACAACAATCTCCCCCTTTGTCATTGATGGCAACCTCAATCCTGAAACTACCACATCCTGTCACCTGCACAGACCATCACTAAAAACATACAGTAACTCCCCCTTACTGTAGCAACCTGTACCTATTTCCTGTACCTATTTTTTGCACCTATACCTGTACCTATTATTCTCCCCCTTTGACATCAATGGAAAAGGGCCTAATTGGAGCTAACACCTAGCTACCCCTCACTTGATGTTGAACATCAATGGCAGGAAGTAATAGAAATTACTCCCAACTCCTCTCACTGATCTTTGAGAAGATATCTAATTAAAACATTGAATGTCCTTTGAGAATCTGCAATCAACATATTTGAATATTTCCTTCTAATCTCAAAACCTTCCACATGAAACTTTAAGGTGTATCCTTGATCACATATTTTCCTTACACTCAATAGATTATGCTTATGAAACATTCTTAGTCTTGGTTCTACCAAAAAATAAAGTACCTTTTCTGGTTATCTTGGCAGTGGTTTTATCTCTGAATCTCACTGTACCACCATTGATCTTCTTTACTCTTATCTCCTGTCATATGCCTTGAACATCTGCTATCATTAAACCATGGCTAATTTTTTTTACCTCTCACATGCAAAATTGTCTGCACCATCATAGAATCTTTAGGTTGTTTCTTCTGCCATGAACATGTCTGAAACTTCTTCCTAATGAATGGAACTTTGAAACTCTAATCCTTCTTCATTGAATCTGCATGAGTATCCTTTTCTTTCTCTCTGAAACTGTTAACTCTTTTCCAACATTTTAATTTCTTATGACCATAATCATTTGAAACACTGAATATGCAAGAATCATTCTAATATCCTCAAACCATAATACTGATGCAAAATTTTCTTCAAAAATATATTCTCTCAAAAGATATAAAAATTAATTTGTCAACTCACCTTCTTGTCATGCAAAATATCCAAGACCCAATAGCATCCACCATGCTTCAATTTTCTTAAAAGTGTCTCCTTGAAGCCTAGAAGAGACACCCCCACATAGAAGGGTTCTAGAAATAAATATCAGGAGATTCCCACATCTCCTCTATTTCTTCCTTAATCTTCTTGTGTTTTTCTTTTTGAATCCACTTAATCATGTCTAACCTTTTTGACTTACTAACCTTATCATTTATGATGTTCTTCTTTTTCTCAACTTTTGCAACTATCTTATCTTGACAAAGCTCATGCACAAATGTAATAAGAGATTCTGCACAATCTTTCCTATCTAATTCTTTATCTACTATAGCAAGTAATTCATTTTCACTTTTAAACTCAACCTGATCAACCTTTGCTATTTAGGTCTCCAAACTTGAATTTTTATTTTCTCATATTTTCTAGGGTCTCTATAACCTTTGACATACTTTGAATATCTCTTTACTTTATTTTGGCATAATCTAGCAATATGTCCAACCTCATGACAACAAAATCAAACAATATTTCTCATATCTTTTTCTTGAATGTGACTGAGATCTCCCTTTGATTGATTGCTTCTCCTCATACAATATCTTGCCCTATGACCAACATGATGACAAACAAAACAACGGCCATGAAAAGAATTTGAAAACTTGAAAGCATTGGGCTGCCTGATCGACTTCTTTGATTTGCCTTCAAAACCTACATCCTTCTTTCATTGGACTGATATTTCATGATCTTTTTCAACCTTGATTATAAGCTTCTCATGATTATCCTTTAAAGAGCCTAACTCAACCTTCAACTGATTAGATTCTTCTTCTTTTGATGTTAAAATTGAATTTGCAACCTCTAACTGATTCCTAAGATCCTGAATAAATATCTTATTTTCTTCTACTTCTATAGCCAACTTAGAATCCAAGATACACACATTTTCCTTAACAGCCTCAACCATAGATTTAAATTCTTGATTCTCCTTCTTTATCTACTTAGCCATCTGTGGTTTTCCTTTGATCTACCTTCAAGCTGTTAAACCCTTTCTGAAGGAACCTGCTCTGATACCAATTGTTAAGCATGGAATATCCTGAGATGGGGGGTGAATCAGTATATTATATATCTTATAAATATTTCCTTTAACCAAATTCCACTTAATCAATTATTCAAGATATGCAATAAAACTTAAACAATAAACATCACACAAGACAGAGAGACACTAGATATAACGTGGAAACCCAATGTGGGAAAAACCACAGAGAATAAATCTCAAATATATTCATGAGAACAACCCCACAAGAGCACCATACCCCTTTTCCAAGTACAAACCTCAGCTTCAATTCATGAGCACCAACCCACAAGAGCTTCAAACCCCTTTTCCGAGCACCAACCCAACACCTATTTGTGAGCACCAACCCATAGGAGCACCAACCCCTTTGCCAAGCACCAACTCAGTAACAATTCGTGAGCACCAACCCATAAAAGCATCAACCCCTTTTTGTATACCACACACCTATCTCTCAATGTTGCTATCTTAACAAATGATAGATCAATACAACATCTTCCTCTCTCTCACTTTTGCTCTTCTAAGCTAGATATTAAAATATCAAATCAAACTCTCACACTCACATTACAAATGGCTACTCAAGCCTTTATTTATAGCTTTCCAAATGACCTTTGGCCTTCCCCCTTTGTGACCTTTCATTCCTCATGGAAAATGGCACCAATCTTGTATGACCCTTCATATCCAAGCATTTGAAAAGTCATGTGGTGACCCTTCATGACCAAAAATGTCTTTTCCACTTTTGTCTTTATCTTTGGTGAGTTTTCATATTCCTTAAAGTGTCCCTTCATGAGAAATTTGACCTTTACTCTTTTGTCTTCACTTGGTGACTCTTCGTATTCCCCAAGATGACTCTTCATGGGAAAATGCATCCCATCCTTCTTTTGTCTTTATCCCATGACTCTTCGACTTCTCCATGGGCCCTTATTTTGTCTCATATGCAACCAAAAATATATTCATTAATATTAAATAAATATTAACTCACATTAGCCAAGATAAACAACATTAAATGCAATGGGGCCTTTATCACCAATAATATTAAACCTTTGACATCAATGATAATATTTCCAACATGGTAATGACTTCATTTCTCAAGATGTAATGCCAAAAAAATTTCACTAATATGACAAGGGAAAAAATCTATTTATCAATCATAGAGTACCTACACTCTACAACTTTCATAGTCATGCTCATAAACATGATTGGATGCTTGGTCTTGTCCTTCTTCTACATGGTGTAGAAGTAATCAAATGCTCTAAAGAAAATGACTATAATTATAAATATTTATTAAAACCTAGATTGATTGGCACTAGAGCCTGTGATATCGCATCTTTAATGTCTTGGAAGGATTTTTGGGATTCAACTACCCATTTTATTTTGGCATCTTTCTTGAGCATGGAATTTAAAGGTATGAAAATCTCCACAAATCCTAAGATGAACTCCCTTACAAAGTTAATGTTTTTTAGGAATTGTTTGAGCTCTTTCCTGTTATTTAGTGGCTAAATTTTTGAATTTTTTTGGATTCTATATGGATCAATGGTGATCCCATCCTTTGTGATGATGTGTCCTAAAATATTACCTTCAGTCACTCCAAATATGCACTTCTTTAGGTTTAATGAAATACTAAACCTTTTGTATCTTTTGAATATGGATTTTAGGTGACCTATGTGGTCTTTCTAATTCTTTAAAAATACTATAAGATCATCCATATAGATGATTATGCATTTTCATGTTAGTCCTTTGAATGTGTGATCTATGACACATTGAAAGGTCACTCTTACATTAATTAGGCCAAATGGCATCCTCTTATATGCATATGTTCCCCAATTCATGGTAAACACTATCTTCATATTGTCCTTAGATTTCACCAATACCTGATTATAGCCTAAAAATCCATCCAAAAAGGACATCATTTTAGAATCACTTACTATTTGTATCACCTCATCTATAGAAGGTAGAGGATAATTATCCTTTTCAAAATCCTTATTTAGGTTCCTAAAATTGACACATAATATAATCTCACCCTTCTTCTTTCTTATTGGGACCAAATTGGCCACCTAGGTAGAATGTTGGACTAGGAAGATAATTTTTTCATTTAAAAGCTTCTCTACTTCTCTCTGAATGAGAGGCTCCAAAATAGGATTAACTAGTCTCTATTTTTATTTGAATTGTTTGTGTTCTAGATTCAAGGGAATAGTATGAGTGATGACATGAGAGTCATAAACTTTTTAGATCTTCATATGTCTATTCAATGATATCCCTATGTCAAGTGATTAAATACTTCACTCGCTGCCTCTCTTTTGGGTTGTAGTTGAGGCCAAAACTAACATAGACTAGGATATGATCATCTCCTAGATTTTCCTTTCTAAAGTCTTATTCATTGACCTTTGGTTGTCTTAGCTATTATGCTTGAGTATCTATGTCAAATGGTCTTTTCAAGGAGACCAAGTCAGATGAAATTCAATTCTCTTTTAGATGAAGATCACCCTCTTTATTTGATTCCTCTTGATAGAGGTGATTAATGTCCTTATCATCAATGATTTGGGATTTGAATTCACTTAAATTAGTTATAAAATTAATAATCTATTGTTCATCATCAAAGACCTAGAAATTTTCTACATTATCTAGAATAGAGGGGCATGGTACCAATTTAATGGAGGATATTTTTACTTTAGATTCTTTTAGTGGCTATAGATTAGTAGTAGTAGTAGCTATTGAATTAGTGGTCTAATTTTTCTCTTTGAGAAGTGTTACTATGTTGAAAGCTTCAAATATTTCAATTAGGTCCCATGGTCTATGCTTTTATCTCTTCAAATAAGATAGCTTACATTGGTATTTATTTCTAACTTGATTGACCACTAGCTCTATGTCACCAACTATTGATATTTGCTTGACATTATTATTGAGTGCAAACTATAGCCTTAGAAATAAATCCTCATCCTTAGATATGCTGTTAGTGCATAAAAATTACATCTTAAATTCTACCAATAGTTTCTTACCTTGTGGATCAATAAGCTTGATTCCCATTCCTAATCCTTACTTGGATCTAGTACCATCAAAGTGTAGAGTCCATATCTAATTGGAACATTTGGGTTTTGGATTTTGTACTTAATTTTGAGAAGCAAAAGTATAAATACCAAGGCTGGGTGACTCAAGCTTTACCTCCTCATTTTTGATGTTATACTTTATAATGGGATATTTCATTCTTAGCTCTCTGTCAATTATGATTTGATTTGAAACTCCCCTCCATGGAAGCCATATATGAGAAAAGTCTATAGAAGTATATTCATTAAGTGTTTTAGACCAATCCTTGTTCAACAATAGATCATAGGCTTTAGGTATGTCCACCACTAGAATATCAATGGTCATTTGGAATCTTAGCTCAGATGTTAATTGAATGGGCACATTGTTTAATTCTCTAACTAATGGGACCATTATCTTATCTAGTTGATAAATTTTCCTCTTTGAAGGGCTTAGTATCAGACCAAAATATTGTCATATGGATGAAGGTGTGATAGTTTTAGATGCTATAGAATCAAATAAATAGTTATGAATGTTCTTACCAAATGCTCATATAGTCACTAAGAAGGGTGTAACTTTTGGCTTGCTCTTCTAGATGATGTTGGTGTCAAATGCTTTTGAATTATTTGTGGATACTTTCACTTTGTCTATAATCATATTTATAGTAATGGACTTATAGAGTATCTCCTTTTATTTAGTAATCTATGCTAAGTCATGAAGATTTATATTTACCTTGATCTTATTCATATCCTCAACAATGTTGTATCTTGCTTTAATTGGTTCTTCCTTGATCTAATCATGATCATTACCTTTTAGAGGGGGTGGATTATTATCTACTTTAGGATTAGGAGGAATCACCATAGTATTTGAAGGATTTTTTTTTTGAGTGGCTACTTATTCCTTAGATTGTATGCACCTCTCTAGAATTGCTAGAAAGAATGAAATTCATCCATATTATCCTCTGACTCATTATCATCTTTACCTTGAAAGGGAAACTTATGAGTTTCAAAGAACATGGTAGTGCTGGAAGAATAATATTTAGATGATGCTCAAGAAGATTATGCATCTGATCTTGTCTAACCACCTCTCTTTGAAAGATTTTGAATGTTGCATAAAATTGAATGTAATTAAGCTCATTGTGATAAGAAGTATTATGAATTTATCACCATTTGGTAAGGGCCATCTCTACTATGATAATTTTTGGAAGTTTTTTAGGTTTTTTAGGCTTGTTAAATGGCATATTGTATCTCTAGAATCTAGTATTATGATTACCAGTTGGGCCATTTACATTACCCATCTTCCTATACATATTCAGGAAATCATTGCTCAACTTTTGAACCATCTTCTAAATAAAATATAGTTCTACCTTTGTGGAATCCATACCTTTTAAAATGGTAGTGGTAAGTGAATTCACTTGTTGGTTTTATTGATAACTATTTCTCATTGTATGATTGTTCAAGTAGCCAAAATTTGGCTTTGTTATCTATGTTAGTGGAGGTAGTGTGCATAATTGGTTTTGATTGAATGCTAGGACATTCTACCTTGCATTTAGAACTACATTTAGTGATGGAGAACCATTTTTGATATTAGGTATACTATTCATTTGAGGATTGACCTTCCTATCTATGGTGATAGCCTCTTCAAATGCTAATACTAAAGTGTTATTTGTAATTTTTCTTGTCAAGAATATGATAGTGATGGGGTCCAAAGCATTCTTGTACACTTTCAATGCTAATGCCACCTCTAGTTTATATCTTGTTATTAACTAGTTGTACATATTATACCATATTGCATTGAAAGCGTAGATGGGATCATTAGGTTCCCTCTTCATGTTAGTGAAGTGTTGGTATACCAAACCAGGATTGGTGACCTATCCAAATTGTGCAAGAAAAGTTGCTTGACATTCATCTAAAGAAGTGATTGAAATTTTTGTTAGATTTAAATACCAATCATAAACAACATCCATTAAAGTAAAATGGAATAATCTACATGCAACATCCTCATCTATGACATCCATTAATCTTAAAGTATATTTAATTGATTTGATATGTTCCTCTACTATCCTTGTTCCTAAAAGAGAAAAGGATGGCAAGTAATTTTTAGGATTTTGAGGCAAATCATGTACATCTCCTAGGATGGTGATAGTAGATCCAGCTAACTAAGGTTCTTGTTAAGCCATTGGTTTATTAACATGAAAAGGGTTACTTAAAAGTAAGGGGTTACCTACTCGAGGGGGATTGTTTTGAATTGGGGTTATTGGCATAGTTCTAGGTATCTTATGATTTGACAAGGATGAGACTAATAAGTCAAGTTAGGAATTATATCTGGTCACTCTCTTAAGTGACTTTAGTGTAACTCTATGTAAAGGATAACTACTACTATCAGGGGTGTTTGCCCTCTTTCTAGCACCAATCTAGACCTGTTGATGTGGGTTTTTTGCTCACCATAGCCTTAATAAAGTAGCCTCTAATGTTTTAGGATATCAATGGAGGTAAACTCTACTATAAGGCATGACTTGAAAGTATGTAGTTTATTTCAACCTATTGATAGAATAATGGGTAGAGCATGCAGGTTGTTGACAAGGTTTTTGGATAGAGTTGTGGTTCTTAATAAGGGTAGTGAATCTCTATGTGAGCTAGATGGGAGGTTGGTTACTAATCTAGAGTGGGTAGATCTCAAAAAAACTCAAAATGGAGGGAAAGGTAAGACAAAAATAAATATTTTATGGTTTTAAGAAACTACTTCCCTAGATAGTTTCTAAAAGGACAAGTGCTTTTAGAACCTATGCCTATTGATAGCAATAATTACGCACACATAGTCAAACATGGTTAAGAATTCTAAGGAAATAATGATGCAAGAAATTCACAAGCCTTAGATAAAGTTTGGTCCTTTTAGGTTAGATCTTGCACACCCTTAATCAGGGGATTATGGCTCAAGTTGGTGAAGTATCTGATGTGGCTATTGAACACACATAGAAAACTACATCTAAGAAAGTACTCTGTCATAATCATAATAATGAATCAATTTGAATTTGACTATTTTAACCAATATATTTACCTATCTTTCAATAGGTTTTTCACATCTACATATTAGTATATCAATGAAAATAATCAAGAATTCATTCATATTCATTGCACACTAAAGACTATTGAAACATATAAGCAATGAAAGTAACAACTAATTACATAGAAATTATAAATAAAGTAAATAAACACATTCATTGATGATAAAACTTGATGTTTCTTTTGTATTAAAAAATTCTCCAACAAAAATCCAAGTTGGATTATAATTATTTATATAAACTCAGGGAAGGGGTCACCTCATCCTCCAAATTCATGCAAGGTCATTAGATGTGATAGTCATAACATGAGTTCTAACTGTGGTCTAAAAATATATAAGAGTCTACGTACAATTATCCATTTAAAATAGCCTTTTCCAAAGGTATACAACATGTGCATGTGTATAAAGATAGAGTCAATTTTTAAAAATTATAACTCAAACTGTATGAAAACTTTAGAATATGCACCATCTACCAAAACTATACATGCCTCTTTTTATAGGTTGTGAGAACAACCTATTGATATTTTAGATTAGTTGCCTTCAAATATAAATATAACATATACATGAAGGACCAATCACTTTACCAATGATTTAGAACCAGTAACACTAATTTTATTTTTAACTAATCTAAACTATGCATTGCATGCTCACCCATGCATTTTATATAATCTAGATCATCACTTTTATATTCATAATTTAGATTAAGACATGTATGTTCATACTCTACCTTAATTATGAGACCCAATGTCTATTGATAGATATATCTCAAGTGTCCAAAGACTTTCATATTATATCCATAATGCCTTACTAGATTTCAAAATATGACACGTGTCAATATCTGATTGAGTCCAAGATCTTTAAAACTTCCACCTAGGACTTTCACTATTAGACCAACTATAAGGATCAATGTGAACCATTGATCTGATGGGTCCAATTATGAATCTAAATGATTAATTAATAAGGTTAAATTTTACATTCACATGACCCTCAACTGGCATCCTCATGACCATCAAATGATGTTCACATGACTATCAAATTTAATTCTATAAATTAGTAATTGTTGAGGTTAAATTTGACATTTTCATTACTATTAAATGATGTCCTCATGATCATCAAATGACATCTGTATGACTTTGAAATTTAATCTTGTAAGTTTGACATATTTCCAAGGTTAAATTTGATAATCCCATGATCATCAAATGATGTCTTTATGACTTTAAAATGATGTTTGCATGACTATAAAATTTAATCTCTTAAGTTTGACACATTGTCAAGGTTAAATTTGACATTTGTATGAACATTAAATTACATCCTTGTGAGTGTCAACTAAAGTCCTTGTGACTATAAAATTTAATCTCATCAACTTGACCCATGCCATTTGTTTGAGATGCCCTACTCCTGTAAACATAAGAAAAAAATAAATTAGCATAATACTTTTGGAAATATGTATAAAGGATCTTACTTTAATATTTTATCCTAAGGTCTTAGTATTAATAAAATATGATTTGGACTTGGGGTAGATATATATAAAAGAGCTCCTACGTTTTAGATTTGATGACCTAGAATAGAAAAATATGATTGGGACCCTTGGATAAAATCTTAAATCAAGCTCAAGACATAATTAAAATGCTTTCTAAGCAAGGGTGAAACTTGGAAGTATGGTGTTTTTTTGGGGCAATTGTTGTAGTGGGAATTGTCATGGGCTTTCTATTTTTGGGACCCTAATTTCATAAGATAAAATGTTTGAGACACAAAGTCTGAAGGAATTATATTAGGGGAATTATGTTGAATAAAATGTCTACAACAATTCTTCCAAAGACTCAATTCTCTCAAATAAAATATTCAAAGGAATGCTTTAAGGTATGGTCTCAAAAGGGCCAAAGGGCATGACGTTTCAGATAAAATGTCCAAAGGAAGGGGTCAAAGGGTAAAATCTATCTGATAAAATGTTTGAAGGAATTATCCAAAGGGAAAAATGGCCTAGGACAAAAGTATTGAGGGGTAAGTGGCCACTTTAAAAAGGGTTGAAGGGTCATTTTAAAAATGTTTCTAGGGCCGATCTAGAAATTTTAAAGGAATTATCCAAGGGTGAAAGACCTAAAGGATAAACTTGTAGGGTAAATATTCTCAAGACAAAATCCCTGAAGGGCATGTTCAAAAGGTCCAAAGGGTCTACTTCATGGTGAAAATGCTCAAAGGGTATACTTTGTAGGTTAAAGAGGGCATGTGACAAAAATCACAAAGGGTAGGTCATAAAGGCAAAAAGTGAATTTAAAAAGTCCTAAAGGAATTTTGTCGAGTAAAATAGCCATAAAAAAAGGCCAAAGGAAATGTTACATAAATCCTGAAGGGTAGGTTCATTTAATTGAGAAAAATATCTAAAAAAAAATGTCTGAAGGAAAGGTTCAAAAAGGTAAGGGTGCAAAAAAAATTCTAAAGGATAGGCGCAGAGGGGCCAAAGGGCAATTGAAAAAAGTCTGAAGGAATTTTTTTAGGAAAATTGGTTACAACAAAAAGGATGAAGGACATGTTGCACAAAGCCTGAAGGGTAGGTTTAGAAGGTCAAATAGCATTTCAAAAATTTTAAAGGACAATTTCAAAATGTTGAACAGTCATTTTAAAATGACAAAGGGTACTTTATATTTGGAAATAATTTGAAGGGTCTACTTCATAGGGAATTTGTCCATAAGAAAAGTCTCGAAGGATCTACTTCATAAAGGCCAAAGGGAATGATGTCTTGGATAAAAGTGTATCAGTAAAGATTGTCTACAAGAATAAGTTTGATTTGGAAAAATTATTGTAGGTAAAATGTTGTGAAGAAAATTCCATTGGATAAAATTTCCAACACACTAAACCCAAATACCAATTCATGCAAAAAAAAGTTCTAAGGAGAAAATCCCAAAAACATAAGTCTGAAAACATAAAGCTCAATAAATACTCCCAAATAAGGTTAGTCCCTGAAAATATAATAACAATGTTATTCTACCAAATTATAAAAAAGGCCAATAATCAATCATCTCCTAGATTTTGTATAAACATATAGAAGAGGGACTCAAATTTAAGACCATAGTCTAAAAAAGTGGGTCCCTATTTCCCTATGGAAATAAGGGGGATGTTAGGTAAAATAGAGTTTACCTCAATTCAGATCCTAAAATTCTATAGGTTACCTTATTAAGGCCATGGTGTACATAAAACCCACATCAACAATTTCATTGGTGCTAGAAGGAGGGATAGCACCCCTAAAAGTAGTAGTTATCCTTTGCATAGAGTTACATTGGAGTCACCTAGGAGAGTGACTATATCTAATTCCTAGGTTGGTTTTCTAATCTCACCCTTGTCTAATCTTATGATACCTAGAACTATGCCAATAACCCCAATTCAGAATAATCTACCTCCTCCATTAAGGAACCTCTTACCTATAAGGAACCCTTTACCTATTAATCAACTAATGGCTCAGACCTAGTTAGTTGTATCTACTATTGTTGTCTTTAAAGATGTGCATGACTTACCTCAAAATCCCAAAAAGCACCTACCTTCCTTTGCTCCTTTAGGAATAAGGATAACAGAGGAACATATCATATTTTTTAAAGCTGCATTAAGGCTAATGAATGCTTTCCATGAATATGTTGCATGTATATTATTCCCTTTTACTTTAATGGATGTTGCCTATGATTGGTATTTAAAACTAATAGAAAATTTTATAACTTCTTGAGATGAATTCCAAACAACTTTTCTTGTGTAATTTGGATAGGTTACCAATCCTAGTTTGGTATACCAACACTTCACTAGCATGAGGAGAGATCCCAATGAGCCCAGTCATGCTTTCAATGCAAAGTTCCAAAAGATATACAACTAATTAGTCTTGAGATATAAACTAGACAAACCATTAATGTTTGAAATGTACAAGAATGTGTTGGATCTGATTACTATAGTGTTTTTAAGGAGAGGTGTTGAAGCTAAAAATTCAGCATGCGCATTCAAAGAGGTTATAAATAAAGACAATAAAATCAATCCTCAGATGCTTAGGGCACCTAATGTCAACAATGACCTTTTCATGTTGAATCTGATTCTACATATAAGGCAAAATATCCTATCATTCAATCAAAACCATCTATATACATTGCCTCTTATGACACAAAGAACATAGTCAAATTTTAGCTTCTTGAACAATCATACAATAGGTAATGGTTACTAGCATAATCAACAATTAGATGCACTCCCCATTACTATTTTACAAGGTACTAACTCTAGAAAGGTAGAACTAGATTTTATTCAGAAGATGGTTCAAAAGTTGATCAAGGGTTTCTTGAATATGTAAAGGAAGATAGGCAATGAAAATTCCCTAACTAGAAATAAAAACACTTGATTCTAGAGATACAATAGACCATTCAATAAGATTAAATAGCCTAATAAGCTTCCACAGATCAACATAGTAGAAATGAATCTTCCTAATTGGTGTAGAATTCATAATACTTTTGAACATGGTGAGTTTAACCATGGCAAGTTCTATGTAACATTCAAAATATTTCAATGAGAGGTAGTCAAATAAGATCAGATGCATAATCCACCTGAGTATCATCTAGATCCTGGCTCTTTTAACATTACCATAGTCTTTGAAACTCACAAGTTTCCCTTTTCAAATAAATATGACAATGAGCTAGAGGACAACATGGATAAAGTTCACACTTTTTAGCAGTTTTAGAGTGGTGCATATAATCTATGAAATAAGAAACCACTCACAACATCGACTCCTCCAAATACCATGGTGATTCTTCCTAATCCTAAAGTAGATAATAATCCACACCCTTCAAAGGGGAATGATCAGTAGCAGAGTAAGGAAGAACCAAGTAAAGGAGGATACAACATTATTGAGGATATGAAAAAGATCAAGGTGAATATAATTCTTCATGAGTTAGCTTAGATTAATGAACAAAAGGAGTTTCTCTATAATTATATTATTGGGAAGATGCCTATAGATAAATTAAAATCATCCATACATAAATTGATAGCATCTAACACCAACATCATCTAAAGATTAAGCCAGAAGTTCCACCCTTCCTTTTGACTATCCAGACTTTTAGTAAAAACATTAATAATTATTTAGTTAATTCTAGAGATTTTGCAACTATCATTCCTAATTTTATATGTCAAAAACTTGGTTTGACACAAAGCCCTTCAAACAAGATAGTTTCATAATTGGGCAAGATAGTGGTCCCCATAATTGGTGAAAAGAGGGACATATATGTCTAAGTATCCTCTAAATGGTGTGTTCAGATGACCATTGATATTCTAGTGGTGGACATACCTAAAGGATATAAATTTTTGCTGAGTAAAGACAAGTATAAAGCACTCAATGGATATCTCTCTATAGACTTTTATCATATATTACTACCATGGAGAGGAGTTGCAAATCAAATCATAATTGATAGAGAGCTGAGAATGAAGTATCCCATCATGAAATAGAACAGTAAGAATGAAGAGGTAAATTATGAGTCACCTAGCCTTAGTATTTAAACTTTTACCACTCAAAATAAATTATAAAAGATAGAACTCAAGGGTTCCAATCAACTATGGACTCTACACTTTGACAACACTAGATCCAAGCAAGGATCAGGCATAGGAATAAAACTAGTTTATCTACAAGGTAAAAAAAATTAGCATCTTACAGGTTGAAATTTCCATGCACAAACAATGGTTCTAAGTATGAGGCTTTAGTTTTAGAATTACAATTTGCACTCAAGAATAATGTAAATAAAATATCAATATTTGATGACTTAGAGCTGATGGTTAATCAAGTCATAAATAAATATCAATTCTAGTTGTCTTATATGAGAAGAAATAAGCATACAACATGTAACCTAATCAAAATATTTGAGGCTTTCAACATCGTAACACTTCCCATAGAGAAAAATCAAACTACCAATTCGCTAGTTGATGTTGTTGCTAATTTGGAGTCACTACTAGAATCTAAGGTTAAAAAGTTCTCAATTGAATTGGTACCATGGCTTTCCATTCCAAGTAATGTATAAAATTTATAGGTATTTGATAATGACAAACATATTATCTAGTCATTAACTAATTTAGGGGAATTTGAATCCTAAATATTTGATTATGAGGACATTAATCACCTCTGTCAAGAGGAATCAAACAAAGAAGGCATTTTCTAGCTCATAAAAATGAAATTCCAGCTAGGTTGGTCTCTTTGGAAAGACCATTTGAGATAGATCCTCAAGCTTGGTAACTCAGGCAACTCAAGGTCAATGAATCAAACTTCAAAAGGGAAATTATAGGAGATGAGCACAACCCAAACTATGTTAATATTGGTCTCATTTTCACCCCATCAGAGAGGTAATGAGTGAAGGATTTAATCACTTGATATAGGGACATCATTGCCTAGACACATGAATATTTTAAAGTATATGGCCTATAGTTCATTACTCATATGATTCATTTGTATAAAAATCATGAACCATTTAGATAGAGGCAAAGGATAATTAATCCTATTCTATAACCTCTCATTTAGAAAGAAGTAGAGAATATTTTAAGTGCAAAAACCATCTTTCCAGTAAGACATTCTACCTGGGTGGCTAATTTGGTCCCAATAAGAAAGAAAAATGGTGATATAATATTATGTGTTGATTTTAGGAACCTAAAAAAGGATTTTGAAAAGGACAATTATCCCCTACCTTCTCTAGATGAGGTGATACAAATAATAATTGGTTCTGAAATGACATCCTTCTTGGATGGATTTTCAGGTTATAATTAGGTACTAGTACAATTTGAGGACAAAATTAAGATGGTGTTAACCATGAAATGGGGAACTTATGCATATAAAAGGATGCCTTTTGGCCTAATAAACGTAGGATCTACTTTCAACATGTCATGGATCATGCTTTCAAGGGATTATCATAAAAATGCATAATCATCTACATGGATGATCTTATGGTATTTTTAGAGAATAGAAAAGACCACATAAGTCACCTATAGTCCATATTCGAAAGATTAATAATGTTCAATAGTTCATTAAACTCAAATAAAATCATATTTAGAGTGACTAAAGGGAAGCTTTTGGGGCACATCATCACCAAGGATGAGATCACCATTGATCCAAACTGAATTCAGGCAATTTCAAAAATTTAGCCACCAAACAAAAAAAAGGAGATCAAATCATTCTTTAAAAATATTAACTTATATGAAAGTTCATCTCAGGATTCATAGAAATTATTATCCCTTTGAACACCATTCTCAAGTAGGATGCAAAAATAGAGTGGATAGTTGAAGCCCAAAATTCCTTTCAAGACAATAAAGATGCAATATCATAGGCTCTAGTATTGATTAGTCCAAATTTTAATAAAGATTTCTACCTATGCTCATTCACTTTAGAGTATATGATTATTTTTATCATCATGCATAATGACATGACCAAGCATCCAATCATTTTTATGAGCATGAATCTGAAAGATACATAACTTAGGTACTCTATGATTAACAAATAGATTTATTCCCTTATCAAGGAAATGAAGAAATTTTGGCATTTCATCTTAAGGTAAAAGCATTGACATTATTCTTGATCGTACCACCAAGCTCACCCTATCATAGAATGGAATAGGAGAATAATAAGTCAAATAGATGGCCAAACTATAAGAATTTGACATAAAGATCGAGACTATATATATCATTTGAGGTCAGGGCATCATTCATCTTATGACTAAACCTGATCCATGTATCACCATTGAAGAGGTATATAAATCTCAATTATTTAAAGGAGAGTGGTAAATAGATATAATACATTATTTACTTATAGGAATTTTTTCCCTTGAGGTGACTACAAAGAGGAGAGCTTTGAGGCTCAAAGCTGCTCACTACATAATCAAAAAGGGAGACCTCTATAGAATAAATTATGAAGATATCTGTCTCAAGTGTGTATCTATAGAGGAAGCTAAATAAACCCAAGAGAACTTACATCAGGATATAGGTAGTGTTCACCCATCTAGATATACCATAGCCTATAAGATCTTGAGAATGGGATACTATTGGCCAATAGTTTTCAAAGATGTTCATGCTCATGTGGGAACATGCCATGAATTCCAAGATCTAGCCAATAGAGAAGTACACGTAGCAATGACTTTACAACCAATTATTAAAGGAAGGCCATTTTCCCAATGGGGTTTAAAATTCATTGGGATCAACCCAAATTCCTTAGTAGACCATACATTTATGTTTACTATTATAGACTATTGCACTATATGGACTGAAGCCATAGCCACAAAGAATTGTAGAGCATAAAATGTGATTCACTTCTTGGAAGAACACACAAAAATTGGATTTGGTATGCCCTTTATTTGGTTTGTGAAAATGGATTGAATTTCATATCAATATAATTTAATAAGTGGGCACATGACAACAAAATTATTATCAGGTCAGCTTCTAACCATTACCCTCAAGGAAACAGGCTAGTATAATCAACAAATAAGAATTTTATCAATGCAATTAAGAAATTAGTAGGGTACAAGCCTAGGGTCTATCATAATTTATTTAATTATGCTATTTGGGTAGACCAAACTAGACACAAGCAAGCCCTTAAAGATTCACCCTATCTATTGGTGTATGGATGTAATCCTATATTCCCAATTATGCTAAAATTATCCACTTATTAGTTTATACAAGACTATATGGAACTGGGTGATAAAGCAAAATCAATATTGTTGGACATAATAGAAATAAAAGATTCAAGGATTAATGCCTTATAGTTATTCAACAAATACAAATATGTGGTCAAGAAGTGGTTTGATAAAAGAGCAAAGGTCAAATAATTTAAGATTTTGGATCTAGTGCTACTTTGGGATAAAACCTATGAGAAGATATGACAAGATGACAAGTTTTCCCCACTATGGATTAGACCATACCAGATTTCAAAGATCATGGGCAATAACATGTTTCATCTAAAGGACCTCCAAGGTAATGATCTTACATATCCAGTAAATAGATAGTTCCTAAAGTAGTACTTCAAGGTTATGCCATCTACTAATGTTACTAACTAATGAGGTATATATGAATGTAGCTATAGGATTAGATTAGATTTCACACTTTCTTATATTAGTTCCTTGCTTTCATAGATTAGATTCCTTGATTTCATTGACTAGTTTCCTACTTTCTAGATTAATCTTTCCTATATTTAGTATTTTACTTTCATAGATTATATTTTAGTGATTTCTTTGTTCAAATTCCTTGCTTTCTTAGATTAGTTGATCTTTGATTTCTTTAATGATCAAAAATGTGCTTTCTATATTATAACTAAGCTATAAAATCCAAACCAATCAAGCTTATGACTTATGGAAAATGGGAAAATTAAAATCTTGACACTTTAGTACTAGTTTATAGATTAGGTGTATTTCTATGTTTTTGAGTCTTTAGGATGAAGGTAGGTAATCATGGATTACTCTAAATGGTGTCACAATTGAATAGTTTTACTAGGCATATGGAAGTTGCTCTCAAAGTAATTAATATAAATTTATAAATTTTCCTTATTTTATTTGATCAAATATACTTCTCACATTAAATACAAGCTAGAAATGACAATTTTGGGTATAGATGTGGCTGGCAGGGACGTTCTAGTAGTGATTTGTTTTATAATTACACTATCTCATTGGGGTTCTATCTCTTCTTTTTTCCATTTAAGAAAAAAATAATAAAACAACCAATGAGTTTAGAAGAGCAAATGAAAATCTAAATAAAATCAAAAGGCTCACATGATGAAATAAGATCAATGTACCACACATCATGATCAAAATATAATAATGGAATTAGAAGACAAGGAGCCCAAGGTATCTTTATTAGAGATATGAACACCTAGATAGTATCAGAGCAATGCCTAAGCTTCCCTTATTTTTGATATTTAATATATACTAAAATAAATCCTACAACTTGATCAAACCTTTGAAAAACTCATCATAGTAGGGGTTAAATAAACTACATGTTCTGACACACATAGATCCAAGAAATTAGAGGGCAAGTATGTTGTGTGAATTAACCTAGGAGTCTCTTTCATTATTTTGATTTAAGTATTCTTATGTGGCACACTTCATAACTGATTTTAGATTGAAAACTATAGTTATGGGTTTTAGAGTATTCCCCTATAAGTTATCATTTATTGTATCCAACATCCCCTCTTTCTTTATGGCAATGGGGACCCACCTTTTTATCAAACTATGGTCTTGATCTAGATCAACTCTTCTATCTTTTTATACAAAATTTGGGAAAAATACTAATTGGTATTATGTTTTCATAGTCTAAACTCTTTTATTCTATTAAGTTCATTCTATTGGGTCTGTGCTTATTGATTTTATTCTATCAAACTTATGTTTTGTCCAATCTCTTTGATAGGGTGTTTGTTTAGGGACCTATTATTTTATAAAGTTGCTCTTTTTGGATTTATGCATTTTTTATTTTTGGGTTTTATGTTTCAAGTGTTTTTTATATTACCTTTATTGACTAATTATTTATGGACTTTTTCCTGTAGACTTAAATTATTGTAGACATTGTGAAATAATTCCTCTGAATGAATTGGGTTTGCATATATTTTATCCAAAATAAATCCTCTGATAGATTTCCTTTAGCCTCTCAGACCAACCCTTTGGCCTTTTGTCCCAAGCCTTTTTCTCAATTAAAATGACCCTTTGGACCTTTTATCATCGAATAGTTTACCCAATGCAAAAAGATATAAACAATTCCCCAAAGCAATCTTGCTAATAAAATTTTTATGAAACAATTACCCCAAGGTCATATACCCTTAAGGACTTTTATCCTAGACCCTTTCCCTACCATAACATTACCTTATGAAGTAGACCCTTTAGGCATTTTTAACATGAAGTAGATACTTTGGCCTTTGGCCATCCTTTTGACACATTCCTTTGGACATTTTGTCTGAGACATTTTTCCCTTTGTGACTTTTGTCTTAGGCCCTTTCAATTCACACCTACCCTTTGGGACTTCTATCCCAAGGTTTTTTCTCGATAGAATTCCTTTAGACATTTTTTTAAGATATTTTTCCATTTGACCTTTTGCCTTTCGAGACTTACCCTTTGGGACTTTTATCCCGAGCCTTTTTTCTTTTGAACCATTCTTTTAAACATTTTTTTTGAGAGACCATGCCCTTCGACCAATTCCTTTGAATATTTTTTCTGAGATATTTTTACCTTTGACCAATTATTTTAAATATTTTTTTGAGATATTTTACTCTTTGACCAATTCCTTCAGACTTTGTGTCTTGGGTATTTCATTTGATGAAAATCACCTTTCAGAGTTTGTGTCTTAGACATTTTTTTGATAAAAATGACCCTTTGGGATAATTGCTTCAAATATTTTATCTAAGAGAATTGGGTCTTTGAGATAATTGTTATAGAAATTTTATCTAAAATAATTCCCCTTGATGGAATTCTCATCGACTTTATGTCTCGAGCAATTTGTCTGATGAAATTAGGGTTGCCATGCACAAATCCTATAACATTTTCCCCACAACAACTACTTTGAGGCAAATACCATACTAACAAGTGGTACCCATGCTTAGAGAGTATTTTATTATATCTTGATTTTGATTTAAGATTTTAACCTAGGTCAAAATCATATTTAATTAATACTAATACCTTAGGATATAATATTCATGCAGGGTCCTTTATACATATTTCCTAAAGTATTATGCTAATTCTTCTCATTTATACATGCAAGAGAAGAGTGAACTAGGAAATAAGAAGTGTCTAGCTCATAGGGGTTTTAATTTTGATAGTCATGTGGATGTCATTGATGGTTATGAGGATTTATTTAATGGTCACATGAGCATCAAATTATTGTTTAGCAATAAAAAGACATAGGTTCAAATTTTGGCAGTCACATGGACATCATTGACATTCATAAGGATGTCTTTGATGGTTTCACATATGTCAAATTTAAGATCAGTAAGAAAATGATAAGGGCTTAAATTCTTATGGTCACATGGATATCATCAATGATCATGAGGATGTCATAAAAGGCCATGTAGATGTCAAATTTAATCTCATAAGTTAGCCATTTTGAAATCAAAGGTTATTTGGCCTAGGAAGATTGATTGTCAGCATTGATCCTTGTAATTGATCTAATGGTGTGAGATCAATAGATAATTTTCAAAGGAATGAGGATGTGACAAGTGTTAAAATATTGTAGGAGTCAATGATTCAAAGCACTATATCTATGAACTACATTAACTTGATCATAGATGATCGACGATACGCGATCAACATGGAATTTTTAAAGAATCTACCAAATGGCACAAAAACGTTCAAGTTAGGATTATAAATAGCATTGAGGCCCCATATGGAGCTTCTAAGTGGCATGATCATGTTCCATCATGTAGCATATCGATGGTATGAATTGATAGTGGACTTTTCCAAGATCTAGACCCAATGATGTGGGGATGCATGTCCTAAAAGCAATAGTCATATTTCTAAAGGTATCAAATGAAATGACATGGATAGAATAGCTAATCTGAAAGATCAATAGGTTGTTCTCATAACCTATAAAAAAAGGCATGTATAATTTTGGTAAATCGTGCATAGCTTAAATTTTTTCATGTACTTTCAACTATAATTATAAAAAAATCACCTTTGTCTTCATATACATGCACATGTTTCATAGCTTTTAAAAAGTCTATTTTGATAATTACAAGTAGACTTTTATATAGTTTTGAACCATAGTTAAACTCATGTTCTGACTACCACTTCTAATGACCTTGCATGAACTTGGAGGATGAGGTGACCCCTTCCCCAATTCTATAATAACAATTGTAGTCCAACATGGATTTTTGTCATATAATTTTTGAATATGAGAGAAACATCAATTTTGATCATTATTGAATGTGTTTGTGTATTTTATTTCCAATCTCTATGTAATTAGTTGTTACTTTCTTTTGTTGTATGTTTAAAGGATCTTTACTATGCAAAATTTGTGAATGAATTCTTGATTATTTTTATTGATGTACTAATTTATAGATGTAAAATAACTATTAAAATATTGGTAAATTACATTAGTTAAGGTAATTAATTTGTTTTATTCATAATTATTAATGTGCATAAGTGCTTTCTTGGATGTAGTTTCCTATGTGTGTGCAATATCTACCTCAGATACTTCACTAACCTGATCTATAATTTCCTAATTAAGGGTATGCAATAACATCTCTAAAATAAAAAAACTTTTGTCTAAGGCTTATGAATTTCATCCATATTTATCTCCTTATAATTCTTAGCCATGTCTGATTGTGTGGGTGCAATTACTATTAGCAATAGGCATAGGTTCTAAGATCACTTGTCTTTTTAGAAACTAGCCAAGGAAGTTATTCCTAAAAACCAAAAAATTGTCTTTGATACATTACCCTTCCCTTTTTTTTGAGTTTGTTTTTGAGACCTATACACTCTATAGCAGGAACCATCCACCATTCAACTCATAACGCTATTTTCTACCCTTATTAGGAACCATGCCTCCATCTAAAAACCTTGTCAACAACCTACATGACCTACTAGTTATTCCATCAATATGTTGTAACATACCACATACCTAGAACTCATGCCTTGGAGTGGATTTTACATTCATTTAGATCCTAAAATGTTAGAGGCTACCTCGTTAAGGCTATGGTGTGCATAAAACCCACATCAACAAATTTAAATTATTTAAACCTTGAACCAATCATTTTAGCCCAAATTAACATCATTTAGACTAAGAATTAGGTTCATAGGGCTTGATTTCGCTTAAATCACATGACTGATTACCCCATTTGATTAATTCACTCAATCTACATGATGACATACAAGGTATAATGATAACCCAAAAACACATTCTATAGTCATAAATGGGTCCAAGTAATTCAAATTGTCCTTAATTATCTTTGTGATTGACCCTATGTACCCTAAACTATATATACATTAAAACCCAAACCCTAAACTATAATCCCTAAATAATATACCCTAAATAGTAAACCTTAAAATTTACCTAATTAATAATTGATTTAGTCCCAATTAACATCCTTTTGTAGTAAGAATTAGGTTTGAACATGGCATAAAGAAATTAGACATTATATACAAGTCCTTAAACTTATACCTTATACCCTAATCCCTAATCCCTAAAACATAAATTATAATCCATATGCCTTGATGCCCACTACATGTCATAAAACATACACACCTTATGATATATTTAATTTTATCACGAGATGTCATAAAATTCACTTTTTAAACCTATGGTTAAATTTTATATTTTGGAGTACCAATATAGCTATGCATCTGATGTAAATTAGGGCTATTTTGAGCCCATTCAAACTAATTAACCAAAGAGGAGGAACTAATTGATTATTTTAATCGAGGAGGCATTTGATTCCAATTTAAACCCCTTTAAGAGAAATATATGATTTAGGGCAAAATTAAAAGATTGATTCTATCATGAATTGATCCAATTAGTCAATTTATGTAATTAGGGGCATGATCTAGGCAAAGTTGAGCCCTTAAACTATATTTATGTCTTAATCGATTGTATAACATGTATGAAACATGTATATAACATAACTTACCTTAATTTTATCATAAATGCAAATGTGAAGGTGATTGTCATAAATAAGTGAATAAAAAGCTCAAATGTTTTTCAATTACCTTAGTGATTGGACCCTATATCCAATATATTAAACCCTAAACCATGTATCATTTAAATTTAACCCTAAACTTTGTACCATTTACCTTAAACCCTAATCCATAAGCCTTAAACCCCAAACCCCTTAAATTATAGACCATAAACCATAAACCATTAAATTTATCCCCAATTAACATCATTTATATCTATAGTAAGAATTAGGTTCACAAGGATGAAATTGGTCAAAATTACATCACTTATTAAACCGTAATTGACTTAGTTGGCTCAATATGTGATGATATGAAGGCTAATTGAGCTCAAAATCACATTCTTTACTCATAGATCTAAGTTTATGGGGCTTAAATTTGCCCTAATTACCTTTTTTATTGTACCTTGTATACCATAGAACCTATACCATAAGCCCTAATCCTTATAATATAAACCATAAATATAAAATCTTTAAACCTTTAACCAATCATTTTATCCCAAATTAACATCATTTAGACTAAGAATTAAGCTCATAGGCCTCAGTTTGGCCTAAATCACATGATTGATTACCCCATTTGACTAATTCACTCAATTTACATGATGACATATAAGGTATAATGATAACCCAAAAACACATTCTATAGGCACAATGGGTCTAAGTGATTTAAATTATCCTCAATTATCTTTGTGATTGACCCTATATACCATAAACCATATATACATTAAAACCTAATACCTAAACCATAAACCCTAAATAATATACTCTAAATTATAAACCATAAATTTCCCCTATTTATGAAATTATTTAGTCCCACTTAACATCTTTTATATTAATAATTAGGTTTGAACATAACATAGAGTGATTAGACACTATATATAGCTATTTATACCTAAACCCTATGCCCTAATACTTAATCCCTAAAACATAAATTGTAAGCCCTATGCCCTAATTCCCACTACATTCTACAAGCATAAATTCCTTGTGATATACCTTATTTTATCATGAGATATCAAAAAATTCTTTTTTTAAACCAATGGCCAAAACTTAGCCTTTGGAGTACCAATCTAGCTATGCATATGAAGTAAATTGGGGCTATTTTGATCACCTTCAACCTCGTTTCATGAATATAAAATATTATTTGGGGGTTTATTAGGTCTAATTTTCCCTAATCACTATTATGTTTGTACCTTATATACCCTAAAACCTATACCCCAATCCCTAATGATTAATGTTCCTAATGCCCAAACTCTAAACCATAAATATACACTCTTTAAAACTTGAACCAATAATTTTATCCCAAATTAACATCATTTAGACTAATGATTATCTTTGTGATTGACCCTATGTACCATAAACCTAAGCCCTAAACAATATACCCTAAATTGTAAACCAAAAATGTTCCTTATTTACCAATTAATTTAGTCTCAGTTAAAATCATTTACAGTTAAAATTAGGTTTACACTTTTCATAGAGTGATTAGACCTTATATAAACCCTTAAATATAAACCCTACATGCTTTAATCCCTAATACCTAAACCCTAAAACATAAATTATAATCCTTAATCCCTAAAACATAAATTGTAATCCATAATCCCTAAACCGTAAACCCTATGCACTAATGCCTTAATTCCTAATCCCTAATATATATTAATTATAATGTTATCATGTTATTCTAAATATAGGAAACATTTAATTCTCAATGATAATTTCTAACCCAAAATAATTATTAATAATAACACAATCACATTATTACATAATGTTATCATGTTATTATTAACAAATGTTTCTCAATATATTGGATGAAGTAAAACCTTGTATAAAAAATAACGTGATTGCATTATATAACATGAAAAAATTATGATTATTATAGACTAATATTTCTTATCAATGACTATTTTTAACCCAAAACAACAATTATGTCCCCATAAACATTCTCTATGTACTTTTATGGGATCTATGGTATGTATGTACTTGACCCCACCTTTGAAAAGTTGTCAATTATCCTTGATGGGTGATGGATCACGTTCAAGGAAGAGGAAGATGTTAAAAAACAAAACATCATAGGAATTATAATATTTGAGAGAGAAACACATGACATGAATGCAAAAAGTTCATGGTAGATAAGGTATAAACCCTAATCCTGATGAATCAAATACCATAGATAATGAGCCAATTAACAATAATGAAATAAAAATGATGAAATTGACCATAATGAATTGAATAATGATCAAATTGACCATAATTAAATTAATAATAATGAAATTCAAAATAATGAATTAGTTAATATTAGAAGTTTACATTCAAAATTCCAAGTTTTTTATTTTGTTGATGATGAGTCTATGTATGATGCTTCACCCCCCATGAATGAAGAAAATTTGATGTAAATAAATAATGATGAAATTAACCATCAATAAAATTTCATGAAAACATATAATTAAGAAATAAATTATGAATTAAATGTCATCCCATCTCTAAACAATGAAATAATAATGATTTTGAAACACCCTCTCAACAAATTCCACCATTACCAACACCTTCAAGAATTGTACATAGAAAATACAAGTACTTAATTGAAGTAGATGAAAATATTTTAGATCCAATGAATATAAAAATGTCTAATCACCATTCAAAAAGACTAGCTCAATAAATTTTGGATACTTTCTTTCATAATTTAGATTATGATAGTCAAATATGTCAATTATTTGTTTCATTGATAAAATTGATTAAGATGAGACCTATAATGTACACATTAGGACTAAGATAATATAACATGGATGATTAAAACAATGAAATTGTTGAAAATATACATGATGTATATCATACTTTAGGCCCAAAATCATGCACCAAATATTATAATGTTGCTCGGCATTTACTTACAACTTGTGCAGTAAGTGACAAAATAGGGAAAAATGAATGGTTTCAAAAATAATCCAAAAACTTAATATAAAAAATAATGAAAGTAATTAAAAGACATGAAAGACTTAATTAACCTAATACCAATGATCTATGGGAATTTTTTGGTAGATTTCCAAGAAAGGACAAGGCTATAGTTGATACTCTCAAAGAGTTACTTGCTCAATTTTGTAAAGATAATAGAAATTTTTTTCCCAATTCAAGAGCTATTGTGAAAATAAGAGTTGGTTATAATAACCATGAACCACATCCTAAAAATTTATTGGATATGACTCAAACACAATTGTATTCTATTTTTTTATAAAAAATATCTACAAATTTCGATTTGTCAAAGATATTTTGAGATGGAAAAACCTTTTTATGTTAAAATAAATCATGCACACACCACTTGTTATTATAGGTAACACGTTTAATTTTTAATTCACTATTTATTTTAGCCATATTAGTTATACTTTGCATACTAACAACATTTTTTAGGATTGTGGCATTGAATTTCCACCAAAATCAGCCAAGGAATTTATTCTAACTACCTTTTGCAAAAGACTAGATGGGCAATTATTTTACAAAAAATAATGTTTAAAAGGAAATTGTAGAATTTGTATTGGATTGCCAAAATTAAAAAAATATACATGAGGAGAATATAAGTACAATTGGACAAGAATTAGTTAGTTTAGGCAAATATAAATTAGTGACTTATCAAGTAAAATATGGTAAATAATATTAAAGGTGTGAGCTTGTTACAAAAAATATATTTATTTTTGATTTTTTTGTCAAATTTATGGAGAAGATTATTTATGAGTATGCAAGGAACACACACAGGGCTAGATGGTTGGATGAACATTTCAATATAAGTAAAGATACATTCCCACTTAGTTTTATTATTTTAGTAGTTTATTTTTTTTGAAAATTACACATTCAAACCACATATGGAAGTTCAATTGTAGTATTACAACTAATCACAAGTTGCCATATTCATGCATATTACATTCATGCATGAACCTAATATTAGAGAGAAACAATGAAAAATATTAAGGGAGTACCATTTCTATATTAGTAATGATAGATCACATTGTTTAGAGTATGTACAAGTTTGTTTTTAGAAGTTTTATGAATAGTCAAGTTAGAGAAACATTACTTTCAATCAACATTACATTTGGTCAAATAATTCCACATTGAAATTCAAAAATGCATGGATATTTTGTTAGTTGAGTAGGATGCTCTTTACCACTACTGTATAACACATTTGGAGTTTCACTAAGGCTATCCATGGAAAAGGGGAGCATGATAGTGCTAGAGCATGTGTAAAAAGAGATATTGAAAGGGAGGAGTTAAAATTTGAAGAGGGTGTTCAGTTTACAAATGCAAAAACTATGTTTGAATGGTGTAATGAGAACATGTGTCATGGTGCTCAACCAAATTACACTATTCATAGACATTTATGGTTAATGAAGGAAGAACACTTGATAAATTATGAGGACTGTATAATTCTAATAGGTTCAAGTGAACCTCACTCATTTCAAAGCTCAAATGCAAGTTCTTGGATTGTTCATATGAGACACTTGGCATGTTTCTATTATGTATGCATGGACTCTATTTGGAATGAGTGTGAGTCACAAGAATGGGTGGATGATTGGAGTTACAAACCCATAATTTCAATCAACACATATCATGTTCCAATAGTATTATAAATTAAAAATATGACATCATCGAATGACATTGACCATGTATTTGATCTAGTGCAGCCAGGTAGAATATTTTTTATTATGTATAATTTATTATCATTATATATCTTTATATTTTTGCTAAAAATGGTTTTTAATGATTTAGGGCATGTTTTTTTAGTTATTACATATGAGGATAACAAATAAGGCATTGATTACTACTTGTGTTGTTGTGTAGAGAGAAAAATATATTGACTTCCATAATTATAGATGGAGAAAACATTGACTATCCCACTAGGTCAGTGGTAGTTACTAGAACCTGGTTTCGATGATATCCTATAATATATTCAAATCAATGGTCATTTGAAGATTTTGAAATGCACATGAAGATACTACATTATTCAAATTTGATTCTTCCAATAAATATTCAATTATAAAAATATCATGGGAGGCCTTTAAATATGAAATTATGTAAAGTTCAGGAGTTAGACCATGATGCTATTTTGGATACTATCAAGGTTAGAGAAAATCCTAGTGGCTCATTGGATTAAAATATGTAGGTATGTTGAACTTTAAAATCTATATGTAATCAATTTTACCAAATGTTTTTTTATTTTATAGGTAGTACATATAAATTTCATTTTTAATTCCTTAATAACATTTTCTTGTAGGTTAGTAGTGCCAGATAAACTTCCACCTTCACTTGGTTGGCACAATCTGTAAAAAAATTATAAATTTTTGAATATAAGAGAAGATTAGGTTATATGTGATTGAATATAAATTCGGACATGATCGAAGCCCATGAAATGACGTACAGGTTTCATTTTATGGGTGTTTGAACTTAGGCTAAAAAATACATTTGTATTCTATTGGGAAGGGTGTTTTTGAGGCTGGAATGGGTGGTGGGTTTGTCGATCGATATTTATGGGAGGCCAAGAACATGGTCCTAATTATTATTTTCCCATGATAATGTGTTATAAGCATTAGTTTATAGTATAAAAGCATTGAAACTAGAGTTTTGTAACCACAACTTAAACTTTGACAACATTTTTTGTCAGTGTTTCTACGCTCTAGAATGGTTATGAAAATGCACTTCCAGATGGATTTAAATGTTGTATAAATGTGATAACATGTAATTTGAATATTTGGATGTGATCATAGTGATATATTTTTAGGTGGAGGTTCCATAGGTAGAAATGCCAGTTGAAGCTTAAGAAGTTGCTTGTTCACTACCAAAAACTTGTATTTTTAGACCCCTCGCTGCAACTTGTCCAAAAAATTTCTCTTGAAGATTCCACCTCTAGGGTAAAATTATAGGGATTAAATAGGTATGAGAATTATCTTATTATTCACAAAAATTACTCATAGTTTTCGTTTTACTTGTGTTTGAACTTAGTCTAAAATTTTGCATTTTTCTTGTATTAGGAAGGTTGTTCTTGTGGCTAGAATGGATGGTGACTTTGTTGATCAAACTTGATGGGAGAATAGAAACCTAGTATTAGACATTATAAAACACCTTATACATATTTTTATTGTTAATTTTTAGTCATAGATCATCGAAACTAGAGTTTTTCAACCACAACTTAAACATTGATAATATTTGTTATTAGTGTTTATGCTATCCAAAATGGTAGTGAAAATGTACTTCTAGGTGGAATTGAACATTTTGGTGGTGTTATAACATGTATTTTTACTATATATATGTGATAAAAGTGATATATTTGTAGGTGGAGGTCCCGAAGGTAAAACTCTAGTTGGAGCTCAAGAAGTTACTTGCTCACTACCAAAAAGCTGCATTTTTTAAACCCTCACTACAACTTATCTAATAGATTACTTTCAAATATTAAACCCAAGTGATATGGGTTGATATTAGAGGGATTAAATAGGTATGGTATGTATTTTATGGTTCACAAAAATTACCTACAATTTTTCTTTTATGCATGTTTGAACTCAGGCTAAAAAATTGCATTTTTCTTATATTGGGAAGGGTGTTCTTAAGGTCAAAATGGGTGGTGGGTTTGTTGATTAGGATTTATGGGAGGATAATAAAATATAATTATATGTTAAACACCTCTTTTTACATGTTTGAAGTGCTATTTTATAGTAAATAAACAACAAAATTAGAGTTCTAAAACCACAACTTAAACTTTGACAACATTTGTTGTTAGGGTTTTTACTCTCTAGAATGGTAGTGAAAATGCACTTCCAAGTGGATTTTAATATCATGGTAGTGTGATAACATGTAATTTTAATATATAGATGTGATAAAAGTGATATATTTTTAGGTGGAGGTCCTAAAGGTATAAATTTTAGTTGGAGCTCAAGAAGTTGCTTGTTCACTACCAAAAGCTTGCATTTTTGGACCCCTCACTGCAACTTGTCCAATGGATTGCTAACAACTAATATATTTTATTTATTTGGGGTGTGATTAAAGGGATTAAATATTTATGATATTTATCTAATGGTTCATATAAATGACTTACATTTTTTGATTTATGAATGTTTGAATTTAGGCTTTAAAATTACATTTTTCTTGTAATTGGAAGGGTGTTCTCGAGGCTAGAATGGGTGGTGGGTTTGTCGATCAGGTCTGATGGAAGGACAAGAAACTATTAATAGATGTTATACACCACTCATATGTGTTTTTAGTGTCATTTTTCACTCAATAATCATCATAACTAGAGTTCTACAACCACAACTTAAACTTTGACAACTTTGACAACTTAAAATAGAGACCTAGAAACTTAATGAGTAATTAACCTATTAGGTGGTATTATGGAATGATATAAGGTGATGAAGGAAAATATTTTGAAATATTTATGTGAGATAATTTTTTATTAAAAGGTCCCATAGGTCATATAAAATACATCTCAATAAATATCTCCAATCCAAGAAAGGACTATAATGTAATAGAGAACAAAGCTATGAATAAATGAAAGTGACTTATTGTGGATTCTACATTCAGAGTTTTTTATTGAATTAGTTTCATGTTATCCTTAGATGTCCTTGATGACATGAATATTTTTTAATTTGTGTAAGGTTACAGGTGGGTGAATGATTGTAGGTGGTAATCAAGAAGTGACTGTAGGTCACAATCAAGGAAGGGAACTTGGAGTGTTTCCACCAGGTTGGTAAGTTGTGAGTCATCATGCTATTATTTTTGAAAAATTTGAACCTATACAGACCTTAAAAAAATTATTAAGACATTTATATGTGTATAAATCAACAAAAAGGGTTACCTCTTCCCATATACCATGTTTTGCCTATGATAGTCCAATATTAAAGTAAATGGTTGTTTCTCATGAAGGGAGTATGACTTTGGTGTAGATAATAATATGTATATTGAGAATTATAATTTATTTGGAAGGTCAATTATTGTTTATACAAAATAAAATGGTGAATAATCAACATGAAATCTTCTATAATAAAGAAACCTTGTCTATACCCTATTTTGGGTTAACAGTCACATTAAAAAGGGAAGTAAGACTTGTTTATTAATCTTGTCAAGTATGCCATTTAATATATGGACTTGTAATATTTTCATATTATAAAATGAGGTTTTAAATATATTATAATATGCATGAGATATTTTAAATTGAATTAATAGTCCATGTTGTTGTCAATGGCCTGTAGGGTGCCTTGTTATGCACAATTAAGATAGATAGGAAATACATTTCTTATATAAATGTGTATGTTAATGGCTATAATGGTTTGTATGGTTGGTGAAATGTGGAAATAAGGTATTTATATTTTTAAAATCACTTAATATAGTCATTGACACTCATTGATACACAAACGCTATTGTCACAGTCTTAAATAGGACTCAAAAACCTATGTTTTGATGGTTAGAAGAGAGAATAAAGAGAAATGAGATGTCTCGCATATTTTCAAAGGTGTGAGGGGTAAAAATACACATATATGTGTAATTTTATTCCTTTTAAAAAATTTATAACTTCATATATAGAATTATATATCCCCTTGGCCTGTGTAGAAGCCTAACTAGGGTTTCAAGAGCAAAAACCCCATAGAAAGAGTTTTAACCCTTAGAAATTGATTAAATTTAATAATATGGAATGTTTTGATGTATTAAAAATTAATATAGTTGTTTTTATGTGGTTTAAGGCCTTAATATATGGATTTGGTGACTGTGGATTTAAGATAACACTAATTAGGCCTAATTAAAGGGTGCTTTACAAAGCAAGTGTAGTCTAGGAGTGGAGTTAGGTAATTAAATTTGAAACATTCATATAAGGAGATAGAGGGTGGATATAATTTTTTTAAATCTCCATAATAGTTGATATCTTTCTCAAACCAATAAAATTTGTACAAAAAAGGCTATAAACCTTAGGAGATCATTGTGATCCCTATATGTGGAATTGAATGTTGAAGTGTGTGTGATCACATGTAAGAGGTTAAGTAAGGTGTTATTTGACCATATAATAACATATATGATATAATAATAAATCCTTGAGACCTATATCAAGTTTTGGTACTTGAAACCTAAGAGGATTGCCTAGTGAGAAGATAATGAAAGAGTGAGAGGGCATTCATGAATGGAATGAATGAAATGAGTTAGAGAATGAATGTGAGAGGTTCATAAGATATATAATGACACCATGAAGTGTCTCCAAAGTTTAAAATAAGGAGGTAAAAAAATAATAATGCCATTAATCCTAAGTGATAAGAGTGTCATTAGTAATTTCCACTACACACAATGAAATAAAATCTTTAATTTAAAAATATATGGGAGATCTAAGATTTATAATATTGAAAACAATAATGTTTTAATCTTAATTTGTGTACAACATTAAATATGATATATGATAGATAATATTTTGGAAGATCAAAACAACACTTTACAATAACACACAATGAAATAAAAACTAAATATAAATTAGATAGATTGCCATGATAGGCATACAATATAGGCACATGTATGAAATGTAAATAGTAAATATATTTTCATGATAGGTGTACAAAAAAATACATATACTAACATATTATCTAATACTAGGTGAATGCCATATATGCATATACAATGCCAAAAATTCATAAATTACGATATAGGCATACAAAAAGTACATCTCATGTAAGACATCATATTCATCAAATAGACTCCCTCTCTTTGATTTACTTGAATAAGACTCTCCTTAGGATGCCTTTCTAGTATATGGAGACCCCTCTAATGCCTTGGATTGATCCAATGTATGACTAAGGGTCCTATTCTCATAGCTTGTTTGTAGCTGAATCTGTTTAAATAAAAGAATTATTACAAAATTAACATAAAATGCATTCAAATAAATGTTAATAAATAAATTTTAAACTAAAATAAAAAATCAATTAAACACATGCACTTACTCCAAGATCATGATCTTGCTTTATCATTTTTTCATCCTCAAATAAGTCAATGATAGACTTAACTGTTAGAATAGGCATCTCAATTATAGGAGAAACATGAAAATTTGCCCTACTAATCATCACACTATGAATATCAAATGCCATAAGACAAACCTGCATACATAATACATTTACATAAGTTATATTTGACCCAAGTACATGTAGTAAAATTATTAAAACAATTTGATTTTTAAAATTCAAAATTATAAGAACTAATATATACGTCTGTCAATGCCTGTGCAGATGACATTACAACAACAATGTCTATGTTTGTATTAGCTCATAGAGAGGGAGGAGTTTCTACTCTAACCATCAACTATTCATGTAAATAAGGTCTCACTTAATTTTATATAAACTATCAAATATTATATATGGAAACCATGCATATCATGAAAAGACAATGTAAACCAAGAATCATGGAAGTGTAATTTCCATACAATGTGCATATCATGAAAAGACACTATAAAAAATAATTATAGAATTAAATAACTACCATACAACATGCATATCATTAAAATATAATGTAAATTGAGATCATGGTAGTGTAACTGCCATAAAACATGCAATGGCCAAGAATAGCAAGTAGTTTGCATGTTGGAGGTAATATAAAAATTGTAATACATGTAGGAAGTGTGAGTGGAAGTGTAGGAGGTGGAAATAATAGTATAAATTTGACAAGGAGAATTTATGGAGAGAAAAGGAATAAGAAACATATCAATAACTCTGCCCTTACTTGTAAAGCTTCTTTGGATAGAGTAAAATACCATTATATATTTACTAGGGAAAGGTTGAGATACACATATATGACCATCATCCTTATATTATATACACGATATCAATCATATATATATATATATATATATATATATATATATATATATATAAAATACATGGGTTGATATCACATTCATTTATAATAAATAGATGACAAGTGATTTATAGGAAAACACCCAACAAATAGAAAGGAGTGAGACACAGTGAATCCACCTCTTGATGAAGGTGTGTGTAAATAACATTCTACCAATAGGTTGAGGAAGGGAGGTCCTTGTACAATATATAAAGTTTTATCCATCTAAATATATTGTCTTATTTTTCCTTAAGAGAACTCAATTGGCAAATAGTTTAGATGTTGAATTGGAAGAAATTTTAAGGCGTAATTATTGAGGCTGAGACATATTTTAGTACTAACACAAATGGTAGGTATCCCCCCCAACTTGTCAATGGGGATACAAGTTGTTGAGACCCAATTCAATGTTTTATAACATAATTAATGTTGACTAGAGAGGTTGTCTACCCTTTACACCTTTGTCATATCCATAGCAAGAGGTATAATGAAGCATTACAATTGAAATCTAAACCTTTTTTGTGGCCAAATAAAAGGTGTAATGAGATATTAAATTTAATTATAATGTGTATTAAAAGTTTGTGGCTCAAAAATGAGAAGGTAAGGTTGACACCAAAATTTTCAGTCCCCCTTTCCCTAATTCCACCTTCCTATAAACCACAACTCTTAAATTGGTCATCAAATATTATAAACATGTATTTAAGATCTTTTAATAAAGTGAAACAAGATTTAAGTCCTACTATCACTAGATTTTTTAAGTGAAGTCACTTAATAAAATATAAATTTATTTAAATAAATATTTCATTAAATTTATTTAAATAATTCAATTTAATGTTAAGGCCTAAGTCATGGTCCTTTATGTCTAAGAATACTCTTAGAGTTGCATTGTCAAGTTAATGGTCGACTAAGTATGATTGTTAATTATGCACATTTATTCTATTTTACCTTAAATTCACTTGATATTCTCACTAATTTTCAAGGGTAACATGTTGATTTATTTATAATGGTAATGGTAACATAATTCAAAATGAGAATATAACTATATTGAGCTTAGCAACTTCATTTTCAAGATAGTGTTCCCTAGAAGGACCCCTAGATATGTATTCTTCATTTTTTAAGTATCCTCATGGCATGTGAACTACCCTTATCTAATCTTGAATGAGATTATTTATGGTATCTTTATGTTATTTTCCAAAATTATTTATATAAGTACTATTGATCCCATTCTCATAGCTTGCAACTATAAAGTTCCTATTTAATGGTTTGAGATAACTCATAATAACTTCCAAAGGTTCACGGTACCCCCAAGATGATCAACCCACATAAAAAATTTGTGAATTGGTGTATTTATATATGAGGAAGATTATTTTTAAGGTTTAAAATTGATTTGAGTCTATATGGTATGATTTCATGGTCATTAGCCTTTAATTAGGCTTAGAAGACCTAATTAGTCCTGAGGGGTGTTGAGTTAGGTGTTCTCAAAAAAGAGTTAAATTATGAAAGTCTATACATAAAATATGTGATGTAAAGGGGTATTTTAATTTAGGTTTGGTTTTGTTTTTATCTTTTTAGTTTACTCAAAAAAAGGAGGTTTGCCCCAAAATAGGGCTAGTAGAAGGAAGGTGTCAAAGAGGAAAGAAGAGTTAAGTGAAGAGTTGAAGCTTGGGGGTTGTGTGGAATGATTGGATGCATGAAATGAGATGTAACTAAGTAGGTAGATTATATTATGAGTATTGTGGAAGGACAAAATAAAATTATCATTCAGACCTATGAAAACACATAAGAAGATTATAAAGAATAGAGCAAGGATAAAGCGAGAGAACATGGAAATAGAGTATGAAAACAAAGAAAGATAAATTTAACTTAAAATTATAAGGAAAATATACATATAATAAATGTACATAGATCATAATATTAACTCAAAATTTTACCTCTATATAAGTAAATGGTTTCATCCTAATAGAGACAGATGTAGTAGTGGATGGGCCAATAGTTGGATCCAAATATATAAATAATGGTTGTGACAAATCAAATTCAATAAATGCTGACTATGATGGTGTCACCATCACCTCATAAAAAATAAAAAAAGACATATATATTATTCAATTTCTATGTAAATTAATTATCTAAATTAAATTTCCAAATATAGCTTAACTTTAACATGACATTTATATAAAATATACCTACATCTATGTAGTGGCTAATGTTTGCACACCAAATGTGCATGCCAATAAATCATCACTCATAATAATATTATCCAAGCTCTATGAACCACCAATGCCATCATCATAATAAGGTCTAGTGAACATGCCTCCATAAGAATTATAAGGGTGGGGTTGGGTATGCACACTAGGTGGCGTGTCTCTAGCATAATTGTGTGAAAGCCTACTCATAATATGAACGAGTGTATTAGTGGGAAAACTAAGAGCATATAGATTGTTGATATCCATGACCTAATAGACTAAAGGGGGATCTCAAGATCAAGAGGATTTTAGATACAGATCCACATAGACTGATTTGGCACATGATGCACACTTAATCAATCCTACACAAATCCTTTCCCTCAGCCCTAAAACTCACTAAACTCAAAATAATTTAGAATATCATTGAGGACAAACTCATAGTAGAGTTTCCTCAAAAAATAAAATAGGACCTCATAGTTGTTACATAGTGGATATTTAAACACCATCTACCATTGATCCCAAAAATTGGTTTTGATTAAGTTATGCATGAAATGATGGATTATAGAACATTAAATGGTTATGGGAAATGGGGCATTGGTAGTTGGGTTGATGAATATGTTACAAATGGATGCTTTTGAAATTTATTTATTCTTGACCTAAAGTGATAATAAATTTTTAGAATAATATGCCCTATAAGTATCCTTTATTAATTCCATGTATCAATTTGACTCATTATAGAGTCAATTTGACCTAATAAGGTCTCTAGGGAATTGGCTAGCTAGGTGCAGTAGGGGTTGGTAGAAGTAGGATCCCTCATTATCCAAATTAAATCTTCAATTTCAAGTTTATTTCCCATAATGTTGTCAATTAGAATCTCCTAACTACCAAGAGATTTTATGGAACTATAGGAGGGTTAGATGGAGGGATAAGAGGAGGAACAAGAGGGTTAGGTGGAGGGTTAGGTGGAGGGTTAGGAAGAAGAGAAAAAAGAGGTTTCTATGGAGGCTTAGGAAGGTTAAAAGGATGAAATTTTACAAAAAAACAAATTATAACTAAAAATTAGGGTTAAAAATGAAAATAATAAAAAAAATTATGGTTAAATAGGGAATATTTCTATCATTTACCTTGTCTACATGATGACATCATCAATCAACAGTTTTGTGGGATGAGTTTGGCAAGTTAATGACACTCTCTTATCTATTTCACCCAAAATTCAATTATGAAAGCTAAAGGAGAGTGTCTCATGTAAATTTTCATTTAATTTCTAAAGAAAGAGAGAAAAGAAACTCAATACAGGTGTGGTTGGAAAACCTATTTTATTGTGCATGCACTAAATCAAAATATTGTGAAGAGATCCTCTTTGGTTTGTGAGGAAGACCTACAAATAAGAAATCACTAATGCAAACTCATTTTTTATATATATAGCTGGGTAGATTTCCTAGAGATAGCTAGATCCTAGAAGTGAGGGATTCTTTAGGGGTTGTCAATCCACATGTTTTAAAAAATAAAGTTCACAAAACTAGAAAGAAGGTACTTACATCAATTAAAGAAGATTACCAAAACTAAACACAAGAATGCCTATTAATAAAATAGACTATAAAGGATCAAATTAGAGATAAACTAATTAATATTAGTGCTAAGGGGTTTGGGTATACTTTAGAAAATTTGAAAGAGGTCCATGAGTGGTCAAAAACATAGAAAACTAGATTTGATTGGGTTTAGCTGGATGAAAATAAGTTGTTGGTTTTACTACCATAGGTGACCATATATGGTTGGGGTGACCATCAGTGGTTAAGGTGACCTTCAGAACTCAGGTTGACCATCATTGGTTGATTGTGGAATCCTAGGTTTGATAAATAGATGAATGATGGGATCCCACAAATGGATTTTGAGAGTTGGGCAAGGGATAGATTTATTATTATATAGAATTAAAGCACACAAATGTTGAAAAATAAGTACTTGTCATATCAAAAGTCAGTTGGGTGGGTGGTCCATGAAATTATCTAATTGGTGGAATCTAGCCTGATTCCAATAGACTAACAATATCTAGGATCTTGGTTGAGAAGTGATGACAAGTCAGATCCCAATAAGATGTTTGATGCTTAATAATGTTGATGATGTTGATTGACCTACAAAATAAAAATATTGGATGCCTAAGATCTTAATAATTATTATATATTATTTGACCTTTTAGGCCTCTCTCTCTTATAGGCACAAGAAAGAGGTGAAAGTGAAGGTGTAACTAGGTTATCTAAATATAATTCATCCATGTAAAGGATCAAAACTAGAATTAGACAAGTTAAATTTAGAAAAGTAATGTGGGTGGTTTGCATATTATTTCTTAAGTAGTGTATTTTGATAATCAATAGTCAGGGGTTCCTAAGGTTGACAATCAATGATCACCCTAATCATCGATGGTCAAGGTCTAGAGGAAAAGGGTCTTGAAGGTTAGCTTCACTCAGCTTGGTAAAACTGAGTGTGGATGGTTTTGGTGAGGCCATATTGGTGTAGGTTGGTCCCAAAGGGGTCTTAAGTAGATCCAAGTGTATTTTTTACTTTTAAAATCACAAGTGTGTGGATTTTTGGTGTCTACATTTTTCTCCTTTTTTATGCAGCTTGCATGAATTAGATTCAAAATAAAAACTAAGTATATGTCAAGAGTTTAGTTACCCTTAGAGTGAGAGGAGGTGTTCCCCCTCAAACCAAGATTTGGTGAGGTGAATCCAAAGTGGGTATAGGTTTGATAATTGGTAGATGGTGAGTCATGAGGTGGTGACATGAGATTGGGAGTTTGAGATGCAAATTTTCACATCAAATGTAATAAAAAGTAGAGATAGCCAATATTGTACAAAGACTAAAATTACAAATATTAGTAAAAATAATGGTTATTGCTAAGTAGGACAAGTGACAAATGAACCGCATGACCACCTATAGGCATGGTGGCTAGGAACACTTATAAATGTAAGTGTCCTAAGTTATTTTCATGTTTTTGGTGGCTATCCAAGGTAGGAAGTGCTTTTCAGGAAAACACAAATGGGTCAAGTGTCATAAGTATCTAAGGTAAGATGTGCTCTCAGCGAGACACAATTAGGTCAGTATGAATTAAGTGGTACAAAATACAAAAGGGGCCAACATGGAAATTTTTTAACTATGATCAAAGGACTAGGCAATAAGTGTCACAAAATTGCATACCAGATGGGCCAAAAGAGACCAACAGTGAGGTGGTGAGGTGGTCAGGTTGATGAGAGAAAGGCATATCCAAAAATAGCCAAGAGTTTTGTGTATTTATTCTATAAATTGGTAGGTTATAGGTATAAGTGAAATTAGGGTTGTTTAGGGTATCTCTACTATTGATGGTTAGGGTCCCTAGAACATGATCATCAATGGTCACCTTGATTATTGATGGTCAGGGGAAACCCTAAAAAACTAGATGGGTAAAAGTGAAAAGTAAAAGTAACTTTGTCATTATTACTATCATGTATTATGGACCCTATCTTTGATGATTTTGGCACTTGTGAAAGGAAGGTGTTTGCTAAGGTGGGTGTTTCTCATTAGGCAGAGGTGTGTCGGTGATTGTATGGGTTTAGGATGTAGGGAGAACAAGGATGTATTCAAGCACCTATTTGTGGGCTCAAACCATGGAAGAGGTCACAAAATGAGGTAAGGGTTGCATTAAAATTGCTACTTTAGGCTTATTTTACATTATTGGGTTTGCTTGGGGGCTAGGTTTAGAAATGTGATATTTTGCCTATATTCCCTAGGTAGGTTTTTAGGGTTTCTAGGTAAATTAGTAGGTAGAGTATCAAATTGATAGGGTGGGTGGGTGATTTAGGTATCATGTTAGCTACTTAGAGTGTTTAGGCTAGTTTTTAGCTTGCTTTTTAACTATTTGGGGCTCTTAGGGTTTTACTACATAGCATTATATGATAGGGTTCTAGAGAAGGGGAGAATTATGACACTATTGATGATCATGGTTACATACTTTAGGCTCTAAAATTTTTGATAGTGGGAGGTTTCCTTATGTATTGTTGGTTTTTTTGGTTGAGTTATTGCTTGGGAGAATAATATTTGGTTAGGTCTTAGTTTTTGGTTCAGATTTATAGGAATCTATGGGGTTTCAAACACCATAGGAGATATGGTATCAACATGGGCTTGGTTCTTCATTACTGGGCTTATGAGCACATCTAGGTTTTGAGACCAATGAGATTGTCATGGTAGGGTACACATAGCTAGATTCCCCTATTAGATTCATGAGATGGAGATATGATATGGCTACATCAAGGGTAGGAGGTGGCACACATGATATTGAGTGGTTTAAGGGTGCCCTAAGTATAGTGGTAGCTAGGGATATTACTTAGATATCATATATATAATTTCCCATCTAGTCAAGATATTGGAGGTAGACCCTTGCCATGTAGAGTTATAGGTATATAGTGGGCCATCGAGAGGGTGAGTTTGAGTTGATTCCATTTGATTGGGTGTGGCATCACTTTAGCTTGATATAGGATGTACTAGGTCCACATCCCCAATATAGAAGGTAATATTCAGAGGTTTAGTTATTGGTGTCTCAACATACCCTACCAATTTTGGATGGTGGTTTTAAGGAGCTTCCTCCTAGGAACCCTTTGGATGATGTAGGGTAAATAAATGGTTATATGTCTTGGTACCATTAGATCTATGTAGTGGTAGATGTGGGTGGAGATGATAGAGGGGTAGGGTTAATGGCTATAGATCCAATCAGCTAGGATGGATAGGAAGGGGTGGCATTGGTTATAACCCAAGCTTAGATACAAGTGTTTCAGGGATATGTGGCCATACTAAAAGGCTATATCACCATATTTTAGGTTTAGCTTGCCATCATTATAGGTGAGATAGACCAAGCACATGCATCCCTAGGTATAGTTATGCAAGAGAGGGACCTACTAAGATAAAGGGTTGGATCAAGTACACTAGTAGGAGGGGCACTAGGGATAGTAGCATGATCATGATACCTAGACACCATAAAGGATCTCAAATACTATGAGGTAATAGCATTAGACCAATTTCCCCAAGCCATGAGATATGCATGGTATAGAGCTAGTTTGGATGGTGGGCCCTTGATAGCTACTCCAAGTCAATGGGATGCTATAGTGGGTTAGTTAGGGATCCCAAGGGGACCATCACCAGCTATAAGTGTAGGCAAAAATGGGGCCAATGGTAGTGGTGTAGGGTCATAATTATGTTCATATGTGTTATTATGATGTACTATTTTGATATCGGCCTACACATCAATGTAATGAGATGTACATTTTTTTGAGAGAGCTGATACATTGTTACATGTATTATGTTTTGATGATTCGATGTATATGATGTATAGTTTTTGATGTTATATATGATGGATTCTTATGGTTCATGTGGTTATCATGTTTATGATTATGATTATGGCTTATGGTTCCTGACTTGTGTATGATGTTAGTGTTCTAGTTAGTAGCTTAGGCATGTGATGATAGAAATATAGTTATAATGTTGTGATTTTATTCATGGATATGATAGGATGTGCCTATGATGTCTTTCTCATTAATTTGGTTTATGCTTATATTGGTGTAATGATATGCTTATAGGCTCATATGATGTGGTAATTATAGATGGATAGGTTAATGTTTATGGTCTATTATTATATTCTTACATTATATTTGGTGCATAGAGAGATAGATGGTGTTACTTGTTAACATAATTGATAATGTTCACACTTTTGATGTGATGCTTGTTGTTCATGATTAGAGAGGTAGAGTGTGAATATGGTTAAAGATGAAAATAAATGTAGTAATTAGGTAACAAACTAGATGTGTAGGAAAGTGATAAGAATAATGAGAGGTATATCGACATGAATTGATAAAAGATAAGAAAAAGGAACATGATGTCTTTTCATTGGTAAGGACTAATGGAAAACCCAAAGTTGGATTAGCTTACTGAATAGAATCTTTTTAGATGCTTTGATTTAGCATGCTTAGGTTGATAAACAAGTATCTTGATCATAGTGTGTCAAGTAAGCTCATAGTCTTGTGCATATGATATGTGGAGTGAGAGTGGATGAAACTAGAACCATTAGTGATACTAGTATGCCTTTTTTATAGGCTTTCAAAGATGTAGTATCAAAAAGTCTATGTTCATATATAAAATGTAGACTGATTGATGCAAGAAGTCTATTGAGGAGAGTTTATTATGGCTTTCAAAATTCTTTTGTTTATGCTTGGGTCTCTTCTCTAATTTATTTTTTCTTTAGAGTTGGGGAAGTTGATCGATGTAGGAAGATTCTAATAAATTTATATCTTTGACAAATGCTTTACTCATCCATTCTTTAAGGGATTAGTCTAAGTTTATGTGCTTAGTTCAAATTCTTTTGATAGTTATCCTTCAAGGGAGCAATCCATCTTAAGTTTGGCAATTTTAGATGGTTTTTCAATAGTTACCCTTTAAGGGAGTAGTTTGTGAATGTTGAGAATGACCCATAGTTTGTTTACGACTTTTGATATTATTTTTGATTGACATATAATTTCTTATACATACTCAATGGTTTACCTTTATGAAGGAAAAACTAGGTTGACATGAAGGTCCAATCGGTGAAAAAGGGGTATAGGTGGTAATGACCATAAGAACTAATTTCAAAGAGATGGGAAGTACTATGAGAATCATGCCATGGATAGAGTCATTATAACCATAGTTCAAGATTAGGATATAACTATAATATATAATCACATGATTTAGTTTCAATCAGTTTCCCCTAAAAAGAGGGAAGTGAATGTGGTTGTAGGGGATGAGCTTTAGTTAGACAAATGATGGGTGTGATCCTTATTTAATAATAAAAGGGATACATAATGAAGCATTGAGAGGCTTAGGTTATGTTTTGTCAGACTGAAAGCACACAATTGATTACCAAACCAGGCAACTTAATATGCAGAAATTAACCAGATTCACAAGTAACTAGAATTCAGAATAACACAGAATATGAGAGACAATACACAACTTGTATTAATAACTCTTATAGAAAAGAATACAATAAAGAAGATGCCACCTCTTCTCCACCACCTCTTCAGAGGTTTCCCACACCTCAAGTGAATAGTAATTCTCTCTCTCAAAGCTCTCTCTCTCACAGGTCCCAACACACAACTCAAACACAGAGTTGGTGTTCACCTCCAGTGCTCCACGCACACCACAAGTGCTCCACGCACTCCACAAGTACTCAAGGTACTTCAAGTAGATCTCCCATGAACCTGCAATAACTTGCACCTCAATAGACCATACTTATGGAAGGGACTGCCTTGCCTTCCTCTTAGCTCTCCATGTACTCCACGTACATACCAATGAGTACACACCGTACTCCAAGTAGATCCTACCTGATCTTGCTCCCTATTGTGTTGCTGTCCTATCTGATCTCCAACCTACAAATCAATACTGGTTCTACACACCTGTGAACCTTGACCTTGCACACACACACACACACCTGCAGATCAATGATCTTACTTACCATGTAGATCTCCTATAAGGGCCATGCTCACCTGATGACCAAAATCATACATACTTGAAGAATCCAGCTGACTCTCCAATCCAACACCCACACATCTGGTACTGTGGCACTAGGAGGAACGCACCATTGCTCTACCTCTCTTTGAAGGAGCTATTTTCTCTCTTACTCCTTAGCACAAGTTTCCAATACAACCATGAGTCTATTATATAAATCTCATCCAAACAATAATTAGACATCCAATTACAATAATTAGATCCATAGCTCTTAGTCTAAAAATAGCTCTCATCATGCAAACACTTGGTTCGTTAACTAACTACCCGTAACATCCATAGTCCGAACCACATAGGTGACCGATGTTGGTCCCTGTCTACCTGGAGGTGACCGACGTCGACCGATCCCTGATCGACGTCAGTTACTTCTCTTCACAATACTGCCGACGTCGGCTGATTAGACCGATGCCAGTTGCTCTGCAACTTAGCAACCCTCAACAACCTCCTCTCCTATTTGCATCAGTGAAGCTTTTAGCTCCATAACCTAACAATCTCCCACTTGGAGATAAATAGCTACACTGTACCTGTACCTATACTCTGTCTAATTTATTTCTTGGTTTATATCCCTCTTCAAGCTCAATCCTGAAGACAACCCACCACACATCCCCTGGTGTACCTCCTATCATCTGAGTAACCTACCGCATCCGAACCTACAAACCCATGTAGTGAAGTCCTAACCCTGTGTAACATGAATCCCTGCTGCTGGTCCCTCTCAAATACCTGAGAACCTGCTTCCCTGAATTGGCTCCTAACTCTCTGACAGTTCCCACTGTATGGGAATACTCAGGTCTATACCAGACCTCATGTGATTTCAAACACTATACCTGTCTAGCCCTTAGTGTACTCCGACTCTGCATCCTGTGTAATGAACCTCGCCAACACCTAATTCACATCAGTTCCCACTGGAGACAAAATCTACCTATGATCTCCATGTCTCCCATGTCAAAGAATTTTGCTGCTCCAAACTCCTGACATGCCACTAAAACTAATCTTACCATTAGCTCAGCAAAACCCTGTATGTACAAACCTGCTAGCTAGCATACCATCCACATACAGCAATAGAATGATGTTGCAATCACCATCCCCCTGGTAAGTCAAAACCACAGTAGTTACCCTGACATTGACTGAAGCCATGCTTCATCCTCCACCTATCAAAACCTGTACCATTGTCCTGCAGCTTCCCAAGACCATATGCCTGGTATTCCATCTCACGTGCCCATTCACTCTATTCTTCAACTAAGAAATCCATTCATCACTGTGCTTTCACACCGGTTGGCAACCCTACCAAAACTCCCATTTGTTTCTACATCATATCCCTACCATGCTCCCACCTGTTTCCTAGATCCTTCCTGCTCTACAATCAGCAACGAGTATAAAGAAGAGGAACAATGAATTTGAGGGCCTACTTACATCTTCAGTCCTCTGTATGGGTGTTTGAGACTCCTTGACAACATGATGTCCACCCAAAAATCTATTACAGTGATCGACCTTGGTCACTCCACAGTCTGCATCTGACCGACATCGATTCCCATGTGTCTGTCCCTGACTACCAACCTGCCAACATTGGTATCCCTATTGTCGACATCGGTCCTCCTGACCGACGTCGGTCTTACCTACTGCCCGACATCATCGGCTTCAGTCTGCACATGATCGACATCGACACCTATCTGTTCGATGCCAGTTCCTCTTGAATGATGTCAGTATCTGTGTTCACCTGTGAGTGATGACTTTTTACCCGTGAGCTCCTTTGAATCAATCTCCATGTCCAAACAGCTCTGCTCAGAAGTATCCAACACCATCCACTGGTTTCTGTTTGCCATCTCCTCCAAGATCACCAAGGCTTTCTAATTCTTAAGCCTATCAAATATATCTGTCTTCCACTTAAGAATATGCATCTCCTTCCTGCTCATGTGACCAATCCCATGAAGCCACGTCTCCGTAATAGAAGAAGAATCATTAATATAAACAAGTAAATAAAGAGTACCTATTTTCTCACCACCAGCTAATTCAAGTGTATTCATTGTGAGAGTTCTTGTGCATCTCTCATCACCCAATCTTTCTGAAGAAATTAGCCATATCTCCAAACCTGGGACCTACATGACCTTCATCAACACCTGTGTGTTGGCCACCTACAATTTTAGCTTCACTTCCCCTTTGCCAATTCTTTGGCAAGGCTCACTAGCTCCTCTACCTGGGGCTACATGGAAAGAGGCAACTGAATCTATTATCCTAGATTCAACTTTATCTAAGAAACCTCCCAGAGCATCCTGTGCAACAACACCTACAACATCTGCTTCTTCAGTTTCTTCATGCTGATCTTCTACCAACCAACAATAGTCTTTTACCTGCTCTTTCTTTCCATGGGACCTTAAGTGACCATCTGTGCTTTTCAACTCCTCCATTCTTAGCTTACTTTCATCTACCATTGCTCTACTCCCACTCAATCAGAAACCCCTAAGAGTGACCTGTAACCAAACACAAAACCTGCTTCCTGCAACCTTAGCTCTGATACCACTTGTCAGGATGTGAAACATCGAAAGCACACAATTGATTACCGAACCAGGCAACTTAATATGCAAAAATTAACCAGATTCACAAGTAACTAGAATTCAGAATAACATAGAATATGAGAGACAATACACAACTTGTATTAATAACTCTTACAGAAAAGAATATGATAAAGAATATGCCACCTCTTCTCCACCACCTCTTTAGAGGTTTCCCACACCTCAAGTGAATAGTAATTCTCTCTCTCAAAGCTCTCTCTCTCACAGGTCCCAACACACAACTCAAACATAGAGTTGGTGTTCACCTCCAGTGCTCCACGCACACCACAAGTGCTCCATGCACTCCACAAGTACTCAAGGTACATCAAGTAGATCTCCCATGAACCTACAATAACCTGCACCTCAACATACCATACTTATGGAAGGGACTGCCTTGCCTTCCTCTTAGCTCTCCATGTACTCCATGTACATACCAATGAGTACACACTGTACTCCAAGTAGATCTTGCCTGATCCTACTCCCTGTTGTGTTGCTGTCCTATCTGATCTCCAACCTATAGATCAATACTGGTTCTGCACACCTGTGAACCTTGACCTTGCACACACACACACACCTGCAGATCAATGATCTTACTTACCATGTAGATCTCCTATAAGGGCCATGCTCACCTGATGACCAAGATCATACATACTTGAAAAATCTAGCTGACTCTCCAATCCAGCACCCACACACCTGGTACTGTGGCACTAAGAGGAACGCACCATTGCTCTACCTCTCTCTAAAGGAGCTATTTGCTCTCTTACTCCCTAGCACAAGTTTCCAATACAACCATGAGTCTATTATATATATCTCATCCAAACAATAATTAGACATCCAATTACAATAATTAGATCCACAGCTCTCAGTCTAAAAATAGCTCTCATCATGCAAACACTTGGTTCGTTAGCTAACTACCCATAACATCTATAGTCTGAACCACACAGGTGACCGACGTTAGTCCCTATCTACCTAGAGGTGACCGACGTCGGCCAATCCCTGACCAATGTCAGTTGCTTCTCTTTACAATACTGCCGACATCGGCTGATCAGACCGACGCTGGTTGCTCTATAACTCAGCAACCCTCAGCAACCTCCTCTCCTGTTTGCATCAGTGAAGCTTTTAGATCCACAACCTAACATGTTTTACCTTTGAGAGAGGATAAATTATAAGCTCTTGATCCATACTTATGGGTTATGATGTAGGGTCTAGGCCAATTAAAAGTAAATTTTACCATTTTGCTTTTCTCCATATTAGTTACATGTTGATTTTCCTTGAGAAAAATATCTCCAATATTGAATTATTAGACTTTCAATTATTTGTTATAGGCATGTTTGATTCATTATTGATATAAATGGAGATGAGAAAGGGTATCCAAATGATGCTTGTCAATTAGCTAAATTTGAGCTAAATGTTCCTAATGATAGTCATTTTTCAAAATAAGATCATGCAAAGATATGTGAAGAAAAGGTATTTAGACTTCAAGAGGAAATATAGCCTCAGCTCCAAGCATGAGAGAAAAGGTTGTAGCACTTGTAGGGGTTATAATTCTATTATGGTATGCCCATAAGTTGAAATAGATGTGAAAGTGCCAATCCTCACCTGAGGCATTAACCATTTTGGTTAGCATGTTATTAAGGATTTTGTTAGAGGCTTTAGCTTGTCCATTTACTTATGGGTGATAAGGTGATGAAAAGCTAAGTGTAATAAAAAAATACATCACACAGGCCCTAAACTTATTTATTTTTAAAGGATTTACCATTATCAGTAATGATCTTATGGGGAAAACCAAAATAACAAATGATATGGTGGGTGATAAATTCGATAATCTTTACAACTTTTATCGAGATTAGAGGAATAGATTTCACCCATTTAGTAAAATATTCAATCATGGTAATGATATAATGATGTCATTTTGAAGAGTGGGGGTTGAATTCAATGATAAGATAGAGACCCCATTGTGAAAAGGGCCAAAATTCCATAGAAATGTGAAGACTATTGCTAGGTACATGATGTAAATTAGCATGTTGTTGACACTTAACACACTTTTTCACATAATCACAATAGTCTTTGTTAAGGGTGGGCTAGTAATAGCCTAGGTGAAGGATGCACTTAGCCATAATGAGTCAAATAAATTGGCCCACATAGATACCTTCATGTGTCTCTGATAGGGTGAGAGGCTTCTAGACCATGAAGGCAATGGAATAGGAGGCCGTTAAAACCCTATTTGTAAAGAATTCCTCCCATAATGGTGTAATAAGATGTGCTTTAAATAAATGCCTAATGGGAATTCATAGAGAGGTTAGAGGGAGCTATGCCAAGGTGAAGTTAGTTGAAGGTTTACTGATACCAAAGGTTAGGAAAAATATTTTTCACACTAAAGATGGTTAGAGTGTCTGATTTGGTGTAGGAAGATTTGGTGAGGTGATGGATAATAATTGATAGTTTAATTTCAAGGGTGTTGATGAGATTTGAGAGGAAAGATAAGCCATGGTATTATAAAACTTGTTGGTATATCATGGGGTGGTTTGAATATGGTAGTGTTTGAATGATGTTAGGGGTTTTATAACTAGTTGTCTATACAGTTGCATCATTTCATTCTTACACTAGTAAATGCCATTAACTTAGTTAACCATAAGCTGGGAGTTACCAAAGATATTGATTGTTCTAACTCCTAAGGCTAAGGTAGTTTGGAGACCTATTACTATGGATTCATACTTGACCACATGGTTGGTGCATTCGAAGTCAAGTTTAAAAGATAAAGGAAGTGGTTCATCAATAAGGGGGATAAGGATGATACCAGTTCCCCCACCCTGTTGACATTTGGAACCATCAAAAAACATGGTTACTTGGTTGGTCAAATATTCTTGAGATAGGCTTGGTATGGACTTATCTAGGAAATTTGAGAGGAGGTTGGTTTTTTATTATGGGTGCATTGGCCAATTGATCAATAACAACTTTCCCCTTAATCAGCTTTTGTTGAAGGAACTCAAGGTCAAACTCAGTTAAAAGCATGAACCACTTGACTATATGTTGGTTTTGGTATGGTTTGGAGTGCATGTACTTGAATGGGTTAATATTAGTTATGAAAAGAGTTGTGGTTAATAAGGTAGTGGTGAAGTTTTCTAGCCATGAAGACTAGATCTAAGGATAATATCTCAATATGTGTGTATCGAGTCTCATACTCAATAAGTGTGTGGTTAATGTAATAGATGGTTTACTCTCTGTATTGTTCATATTGATGGGTAAGTGTTGCCCCTAAGGAATGGTTAGTGGTATAGATATAAAGGTAGAAAGGTTGGTCATCCTTAGGAGGTATGAGGATAGGTATAAATAGAAGGTACTCTTTGAGTGCATCGAGGGCCTTTTAAGAATCAATATTCCACTTAAAAGAGATGCCCTTTTTCAAGAGGTGGTGGAAGGGTTGACATCAATCAAAGAGCTAGGAGATAAAATGGCAAATGGATTAGAACTTCCCCTAAAAACTATGGAGTTGCTTAAGATTGGTTAGAGGTAGCATCTTGAGGATGGCTTTGATTTTGGTTGGGTCAACCTTGATTCTTCAAAGGGAAATGATAAATTCTAGAAGTTTACTTAACAAGACCCCAAAAATATATTTCTTAGGATTGAGGTGGACATGATAATGGATAAGTCACTCAAAGATAATCTTGAGAATGGTTAAATGGTCTTTAAAAAGTTTGGACTTCTCAAAAAGGTCATCCACATAGTCTTCAATGATTATGTGGATAAGGTCATGGAAAATATAAGTCATGACACATTGGTGGGTTACACTAGCATTCTTAAGACTAAAGGGCATGAATATATAATAGAATGTCCCCCATGGTGTGATAAATGTAGTCTTGTGTTGATCTTCAAGGGTACTTAAAATTTAATTATAACGAGAGAATCTATCCATGAGTGACAACATCTTGTGGCTTACCATGAGATCAATAAGTTGGTCGATGATAGGTAGAGGAAAGTCATCCTTTGGGTAGGTGAGGTTGAGGTCATAAAATTCCACACAAATAAATAGTCCCCCTATGGATTGAGTGATAGGCATGATGCTCAAAACCCATTGAGGATAATCAATGGGTTAAATGAAGTTGATAAAAAGGAGGTGTTGGAGCTCTTCTTTAACAAGGAGAGATATGCAAGGATGCATGTAGCAGAATTTCTTTTGATAAACTTGGCATCATGATTAGTCATAATGTTTTAGGTGGAAATGGTGGGGTCATTATTGGGCATATTGACATGTGACTAGGAAAATACAATAATGCAATCCTAGAGGAAGGTACAAAAGTCTTGTAGTTCCTTAGGGGTGAGAGTTTGGCCTAGTTTGATAACATGGGGGTTGTTAAAAGTACCTATGCAAATATATTTGGTGGGTTAATTTAACATTTCTGAGGTCTCTAGATGTAAGGATTTGTGGATGGAGGGATTAGGTACACTAAAATAGGTGAGAAGGGAATCATCAACCTGGCACTAAATAGTGTCAATGGAAGGAGAGTCTTCTCCTACCAGTTTAGGATGGATTAAAGGGATGGTATAATTTAGAGGGATAAGGGTAATCATGTTGATGAAAAATAATTACATGGGATGATGTCCTCATCCTCACCCATATGTGGAGGGGGTCTTGGTGAGGAAAGGGTCTCTTCTTCAATAATGGTATGGGTAGATTGTTCGAATTTCAACTTATTGGGTAGAATGAAACCAAGGTAATGATTCTCATGAATCTTTCATGTCTCAATCAAACTCAATATGTGTGTGTAATGCTCATATCTTGCTAAATCAAATCCCTTCTATACACACCTATGAAGGTATAGTTTGGTGAAGTTTGGGTTGTCTAAATAAGAGAAGGTGGAGGTGAAGAGGGAGTGGTGTTAGTGTTAAGTGGTTTATCAATTACCCCATAGATAAAGTGGGTTTGATAGATATAAATCCCCAAGAAGGTAATGGATCTAATGTTAAGGTCATAACTTGATTGGTGGTTGAGCCTTTCATATTTTTTTGGAGTTTAAAAGGCATCAAGGGTGAGGAGGTGGTATTCTCTAAGGGTAAGGTGTTGAAATGTGGGTTCTAAAGGATAAATGATGGGTATGTTTTCCATAAGGATAGATGAATTGGTAGATGTCTTAGTGGAATGGGAAGAAATGGTTTCAATTTTCATAGGTGAGGGCTTGGTGGTGTTTGTTTGTATTTCTTTGGATGGAGGGAGGAGAACATCATTAGGTTGGTAGGTCATATTACATGATAAAAAAGGGCTAGGGTCAAATTTTAACTTTACCGTCATGTTCAAACTTGACATAATGATGGAGGGTGGTAGGTACACAACCCATGGCCCAGATCCAATGTCTCCCTAATAAAACATTATACTAGAGTTCACCTTTGACCACATAAAAGAGGTTGGGGAACATGCAAGATCCTAGTCAAATGTGAAGGATAATGGTTCCCAAGGTAGTGTTCATAGTATCATTAAATGATCTAAGTATGGTTGAAGTTTTATACATGACATTATTAGGTAGCTTGAGTTACTCATAGGCATGAGAAGAGATGATGTTGATACTAGATCCCCCATCGATCATAACCCATTTGATGTAGGTTTGGTTGATGTGGGATATAATAAAAAGAGGGGGATATATGTCCTTAGGATGGATAGAAGGTATCTCTATGTTCTTAAAGGTAACAAGGGTGTAGAGTTGGAGATCACCTATGAAGGTCTCTATAGGTTGGGAGTCCCCTGGTCTAACCTTAATAGCTTGTATAGACTCTATCATGGTATGATGATGGTGGGTTGAGGTGGAAATAATATCATAGAGGCTCATTTTAGATAGGTTTTGGTGAAGTTGTTTAGGAATGACCCTTTTAATGGATTCGGAAGAGTTAGCCTCCAAGGTGCTTAAGAGGATAACTTTAGGCTTATCTATAGATGTGGAGGTTTGGATCCAGTTTGGTTTAGGGTGAGTTGGTGGGTATGTCCATGGAATGGACACTTTAGCCTTCCTTTTATCCTTGTATTGTTGTCATGTGACCACATTAATGGTATCGATAGAGGGGCAAGATATGATGGGGGTTAGGTAGATTCTCCATCACTCTAAAGTGAGAGTGGTGGATTAAGAATGTGTTGGTGACTGGCTATTGGGTATATTGGTAGAGGAATGGATGGAAGATCATCTACTAAAAGATCATCCTTGATGTAGATTTGGTGGACAATGGCTTGGAGAAATTTAAAAAAATTCATGTCATGCCCAAGTGTCTTGTGATAGGACTAGATTTGATGGTCACTGTAATAGGCCAGCTTTAGACTAGAAGGATCAAAATGTATGATAATAGGTAATGTGAGGTAGGATGTCTACAATAATATTTGAATAACGGTCATATAAGATTTAGATAGAGGTAATAAAGGTTTAGGTATCATGGTTTAGGTCCGTAATATGGGCATGTTGATGGCGATAAGTTTGGTGAGAGATGGTTTGGATAAGGTGGTGTTTCTAGTTGATGTCTTTGGTCTGGGTATGTTGGTAGTTATGGTAGCTATGTTTGATGGTTTGATCATTGGTAATCTAAGAAGGATAGGTGTATCAGATAATAAGTGGGATGGTGTAATCAATGATAATGGGTGACATATGCTAAAAGGGGGTTACTTTTTAATCAAATTAGAAGGGTGAGGCCCTAAGATAGAGGGAAAGGTAGAGTCTTAGTCATGCAATCCTTCAATGTTTTCATCTTCTTTGTTGGTGTGAGTTGAGACCTGGGTATAAGTTTGGGTGATGTTAAGTCTACTTTCAAGGGTGGGTGAACCAAACTCTAAGTAAGGAAGGCACCAAGAGTTTTGAAAGGTTTGGTTGGTAATGTGGTCATTGGAGAGGTAGTTATCTTAGTTGATTGAGAAGGTGAGGGGTTCATAGAAGTTCTGATTGGTTTAAGAGGTGATAGATAAATGATGTATTGGTTGGTTAGAGGCATGCTAGTATGTTTAGGTTTATTGATGTAAGGGAGTCTTAGGTGTTAAAAAAAAGTGTCTTAATCCATGTTTCATTTTAAGACATTCTAGTTCCTACACTAATGTGGAAAAAGGTTTGTGTACTAGTTTTGATCTATGGGTAGTGGATGCAATATATAGACTTGTAGGTTGGAGAAGATAGTTGGTAAGTTGGTTGATTTCCTGAGGTGATGGAGGTAGGGTTGGGATAGATAGCTTCTCCATGGGAGGTGATGGTGAAATAGCTTCTCCTCTAGTGATGATGTCCATAAGAGTGGTAGTTTGTTTTATAGTTGGTAGAGGTGGCGCATCAGGAACATTTATTTTTTCAAATGCACTAGTTGAAGTAGTATGTGATGATTCCAAATGGATTATGAGTGTAGCTAGGGAGAAAGGATCCTCATTGGTTTAGGTTTTTGAAAGAGGGGAAGGTGACTCCATCACCTCAGTAGGTGAGGTAGGGGAAGAGTAGGTAGATTGGATGATTGGGTCCTCATGGGTAGGTGTATTATGAACCATATTGACTGTGTGGGCATCATGAGAGCATTTAGCCTACATGTCCTCATTTTTGATAGGGGAATGGTTGGGAAAAGGCTACCTAAAGATTTCAAGAGCTTGATTTTGAGGGGCAATGGGGATATCTAATGTGATTTCCCCCTTGTCAATGAGGCTTTAACAACATTCTTATAGGTATTACATCATCTGACGTCATGTCCAATTACCTGAGGAAAAGCACAAAGGTCATTCTCATTGTACCAAGAAGGTGTTGGATGAGAAGAATCAAACTAATAGGAAGGTTTGATGGGTGAAATCTACATAATATTAGCTTTTAGTAGCTTTGACAAAACTAAGGCATAAGATTCTCCAAGTGGAGTGAATAATTTTTGGTTGCTTTGATTTGGGTTTCACGAGATCTAGTTAGAGGGATAAGAGAGTTTTTGTTGATTGACATTAGGTGCTGGGGTAGCCTTAAGGACAAATGGATTTGCATCTCCCTTGTTCTTAGTCCCAGAGTTAGATTGATTACCCATTTTAGAGGAAGCTTCATTGGTTTTGAAGGTATAATTCCTATTTTGTAACTTTAGTTTACACTTATCTATGGCTCAGATTTCTAACTTATGTGCATGGTAAAAGCTTCATCAAAAGTTTTGAAGCTTTGGACACATAAAGTAGAAGAGATATGTTTGGCACAAACTCGAGCAAAAATATCTATAAGCTTATGTTGAGGCAAGAAGAATGAAATTTGATTAATAAAGCTTCTCCAATGGGAAATGAAATCAGCAATGGACTCATCATCAAATTACCTGATAGAATAGAGGTCAGTGATAGATACCTTCTTGTAAATGTTAATGGAAAAGTTATCTAAGAAGACTTGTGCTAGTTGGGTGAAAGAGAAGATGGAATGCTTGGTGAGGGCACTATATCATTCTAGGGCTAGGTTAGATAAAGACATGGGGAAGGTTTGAATGAGAAGGGCGTCATCATAATAAATCATGTAACATACATACCTGAAAGACCTAAGGTATTGCTAGGGGTCCTCCTTGCTTTAAAATTTTGTAAATTTTAGATCCTCCCATTGAGGAGGGTAAAGTCTAACGTGGACAAAAGGATGACTAGGATCATTACAAATCTAATCATAAGATAGGATGTTATGATCCCCCAAAATTGATGACTCAAGGTTTGTCATCTTGTCTATGAACATCTTCATTAAGTTTATTTGAAGTGGTGTAGGATTGTAAGATAGATATTGTGGTTGATATTGGGTAACATACCAGTAATTATTTGATGGTTGAGAGGTTGCCACATATTAGAATGTGGATGATATAGGTTGGGTAGGGTAGGTGGCTGATGGTGGTTGGGTAGCAATTACATACCCTTATAAGTTATGGATGTATCCTAAATGGGGTGTAGTTGATACTTGTTGAAGGATTCCTATGGATTAGGTGTGGATAGTTATTGGGTTAGTGACAAAAGGTGAGGTAGTGACCTTTGTGCTAATGGGTGGTGAAGTAGAAGGGATAGATAACCCTAAACTTGGTAAATGGGTATTGACTGATGTGTTAGTTTAGATAGAGGGGAGGTTGGTAGTGTTGGTGGTGGGTGTTTCAACAACAAGTGGAGCATGATGGGTTGATTTTTAGGTTGCCCCAAGTTAGAGGAGTCATTAGTAGGGGCAGAAGGTGTAAGGGTAGTAGTTGGTTGGATAGGTTGGTTTTCAATTGTGGTGTAAGAGGGGTTAGTAGATGAATATGCCTAGGTGGTCAAAGGTTGGGTGGTGATCATGGAAATATATATACGCTTCATAAGGTGGGATGACATTCCATAAGGAGGATCTTAAGGTGGAGATAAAATTGGGATATGGTGAGGAGAGGTGTTAAGATAGTATTGAAGGGAAACTAGATTATTGTCTAAAAAAGTGGTAAAATCCATGTCTCCTTGGGGAAATACTCAAGTAAAAGTAAGGATTCCAAATGGATGAGGTGAATCTTCTACCTCAAAGACGTAATCCATAGATGAGGAGGTAGAAGAGGTTGATTTAAGTGACATGCTCTTCTCTACTATGTCTCTTCACTGTTGGTGAGTGAGAACCATATAATAAAAAAGGGGAGAGAAAATAAGAACAAAATAACCACTCAAACAAGAATAAGACAAGAAAATGATCAAGGCAATCAAGACACACTATGAATTACGTTAAGCCTAAAGGTTAGTTTTAATCTCACTTTTGGCTTATGCCTTAGTTTATACAAATGTGTGATAAAAATTAGTTTATGGATTAGGTACTATAGAAGTAGTCTATGGTTGGTTTTAGGTTGTTTAAGTGCTCAAATGAATCTTTATTTTAATCAATATGTGGCTTGGTATTGGGGCTTACCCCCTCACTTCATAGTCCCATAATGATAAGGATGTCGGGTGCTTAGCTAATATATATTGACATCTAGAGTTTATACTCAACTAGAGAGCTGATTTGCCTCTCCCCTTGGTAATGACCTCTAAGTAGGATTGTTGGGAATAGGTAAGGTGACTGCTAGGTGATGAAATCCTATTTGAGACTTATCTCAAATTATTTTGATGTTTGAATAATGAAAGTGGTCTAGCTAGTGTGTGGAACAAAAGTAATGCTATGATAAGATTACTGTGCTTTAATTCAAAGTGAGCTAATGTTAAAATAAATCAATGGATGTGGTTGATTTTAAACCTAAAATAAATTTTAGTTTCAATGATGTACACAAATAGAGAGAAGAGAATAGAAATGCAAAGAAAATGTGAGTAAAGACTCTAGGTCCCATTAGGCATGCCAAAATGTTTCACATAAATTTTCACATAAGTTCTAAATAAATAGAGAAAAGAAACTCAATACGGGTGTAGTTGAAAATTTTATTTGGTTGTGCATGCACTGAATCAGAATATTGTAAAGATCTCCTGTTTGACTTGAGAGGAAGACCTATAGAGAAGAAAACACTAAAGCAAACTTGTTTGTTAGAAAGATAGTTGGGTGGATTGCCTAGTGATAACTAGATCTTAAAATTGAGGGCTTCCTTTAGGGATATCAATCCACACATTTTAAGTAATCAAGTTCAAAAAATTGGAAATAAGGTATTTTCATCAATTAAAGAAGATTACTAAAATTGAACACAAGAATGATTATTAAGAAAATAGACTAGAAATGATCAAATTAGTGATAAAATAATGAATACTAGTGCTAAGGGGTTGGGGTATGCTTTAGAAAATTTGAAAGAGGTATATGAGTGGTCAAAAACATAGAAAAATAGATTTTATTGGGTATATGTGGGTGAAAATAGGTTGCTAGTTTTTACTACTATAGGTGACCATTGATGGTTGGAGTGGCTATTGACGGTTAAGGTGAATATCAATGGTTAACCCTGATGGGCTGACTATCAATGGTTGACTATGGAATTTTGGGTTTGATGAATAGATTAGTGATAGGATCCCATAGATGGATTGTAAGATCTGGGTAAGGGATGGATTGATTATGAAATGGAATTATAGCACATGAATATTGATAAACAAGTACTTTCCTTACTATAATTTGGTTGGGTGGGCGGTTGATGCAATTAGATTATAGGTGGAATCTAGCTTGATTCTAATAGAGTAACAATACCTAGGAGATTGGTTGAGAGGCGATGATAATTTAGCTCCTAATAAGATGGTTGATGCTTGATAACACTGATGATGTTGATTGACCTGCAAAATAAAACTCCTAGATGCTTGAGCTCCTGATAATTATTGTAGATGATTTGACCTCTCAAGCCTCTCTCTTATAGGCACAAACAAAAGGTGAAAGTGAAGGTGTAACTCTATCATCTAAATATAATTCATCCATGAAAAGGCTTGCAACTAGAATTAGATAAGTTATATTTAGAAAAGTAACACATGTGGTTTTCATATTTATTAATAGGTGGATTCTGACTGTTGATGGTTAGGATTTCCCAAGGCTGACCATCAGCTATCAGGGTCTAGAGGAAAAGGGTATTGAAGGTGAGGTTCACTCAACTTGGTGAAATTGAGTTCAGATGGGTTTGATGAGGACATATTGGTGTATTTTGGTCCTAAGGGGGTCCTAGGAAGGTCCAAGGGTATTTTTTACACTCAAAATTGTAGGTGTGTAGATTTTTGATGTCTACAAAGAGCAAAGAAACTCGAATACAAAATGAGGATTTTGCATTTGGGTTTTGATTTTTATTTTTTTGATACGCCAGTAACATGATCTCATTATTATCATGATTACATTATTTAAAATAATTAAAAAAAATATATTAATTAAATAATGTAACTATGTTATTAATTAATGTGATTACATTACCTAAAATGTTCATAAAATTATCTCTCAACTTGATCATGTTATATAATAACATAATTACGTTAATAAGATAATCACTTTATATAATAATGTGATCACATTATGTCTCGATAATCACCAAGCCATAATTTAAATAACATGATCATATTAATTATCTAATATGACTATGTTATTAATTAACATGATCACATTACCTAAAATGTCCACAAAATCATCCCCCAACCATGTGCACTTACCCCATGTATGACCTATTTTGTATAGTGATTACAAGAGGTTATTTAGATTAGATGTTACAAAAAAAGGAATTGAGGAAGGCTTTGGATTATTCACTTTTTAATTTTAGCCTAATTAGTGTTCTTATGTTTGATCCATTTGACCCATTATTTTTATATAATCAATCCAAACAAGATACACTATATAAATATAATAATATGAAAATAGTACATTCATGAATTACATTAACCAATAATGTTCATTCATTATAACTATGGGTAATATGTATTATTAGGGAATAATAAAAACTATATCTAATAAAAGATTAAGGCTGAAATCTAAAACCCTACAAGGATGAAACCCCAAGGGAGACATAAGGCCTGACATAGTTTGATTAGTGTATGGGTTCACCAATATGTTTTACCCTAATTTAGTTTTAAAAATAATTATAGGATAAAATTAGTATTATAATTTAAAAACTAATATATGGCATTTAAACATATATTAGAATGTAAAATAGTGAAAGTAATTACAATGACTTTAAAAGTAGCATATGATAAATATAGTGTACAAAAAAGGGATGAGTACTTATACTTTTTTATTTATTATATAACTATGAATTTATTATGTCTATTACAAACATACTAAATCAAGCTTATGATTCATCCAATTTAGGAATTTTATTTTTATCTATGTAAGTTTAGTTCTATTAGATCAAGGTTATTATCAATTATTGATACTGACCTATGATGTTAACTACTAGCTTCTACAAAGATTAGGGACTATAATTATACAACCATCTTCAAATAATTTTCAAATATATCCACATGCAATTTCAAACCCTTATAATACATGTAACTCTAGAAATCATCCCCCTTAACATTAAAACCCTAGTTGTATTTATGAGAAATAAAAACCTACAAAAACTAGAAAAGTGTATAAGGTTGAACTAACCCCAATCACTCATATTTGATGATCGACTATTTCTTATGTTATTACACTCTAGGGATGGAAATCAAGCCAAAAGTAGTTATTCCATCTAGTGTGATTATGTAATTATACTCCTATGCTATATTTATGAAACTAGAGATTTGGATTTTGATGCTTGACAATGCTTGATTTTACTTGGATATTTTATGATTTAGAATTGGATTGTAACTAAACCTAGTCACAGATTCTTAACTAGGGATAATAGGGTATATTTACTCAATTTTTAATAGTGTATAAATGTTACTATATAAGTGTCAAATCCTCTATTAATTTAAACATTGATTTATTTATATATGATTCCAATTAGGCAATTTATCATACCACTAACAAGATAGGAAAATGGGTTGACCCTAGAGAAATATTTTATTTTAAAAAATTGTTGTTGTTGGGTGTGGATTGGTTCCAACTAGATCAAGTCATTGTCAATTGGTGCTATTGATCAAAATTGACTTAGCTGATCTAAGTATAAGTGAAATGAACTAAAGGTCTAAGATGTCTATGTAAGATGTTAATGAGGTCTAAAATAGATAATGAGGTTCCTTTAGGTATGTAAAAATAGAATAAAAGGGCCAAAATCATAATATAACATATAAGTGTGATATAATAATGGATTATAACCATATTTGTGTGCTCAAGTCATCCATGGTAAATATGTGTTAAGTTTGCCATCGTCATGTACCCAATACCATAGTTTAGAATCTATAATTTACCCTATTTTATTCTAGTAATGGAATTAATAGAATAAAATGATAATATGTACCTAAGTGTTTAAAACACAACTTCTATTTGGTATGAAGATCCATTTCTACATGTCAGTCAATAGAAAAACATTTGAATAACATATGTATTCAATGTGTATAGATTAATAATTTTGATCTAAAATTTAGTTTTTGATATTTAAATAGAAAGGAAGGAGTACACCTGTGTGTTGATGATAACCATGTTTCCCTTAAAATTTATTGGAGATGATGCTTCTTTTTTGAATCTCATTAGATAAGATTTCTTGTTGAAGTACATAGAGATTCGAGGTGATTGTGCCCAAAATTTGTGTAACTATGTAGGCCCTTGGGTTGGGAAGACAACATGGCCAAATCTCATTAATGTAGGGAGAAATGCATAATTTACTAACCCAAATAACTATTTAGGTAAGAAAGAGAGAACCACATGATGGGTTCATTGAAAGAAATTAAATCAACCATTGTAGATGGATTATAGATTAAACTTGTATAGTTTCACTCTAGTTTGATCAAGTTCACTCCAAGTAAAATAAAATGCATGATCAAAAGGGAATTAAATTTTTTAATCCCTTCTCATAAAGGCAATTTTTATAACTGTGAAGTGGAATGACAACCATTTTCCATTCAACTATAAATTTTGTTGTTGTATATGTACAGAAAGCAATAACATGCCTCATAATTCTAAAAATTTATATATGTGCATGAAGCAATATCATTTCAAGTTAATTTGTATTAACTCATATATAATTATATGTATCTATATGCTTAATTTTATAATCTATATTTCAAATGAATGTGTATGTAGAAACTTATAATACATGTTCTTGTAAACTATGTGCATATGCCTATGAATATTCACTCAAGTCTTTTGAAAGTGAGTCTATATGCATGACATATGATACCGTAATGTGTATTAATGTATCAATATATATCATAAGAGGGCTATTTCAAAAACTTAGAACTCATAAAAGTCTCCAAAAAAATCAAATTTTATTTTAAAAATATGAAACTCATTACCAAAAAAATATTATTACAAATAAATGAGACTTACAAAATAAAGGAGACTAATAAAAAATTAAAAAGGGACTTATGATATTTTAATTAGAAATGACCTTGTATTTTTAAGAAATTAATAATTAATTAATTAATATAATTATTAATGACTAATATATGATAATAAATTAATATTAATTAATTATTAATTATTAAAAATAATAATAAAATGATATTATATAATCATTATAATTAATGATTAAATAATATTAATTAATTAACTATTAATTATTAAAAATAAGAATTATTATTCATTATAAATAAGAATTAAATAATATTAATTAATTATTAATCATTAAAGTAATATTAAAAATTTAAAAAAAAAATTATGTCAAAAGAATAGGACTCAATAAAAAAAAATTAGCACTTATTACAAATAAATGGGATTTACAAAAGAATGGAATTAATAATAAATAAATGAAACATGACATTTTAATAAGAAATGAAACCGTAATATTTTAAAAATATAATTTAATAAATTAAATTAAGTATTAATATTTAATATACTAACATATATATTTCAAATAAATTTATGTAAAATTTAGTGAGAGATATCATTCTTGAAATGTCCCATTTTATTTATATCACTAATTAAAATGTTATAAAAACCTTGAAAATTATATCTTATATTCTTTTTTACATTGATTTTTTAAGATAAATATACTAATTAATATCACATTTTTAATATCATTAATATTATTTTTCAAATTACAAATCTCTTTATTAACAACATAAAGTACATAGTACACTATGTTGGGATGGGATATTCCATCCGATCAGGAATGAATGGAAATTTTAATGTCTAATTTAACTCTTCTCAGAATTTATATAATTAGTAAGTTAACATAATTAATAAATTTGTTTCCAATATCTTAGGGTGGAAACGACCAAACTTATTTCCCATGCATTGATAAATTTGTGGAAGAGGATTCGAAAGTGGAGTCTAGGGAATCCCTAACTACAAATCCACATCCCTTCATATATATTCTTTTTTGTTTGATTCATATTTAATTAATATACAAAGCAAGGGAATTTTGGGATGCATGAAACATTTTTAAAATAAAAATACTATGTTGTTTAACACATTTGGCTAAACTCTGTGGTATCCCTATTACACTATCTCCCATTTCTAACCAATGGAATAACCTAATTGTACGAATGATCTTTAATAAGTAAATTCTTTCTTTTTTTAATGATATGATATGACAGAGATTATTATTTTTTCCTAAAGTACATTATTAGTGAAGAAGATCAGTGGAATAACCTAATGGATACCATGGACGTTCATATATTCAATGCATTCATATTTATAGTTGTAATTTCTCTTTAATAAATTTTATTATAAGGATTCTTTTTACGATAGATTCAAGGTGGGTTTTTTTTTTTTTTTTTAAATATTTATTTGAAGGAACATCATCATAGTGAATACCGGTTTTTCTTACAATAAGATGATCATAATTAATTTTATATATTAATAAATCAACTAAATTTTTATTAAATTTATACTTTTTATTTTGATTCTTTTTTCTTTTACTTTATAGTTTAAATTTTGTTTTTTATGTAATTTATTTTATTTTATTTTACATTTTTCTATAAATCTAATTAATTTTATTATATTTTTTATTTTTCAAAGAATTTTGGATCATGATTATCAATTATGAACACAATCATGTCATTACAACCTTTCACCACCCTTAAATGTTACTATAGGAAACCTCTTGACATAGTAATAATAAATTAAAATAAATTAATTATTAATTATTAATAATAATAATTAATTTTTATAATCTAATCATTAAATAATATTCATTACTTAATAATTAATTATTAAAAATAATAAAACAATAATAATAAATAATTAATCATGTAATAATAATAATAATAATAATAATAATAATAATAATAATAATAATAATAATAATAATAATAATAATTATTATTATTATTATTATTATTATTATTATTATTTAATTTAATTATATGAAATAATAATAAAATAATTATTAGTTATTAAAAATAACAATAAACTGATACATGGGACTAATGAGTATGTGAAGTTTCAATATGCACATGGTAGGAAAACAAGTAGAGAATATACAATTAAAACTTTAACCTTATAAGAAAAATAACTTAACTACTAAAATTCATAGAGGAGACTACAAAAAACTTCATAAGACTCTCATTTGATTTTTTTTCACTAACCAATTTTTTTTTTGTCTAAATAGTTTTTATTTAGTTTTAAATAAGATTTATAACTTAAGATAATATCTGAAAGATGATATATGTTTACTAAATACCAAGTAAAAATAAGTTTCTAATTTTTAATATCTACTTAGGAAAATATACCCAAGGGTTATTGATTTAACGAGTGAGATTCAATTTGAAAACATAGTCGAGAAGGAATTTATACCAAAAATATTAAAGTCTATTCAAGTAAAAATATAGATCTTAATGGGAGAAATTATCTTATTGGGTTGAAAACTTAATTACATCTAGACGGGAATATATGGACAAGCTGGAGGTAAAAATATAGGTTAATATTTAATGTTGATCATTGGCTCCTATCATTAAATCTAAGTTATTCAAAAAATCAAATTTACTACCCTTGTTATGCACTATGAGCCCGTAATGGTTAAATGAATATAATATCATTGATAGGATTTAAATTTATGGTCAATTACATTCTTAGAAAAACAAATTTATAACTTAATTTAAATCATAGGTAACCATCCATAATGCCTATGGTAAATGATAGATATTATAAAGAAGTTGTAATTTTGATGATTAACTTGATTTTTTTAATCCTTTTAAAAATGTTAGAGGTTAATGGGTTAGTAGATGTTCATATTTATGATAAAAAATAAGGAAAATGATTTAAAAAAATTACGAATTTGGAAGATAAACTTACTACTCCAAACATTTTAAACTCGTTAGAATGTAATTTGAAGCTACTAACATAAATGGAGAGAATAAATGAAATAAACAAATATTTTATTTACCAATGATTATTGATTTATTTAAAAATATATATAACATTTAATTCATTTACATAACAAAAATAGTTAGAATGAATTACTAGCTAAATTACCCTCATTTGATTTGTGCATCTACCTTATGACACTACACTATTTATAAATGTTTAAGCTAAAGATTAATCATACTAATTTTTCTAAATATATCATTTATATTTGTATTTTAATATATATTCAAATACATTCATATCAGTAGTAAATTATAGCACATTGGAAGAACTCCCTTTAATTCTTAATATGATATTTACTATTCTATCTGAAGCTAAAATATAAGTTTAGAGTTTCTTGTGTACCAATTTAATAGTCTGTAAAAGTGAATGTGGATTCTAATTTTTTAAAGAATAACCATGGAAGATATACATGATTGATGCATGAACATCCTTATTTGGATGACATATTATGTGTTTGTCTAAATAAATTTTGGTTTGATCAAGTATTTTATGGTAAATTATCTTGATTAGGGTGTTTGAAGGGATATTAGGAGTCTAATCACACACTTTTGAATGTTCTCAAAGTTTTTAGAGGCATCTAGGTGGTCTAGATTTCAAATTTGTAATTTTCTTGCCAAATTACATAATTTGAATTTTTTAATTTGTCAAGCTTTGTATATGAATTTTTATGTGTGTTAAGGGATGAATCAATTGTATGTTGTTAAGGTAACATTATTAAAGACACCATAGGTGTATACCATGGGCCCTATGTCACATATGTATGGAAAATCAATTTTTATATTGGTCTCCTTGTGAAAACTTTTTTAAAAGTGACTATTGGAGAGACAAAAGGTAGTTAGAGTAGTTGAAGTTGATATAAAAATTACTAATTTTTGTTGTGATTCAATAAGAGAGGATACATTAAAATATTTAGAGAATTAAAAATCTAATAACCTGATCAATAAGTCCTCATTTTGAAGGCTAAACCTATGATAGACACTGATTTTCCGTATATAAATGTTGAATTAACTGTGTAAGTTGGTATTATGATACAAAGACTCAATAAAGATAGTTTTTTTGTGTTATGATGTATTTGTAAGGTTCAATTTTTTTTTTTAATGGTGTTTCAAGAATTGGATTATTTTATTTCAAAGTCTTTTATGAAGGATCAATCATACAGATCTTGTATGCTCTATTTTTTGTGTTAAAAGAAAACTGAGAGCACTATATGTGAAGAAAGTATAAAATAAATGTGGATATTACTACCTCTAAGAATTGGTAAAGTTTTTATTAATTTTATTTAATTAATTCATATGTTTCTTTATATGTCTCTATTTTCTATAAAGGATGAACCAATCCATACCCTAAGAATGTAATATTAAACTCATATAGTCAATATACAAAGCTTTGTAAAATGGTGTTGTAGGAAATTATAGGAAAGAAAAGAAAAATGTAATAGGTGAGAGGAGTTTATATGTAAATTTAAAAACCTTCACAAAGGTTTAAAATATTTTTTTAGAATCTAAAACCTCAAAATATTTCCTCTCGAGCACTTATATACACATTCAACCCTGAACTACGATTTCAAGGCAAAATTCCATTTTCTTAGTGTGTCAACCAATGAAAATTATCAAAATTTTGTATTTTGAAATATATAAATGTATATGAATATATTATGAAGTTTTTTGAGTGGTTAAGTATGAAAAATTATGGTTATAAGTGACTGTGTGTAGTGCAGGGTAGTGAAGGCCTAATTAGGCCTAAAGAGATACGTAAAAGGGATTAGAGAAGTGTCTTCCAAGTATATTTTGGTGTTGAAACTTCATATAGATATTTAAAATGATATAGGTTATAAATAAAATTCCATAATTTTTTAAAACTAGTTCGTACTAAACCATATAAAAAGAAAAGGCCTTAAAAAAAGGTTACTAAGACTATCTGCTTAAAGGAAAGAAGCTGCAAAGGTTATGAAAGAAGTGATGAGGGGGTCTTTATGGAATTATAGGTATAATTATACTATAATTATCTTTTTAAATGTGTTAATAATGATAAAAAAATTAGATAATATTTTAATCATTTAATGAGATAGGAACCTAATAACCTTTGTTAAGAGAGTTAGCATAAAGAACAAGATAAATGGTGAGTTATCTAGTATTGCCTCTACATAATTTGGTATCAGATATTAGGAGATATTGGGAAGGAATTAGGGACACCGTTAAGATATATTAATAGGATAAAAATCATCCCAAATAAGGTTTGAGGCATTTGATGCATTGGTTGTTGAAGTAAGGAACTTGCAGGCAAGGTTGTAAACCATGGAGTTGGCTTAGAGGAGAGAGATGAATAGGGGTGATGTAAGTGAGGGAGAGGATGATATCACTCATTAATAATTAAAAAAATAAGGATATGTATGTATTATTAAACAGATATTCATTAGATCATTCCTTGGAGTGACATCGAAACCCAAGATGGAGGCCCCCATGTATGAGGGTAGTCTTAATATGGAAGAGTTGGTTCATTGGATCACATTAATAGATAAGTAATTTTATTATGAATATGTTAATGAGGAAAATAAGGTGATTTTTTTATTAACAAGTTTTAAGGGTCATGTATCCTTGTTATGGGATGGCATACAAGAAGAAAGAAGAAGGGAAAAAAAGAAGATAAGGTCATGGGATAGAATGGTGGCCAATATTAAAGGAAAATTCATGCCTAAGGACTATCAAACCCATTTGTTTAAGATGATATAAAATATAAGAAAAAAATACATGATGATGAAATATTTTACATAGGAATTATACAAGCTAACTATTTGAGAATGACACATAGAAGAGGATGTAGATAAGGTTGCTAGGTACATCAGTGGCCTAAAGTTTGTCATTCTAGATTAGATAAGAATATTGTCACAAAGAATAGTTGTGGAGACATATTAATCTACATTTATTGTAGAGGTTAAGTTATATATAATTCAAAGTCAATTAAATAGAGGTAGAGGTGGTATAAGCTATAGAGATAGAGGCCAACAAGAAAGAAGAAGACAACCAAGTAATAGAAGTCAATGGAAAAGTCAAAGAAATAAGTTGGCAATAGTTATGAGAGTTCAAGTCCATATATTATAGGTGGTTATGGGTATATATTTGTAATATCATATGGTAGAGAAATATTCAATAGTTGGTTTGCAAGAAAGTACTTTAAGTGTAACAAATTTGTAGGGAATAGATCATATGAGTGTCCAAAAGATGTCCAAAGGGGCAACTCTTTAAGTGAAAATAGAAACCAAGTGGTTCATCAAGAAAAAAAGAGTGTATATTCCTTACCAAACTAATTAGAATAAATTGAAACAAGGGAGAGATTTATAATAAGAAGAGTCATTTTGAAGACACACGATGAGGAGAGAGAACCACTATAAAGAAAGACATTGTTTAAGACCATGTGCAAGAGCAAAGATAAATATTTCAAATTCATAGTTGATAATGGTAGTATGGATAATATAGTGTCTTACTTGATGGTATAAAATCTAGGATTATTAATTAAAACAAGTATCTAAGTACATACAAAGTCTCTTGGATTAAAAATAGTCACCACGTCTTATTGAATGAATAATGTTATGTAGACTTGCAGATAGGTGTACATAAGGATATAACTTGTGTGATGTAATTACTATTGATGTGTGCCACATCATCCTTGGTATATCATGGTATTATGATATGATGGATATGCATGATAAGATATCCACCACTTAAACCATTGAAAAGGATGGCAACAAGCACACAATAATCCCATTTAAGGATAATCAATCATGGAAGGAGTTTTAAAGTAGTGTGAAGATTTTTGAAGAGAATAAATACTTGCCAAAATAATATATTTGTATCAATTAGAGCAAGATTACGAAATTTGAAAGCAAGATCCAAAAATAAGAAAATGTAGTACAAGTTGCCAAAGTAATGGAAGAAGAGGGTACAACAATTGCCAAGAGTTATGAGGAGTTAGTTGTAAGTAACAAAGAGTTGTTATAGTTAAAACAATATGAAGAGTTGTTTTCTAATGAATATTTGGAAAGGATATTTTCAAACTTGTCCCATCAGTTGTCCTTCATACAAAGTATGAAGTATCTACATAACTTTGATAGGAAAATTAACATGTTGAGAGAGTAGCTAAGGGTAGTGAAGTGACTGATTAGATGGGAAGTGAATAATAGTAAGAGATAAATAATGAGGTTGAAGAGGTTGAGAATTTTTTAGGAGAGTAGATGGAACCATTAGCAATAATCCAATAGGCAACAAATCCAAGCATAGAAAGGAAAAACATGCAAGTGAATGAGTATGGTTTTAAATAAGACAAGAAGGAGATTGTTATGATTGACTCGTGTATTTCATATGTAGGTTTATTTTATGAGAAAACTAATAAAATTAATACGGTAAGGTTGGAGATCAATATTTAGGAATCTAACCTCAATGGATAAATCAAGGTGGCATTGGTAAAAGAACAAAGAGGTCTATGTGTCACTCATAGGCCTTAAGACCCAGGAGGATGTAACATTGCACAATTGGAGTGAACATGAGAGACATATTCTGAGGATGATTTCAAAATAATTTGACAAAACTTTCATGTAAAGTTTATTTTTCACCTCAGTAGTATGATGCAAGAGCATCCTTCTTTGAATGACATGTTTTGTGATTGTTTGAACAAATTTTGATTTGATCAAGTGTTTTATGGTAAACAATCTTTATTACAACTATTTAAAGGTGTCTAGGTGGACTAGATTTCAAATTTGGCATTTTCCTACCAAATTCCATAATTTGATTTTTTGAATTTGTCAAGCATTGTGTAGGATTTTATGTGTGCGTGTGTATTAAGGGATGAATCAGTTATATTTTTTTAAGGTAACATTATTAAAGACACCATGGGTTTATACCATGGTCTTTAGGTAATATATGTATGAAAAAACAATTTTGGTATTGGTGTCCTTGTGAAAACTTTTTTGCAAGTAACTGTTAGAGAGATAGTAGGTAGTTAGAGTAGTTGAAGTTGATATAAAAATTATTAGTTTATATTGTGATTTAGGTATAGAGGATTAATTATAATATGTATGTAATTAAAACTCCAAGATACTCATCAACAATTCCTCAATTTTAAGGCCAAACCAATGATAGACTCTGATTTTTTATGTATAAATGTTGAATTGATTGTGTAAGTCAATATTTTGATAGAAAGATTCAAGAAAGATAGTTTTTTTGTGTTATGATGTATTTATAAGATTAAATTATTATTTATTTATGGTTTTTCAAGAATTTTATTAGGTTATTTCAAAGACTTTTATGAAGGATCAATCTTGTAGACAATGTATGCTTTATTTTATGTGTTGAAAGAAGACTGAGAGCACTTTATGTGAAGAAAGTATAAAATAAATGTGGATATGAGTGACTATAATAATTGGTAATGTTTTCCTTAAAGTTATTTAAGTCCTTAATAAATCTCTTAATATGTATCTATGTTATAGAAAGGAGGAACCAATCCATACCTTGTGACTATAACATTAAACTCACACAGTCAATATACAAAACTTTGTAAAAAGGTGTTGTAATCATGTATAGGTAACAAAAAATGAATGTAATAAGTTATATGAGTTTATAAATATGTTTATAAAGATTCAATAAAGTTTATAATCCTTCATGGAATCTAAAATTTCAAAATATTTCCTCTCAGGCACTTACAAACATAGTCAACCTTGAACTAGGGTTTTGAGGCACAATTCCATTTTACCAGTGTGTCAACCAATGAAAATTATCCAATTTTTTTAATTTGATATATATAAATTTATATTAATATATTATGAAGGTTTTTGATCAATTAGGTATGGAAAAGTATGGTTAGAAGTGACTATGTGTAGTGCAGGGTAGTGAAGGTCAATTATGCCTAAATAGATACCTAAAAGGGAATTGAAAAGTGTCTTCCAAGTATATTTTGGTGTTTAAAATTTATATATAGTGGAAAATTATAGATTGTGTTAGGTAAATTCCATATTTTCTAAAAACTAGTTTGTACTTGACTATACAAAAGGAAAAGGCCTTAAAAAAAGGCAATTAAGACTATCTTCTTAAAGGAAAGAATTTGCAAAGGTTATGAAATAAGTGATGAGGGATTTTTGAATTTAATGAGGAGACTAATTATAATATAATTAACATTTTAAATGTGATAAAAACCATAAAACAATTATATAATCTTTTAATCATTGAATGAGATAAGAACCTACGAACCTTTGTTAAGAGAGTTAGCATAAAAAACAAGATAAGTGGTGAGTTGTTTAGTATTGCCTTTTCATCAATGATGTATCAATGTTATATATATATATATATATATATATATATGTATATATATATATATATATATATATATATATATATATATATATGTATATATATATATATATATATATATATATATATATATAGTATCATGATAATTACACATGGAATTCAATACCTATTACCATTCATAACTCATGTACATTATTGACTTCAATCACTATATATTTAAAATTAAATGATGTTATGATACAAACATGCATTATTATAATTATAAATAATACGTAATATTATAATTATGTATAATATCATGTATATAAACACAAAACAAGAGATATTTATGGGATAATAATGCCTAAATATTAAATATATTTAGAAATATAATAATACCTTTATTATAGGGAAATACCATAGAATAATGCTTTAGAAAGGAATAACTCCACAATTCAACTTCAAGGGGGAGAGCTCAAATATCCTTATAAAAATTATAGGACTCAAATCTTAATTTATATCCTTTAAAATTATATTTATCTCCTTTATATATACCTATATAAAAATAATGGATATGTAACCTCTTAATTCCAATGGAGCCCAACTCTTTACCCAAGGTTATAATTTCACAAGTTACTCATTTGATCAAATATAATTGACTCATACAAATAACTAAGGTTGATGTATGATACATGTAATAATATCCATGAAACCATATAAATTATATTATCATATCCATAGGTACATAACACACCATGTAAAAAATGAAAATCCTAGACTTGGTGTAACTTGGAATGTCCCCCCTCATGGGTGGATCAAAGGGAACTTTGATGGAGTTGCTAAAGGGAAACCGGGGAATGCAGGATGTGGAGGAGTCTTGAGAAACCATATGGGAAATGTAATCAATGCTATTGCAATTCCCATTGGTAAGTCAAACTGCCATATTGCTGAAGCTTGTGCTGCCCTCCAAACCATTAAGCTAGCTGTTGAATCGGGATATTCTAAATTTTGGCTGGAAGGGGACTCCTTGAATATCATAAATATCTTAAATAATAAACATTCTATCTCATGGTCAATAGAGGTTATGGTGATGGAAATGAAAAATTTAATTAAAAAATTTGAGAAAGTCACTATTACCCATACTTATCGTGAAACAAACAGAGTTGCTGATTGGATAGCAAATTATGCAGTTTGAGCAGGACCCAAGGTGAGTTGGCAGGAGACAGTAAACAAGAACGTGGATCTTAGAGCGCTCATTCATCATGATGCAATTCATGCTAAGGAGGGAGAGATCAGATTGGAATAAAAAAATAATGATTTGGGGGAGTGGATCCATGGAGGAAGATATACACTCATTAAACAAAAATGTACTAGAGTACATGAGGAGGATTCAAAACGTGCCAAAATATAGGTGAGTTCTGGTCCAAATTGGTAATAGTCGGGTTCATTGTTTAGCTGACAAGGTTTGGGCATTAAAGGAGATAAGTATGGCTCGTAATAGGAAAGGAGAACCAAGGAAGCAGGAACCCAAATATTATGAAGAGTGGAAAGAAAAAGAAGATGTCTGGAAGATACTGCAGAGAGGAAAGGTTGTGAGTTACATGGAATAGCTTCATGGCTCAAAACCCCATATCACAACAGCTTTTTTCAAAAAATGGACTGATGATAGGGTTACCTTGCATGGCATTACATTGAATCTCACTGAGGAATTCATAGCAGAGGTGACGGGACTTCCAATGGAGGGAATAAAATTTTCAAAGCAGACAAGCATTTCCAATGAGTCTTTTTGCAAATTCCCTAAAATGGATGTTGAGGAGCAGCAGTTGGAAAAAAGTGGAGATTTTTTTGAATTGGAGCAGATTAAGGGCATCTAGAGGGACGTATTATGCTCCATTCATGAGTACTTCATACTTTATGGAAGAAGCAAAAGATTCCACAAATTTCACTTTGTATTCCTCAATCACTTCAGACACAAAGTAAGAATCTCCTTTCCTTTTTATCTGCATTTCTCCTTGCTCCAAAGTCTGTTCGCTCATAGGAAAAAGGAATCTCATCCCATCCTGCATGAGGGGTTAATTCTTATAATTGAAGGGCATTGCAAGAATAAGGCCATTGTAAAGAATCCTTATTCAGGAAAATACAAGGACCTAAGGAGTAATAAGAAAGAAATAGTAAAAGGGAATGAAAAAGCTAAACTCAAAATCCCAAGCGTCAATAACTAGACTGCTAATGAGGAAACAGAGTGGGAAAGTTTTGAAAACACTGGGGAGGAGAGTCTGGAGGAAGAAGGAGGAACAAAAAGTGGGCATTCAAGTTCCAGTGAGGAAGAAGAAGAAGAAGTGTAAGATAAGAATGAGAAAGAAGGAGTCACTATAGAGGAAAAGTCTGAAAATAGCAACCATGAGTCTGAGGAAAACCAGAAAGTGTTTGAGGAAATGGATAAAGATCTAGATGATCCTGTTGTGGACCCTGATCCGATTAATGAAAAGGAAAATCTAGTTTAGGTTGCTAACCAAATATTGGAAATGGGAGCTCAAGTAAAGGAAGTAAGAAACAAAAATGTAAGCCCAACTGAAATAAAGGAAGAGAAACGAATGGAAATGGAGGATTATATTGAAGAAGTTGGAAGCAGTCCTAAAAAAACATAGAAAATTGGAGTGACAAAAGGCATAATGATGAACCTACTAGATTGGCCAATTGTAAAGCTGATGTTACCCTTCAATTTGATTTATGGACGTATAAGGAGATAATTGAAATCAATAGGAAAATGGAAATAATGGAGGGTAAACAGGAGGCAGTTTGGAACAAAATCAATAACATGGAAAAGTAGATGAGGGATATTCCCATAAAACTCAAAGAGTATGAGAACAACCTAAGGGAACTCATAAAGGAAAGCAGAATAAAGATGGAGGAGGTAACCTCTAGCATTTGTGCTACTACTGTAAACATTGGAAAAAGAGCAAATGAGGAAATCAAAACTTTGGAGGGCCTAGCAAGAGAACTAGACAAAGCTCAAGAAAGAAAGAAATGCAAGAGGGATCTACGCAGGTGACTGCTGCCATCTAGGACACTGTTGTGAAAGGTAAGGAAGCAGTGAAGATTATATTGGAACTAGAAGAATAGTTCCTGGTTCTTTTAGTTGGTTCTACTAGTTGGTTGTGTTTTTTGGTCTTGGTACCTGGTTTTTTGAACTTTTACTATGGAGTTTCTAGGTCTCTATAAAACCTGGGGGTTATCTTTGGATGTTCATTTGTTAGCTTTAGGTCTTTGTATCTTGGTTTTGTTACTTCGGTGAAGTAGGCTTTAGGCTTACCTGTGGACGTTTCTGTTTTATCTTTCTCCTTTTGTTTAGGGTTTCAGGGTCCCTTCAAAACATGTTTTTACCTTAATCTAAAACACACCATTTATTTTTGACATGTTTCATCCCTAAAACATGTGAAGAAACTAAGTAATGAGTGTGATTAAAATAATTAAAAACCTATCTACATGATCGATCATTAAACCACCCACATGTGATCTTGGTAGGTGATAAATCTCAAAAATATCATCCAAATTCAATTATGATACTATGATTTCATTCATGATCATAATTATACCTCCCTCATGTCTATGCATACTATTTTTTCTTATAATTCCTTGTTCTATAATACATTATGCTATTATGATCCCATCTATGAACATAGTAATTATTATTTGTATTACATGAATATAAATAGTGATTTTAATTATCAATATGGCCACTCATCTAACATGATGGGTCATATGGGTTGGAGGGCTCCCAACCATAGAGAGGGATAAATTTTTATCATACATGGAAAATAGAAGAATATTAAACAATAAAATTTATAAGTCACTCTCCCCATGAAATTTTAATGTGAGACATGACAAAAATTCATAAAATACTAATACTATATTGCTTCAAATGGTCTAGGTTAATTACATGCATATAGTTGCTTGATTCGAAAAGGTGCAGTGCTGGCATTTTCAAATTGGTTGAAAGACTACCTAAAAGAACCACTTTTTAGGATTGAATAAGACCCATTTTATCATTTTATTTCAGCCACCTTCTAATTACATGATAAAATCATTGGCCTTAGCTATGTTCACCCATAAAATGATATTGAATGAAAGTTAGACTTATCGAACTAGATGTGTGATAATCTATCTCTTTATAATTTTATTTTAAGGGTGATTTAATTTGGTTAATAAAACTAAATAAAAAGGTTTTGCATAAAATAATTTCCCTATTAGTTTAATATTTTATATCTTGGTGTAATCACCTAAAAATGACACTTGAGAGCTAAGTATGTTACTTGAGACAACCCATCCCTAGCTTATCCCTTGAACTATCTTAGGTCCTATTTAGACACATATCTAGCCTTAATGTGGGACACACACATCCTTAAACATCCCTAAAGTAGTCTTAGACCCTCACTTTAACATCTTGACCCCTATTGCCTCATGTTATTACACCTAGACACTAGTTCCATAATTTAGACAGTAGTGCCCCACAACATTAGTGTCCTAGTTTGGGGGATATTATCCTTTTCCCTATTTTATTTATCCAACAGATATCTTTTCAAGTGAGCAACCACCTAGGGTCAGCCTAGACCTCTTTTAAGACCCAAACAAGCACTAGAAAATTATATACACATGAATTTTATCCCTCTATCCACTAGATGTAAATTAGATGCAAATTACATAAACAAACTTAGAACAAGTTGTGCACAACCAAGGTTACCAATCCCTATTCTAATCTACTTCTGCATACAACCATCTACAACATTATTAAGATAATTTTAATCATATTTATAGTCTCAAGAGCATTCAAATCAATCAAATCAACATTTATCCTAGATTCAATTACACTTATACTAGTACTTACGTGGGGATAACTACATCAGTATTGATACCTCTTTGTAGTATTGTTATGTATGTAAATCACATCATAGTGGGGTGTTGATGATATCCATCCTACCCCAATAACAACACACTTTACTATTTATGCCAACTAGATGCCCTAGAAACATATGAAGGTTTAGGGTTTTCATATAAAATTAGTTAAAAGAGATTATCTATAGAGATCCTAAAATCATTCACACATGAATAGGATTGACATACCTATACATAGGTGCAACCAAAAGCTTGAAATAGTTATACAAAAAGGACACTAGTGCCAAAATAGGGATACTGGTGCCTTATGAAACTACTATCCAATTATGGAACTACTATATATGAAGGGTTTTAACAAACAGTTCCTATTTATGACACTCAGATTAGCCCCTCTCTTAGTTTCAGCCTCTAGATCTCCCATCTCAATCAATTTATAGTTATGTACTTGTTTGCATTATTTATTTCTATTTTTATAAAGGTCAAACTAGCTCAATTTTGTTACAAATTAGTGGATATATTTATTGTGTATTTATACCCTAATTTACTATACTTAGACTTTAACAATCTAGGGATTAGAATCTATAACCCTAGAATTTTAAAACATTTGGTGAACTTGGCTTACTTTAAATACTACTAAAACACTATCCTTATATGCTCTTAGCTTTGTAGCCTTTTGTTTTATATTCTCAAATATTAGTTGTAAAACCTTAGATTTATTTCAATATTTAATTATTGAAATCTTCCATAGAATAAATTTCTTAAAAAGGTTCAAAATATATAATTGTTTGTTTTCCTTCTCCCCAACCTACAATGACAAAATTCAACAATCAATTCTATGGAATTGATAAGAGACAATTACAAGATTTTGTTTTCAAACATTTAGATATACAAGATGACCTTATCAATATTGTCCATGAATAAATTAAAAAATCAAATAATGGTCGATATTTTACTCCTCCAAATAATAATATTGTTACACCTGATTTGGGGGTAACTCATCTTGTACAAAAACATATTTTAACTTGACAAACTTCAGTATTAGCCACACCTCCTATGACTAGTTCTTCCTCTCTATATGTATAATCCCTTATGCATGAGATCCATTCTCTATAGGTTAAGTTGTTACATATTGAGTAGGAAGATACTAGGCCATCACATGGATTGGATTATCACGTTATTTTACATACACCTTTGGCACATCATATAGCAAGAACTCCTTTTCCATCCAAATTCATGGCACATAAGCCTAATTTTTATGATGGTAAGGGTGACCCAAATCACCATCTATAATATTCCACACATTAATTTTGTACAATGTGTCCAATTATTATCTCATTACTATGTTTTTTCCATGCAATCTAAAATACTATGCTTCATAGTGGTTCTATGATATTTTGAATTAGTCTATCACTACATTCAATCCATTGGTAAATTATCACACTTTTCAATTAACAGTGATAATATCTCATATGCTCAAGTGGCACAACTTACGTAAAAACCCATTGAGCCTATTGCATAATATGTCTTGCAATATAAAAATATATTGGAAAAGATGAGTAGCCCCATGGTAGATAGAGAGATCCAAGACATTCAAATAGAGCTTACTACAATTATTTCATGAAGTTATCTTATTCAATAAATTTCCAACATTCACATATTTATGACACATAGTTAAATAAAGATTAGCCAAGCTTCTCTTTATGGGAAAGATAAAATATAAAAATGGATCATAGTCAACTACTAAATTTTTTAATAATCCTCCATAAAAATTAAGGGATAATTAAAATAAGAGTGATATAAAGGCCACATATAATATAGCTTTAAATCCATCTCCACACCTAGTTTTATCAATTTCTCCAAAAAGAGTTTTCACCAGCCTTTTAGAATTGCTAGCACATGTTTTAGAGTAGATCCTGAAATGCAATGGCATATCTCTCCCTCCCATAAAAGAGGTTGATTAAACATGACCTTTTCTAAATATATATAATTCTAATGTATTATGTGACTATCACATGGCACTAGGCCATACTAAAAATAAATGCATTAGCTTGAAACATAAGATACAATATTTGATATAATAAAACATCATTGATATGGGCACACCCATAGAGGCACCCAAATTTCAAAAAATGGAAGACAAGGCATTGAAAATATTTTCTTATCCATTTTCAAAGCATACAACTAATAAGGCTGGGGTACATTAGGTGTTTACTATATGTATTGTTGACCAAATTTGACCCCAAATAAAATTTGGGCCAAACGCTAATATTTTAAAAATATTATAAGATTCCCATATGTCTTATAGGGTGTTATTTTGGTCTATTATCTTACTAATCCTCTCCCTAGTCCTTGTTGAGGTCCACCCCTTATGCACTAGGCTAGTCAACTTGAGTCAAAGGTTAGTCAACCCTAGTCAAAGGTATTAAAAGGTTAAACTTATGTTTAAAATATCATAATTTTTTCCTTAATATGTTTTTATATGCTTATGATTCATGAATTGTTCATAGGTCTTGTCTCACATGAAAAAGGGGGACTTTTGGCCATTTGTTAGTCCATTTAATGACTTGTACAGATTTTTATGAAAGAAAATTTGACACCCAAGTGATTTTAAACATGTATCATGTTATAATAATGTCAATAATAGTTATTTTTTAGTAAATAAGTAGTTATGTTTAGTGGATGGTAGTTTTCCCTAAAAAATAGGAGCTTTTGGGCACTTGTATGAACTTATCAAGTCCACCATCAGCTAAAAACATGGGAAAAGTAACTCTTAACCTCCCCATAGGTGATAAAAATATTTTTTTTAAATTTTTTTCACAAAAAAAATCATCTTCAACTCATTTTTGTTCTTTCTCCATTGGCAAGGTAAGGAAGGGCAAGTTCAAACACTCACCATGAGAGCTACAGGTGGAGTTAAGGAAAATTATTCTACATGTGGATAGTAATTAGAGTCCTATTAAAATCCATAATATTAAATTTATATTTAGTTATTCCTACTTCATAAACCATTAGTTTGATCCCGGGTAGCTTATTATGTATGATCAACCATGGGAGGGTCATTGTTTGGGTTTGTGTCAAATTTTATTATTTTGAATTGATGTTTTTGAGAATTTTAGGGGCCTATACATGATATTAAAATATATTTCCATGATTATACTTGTTTTGGATAGTTAATTTGTTGATAGAGTTCCTTCTAGGCTAGTTTCTTGGCCTAAAGACCATACTTATAGACTTTCTTGCAAATATTCATCTCCAGCTTCTTTCTACATGTTTCCCATATGGGAACTAGGGAATAGAGTATGCTTTGAATTATTGTGACCATATACCATGATTTTTTTAGTTTTTATATCTTCTCACCTTTCATAATTTCATCATTCCATGCCTCTACCCATCCATGTAATTCAACACTATCACCTATAGGTTTCATTCATTCAATAGAGGCAATCATGTGTGATAATGAAATGACCAAAGTTAAGGAAGGTTTATATGACTTTTGGAAGTGATTTTGATGTTTTAGATCTATTTATGAGCCTTAAGAGATAGATGGATGGCTCTAAGAGAAATATTTTTGACTCTAGGGATTGAGTCCCTAAACACACTAAATAGAGCTCTTCGGGGTCTTTTTGGTTTTCATAAGTTAAAAATATAGTTGATGTTTATGAGTCCTCTTATGTAAAACTTTTAGTTATATCCATGGATAACCATCATGCAAAATTTGATCTTGAATGGACAAGGGTCATGCATGTTTTGAGATCTCCTAAAATGGCAAAAAGGCACTAAAAAGAGGTAGTAATGTCTATAGGATTTTGGCGAGAAGGTTGATGATGGCATCCCTTAAGGGAGTTATAAGCATGTAAAAGTATGGAAAACAAGTTAAAACACCAAAACAAGAAACTTCAAGCACCTAGGTCATGAATTAGGAAGTGGTTGCCTCAAATGATCATTGTAGGCCATCCTCTGTCCATACATAGGACTGTGAAGGACATCTACAGGCAGAGAACCAAAAGTTTATGAAATAAGCATGGTTTTTAGAAAGTTTTTAATGTTTAATTATTTGGATACAATATAAGGTCCCTGTAACATCATAAAATTAATATTTACATGTTCTAAATGACCAAATGGCAACCTACATGCCTAAAAATGCACACCTATAGCCTAGTGTTAGAAGTTAGTCCCAATCAGGGGTTAGGGATGTTTGTTAAGATCAAACCATGCATATAATAATATGAAATAATGGTAATAGTTGAATATGATATTAAAAAAATTAATTTAATACATTTTTGGGCTAAATACATATCAAAATGTGCATGTAGGCTTGTAAATAGACACACACAGTCAGAGGCATAAGTAATACAAACTTAGTTTGGAGTAAGGAGATTCTTGAGCCCAAGTGAAGCATATAGTTTGTCTAAATGATGTGATATGATTATAGGAAGATAATTAAGGGTTTTAATATATATTTAAATACAAAAACTCAGTCTAGAAACCTACAGTCAAAACAAAGAATGTATGTCTCAACCAAGAGGAACAATGAGGAACTAGCAGGCCTAGAAAGCCTAGAGCAAGTTTTCAAGATGGTGAACCCAATTTGGAATAGAGAGGGGTTATAAAAAATATAATAAACCTTATAAAATTTATATTCCAAAATGGATAAGCATCTATAATAAAAAAAACCCTATTTGTTGTCTCAGTCCTGACAGGGTACTAGGTTTGAGAAGACAAAGTGTCAAGTGGTGACCTCCTAAAGAGGTATGAAGAGATTAATGAATTTTAACCTGATTTATTATAATAAATTAATTTTAATGACCCTTTTAAAACATCCATAATCCATCCAAACTCCTTTTCTCATAGGCCAAATGACTCAGTTCGTGTAGGCAGAGTAAGGGGAGCCTTGTTTCAAGAGGCAAATGTGAGATTTCACTAGAAAACAAGGTTTTGATTGGATCCCTAAGATAAAAATGAATGAAATAAGTCTGATGAATATGTATAAATATTTTTTAATCAATAATAAATTTTTATAAGGGTGAGTCATAAGGAGGTATGGGTGAAAACATGCAAAAATAGGGTTTTTGACCCCCCATTTTGGCAAAGTTGAGTTGGTTTAACCACTTAGAATTGGAATATGATGAAAAACTTAGGTAAAATTGATAATAATATCATTTTTTATCTCAAAAATCATTCATATTTTTCATCCAAATAAGTAAACATGCTTCTATTTTGTTTCAGAGGTGGGTCACTCCTTACATGCAGGAAAATGGTAGTTTTGGGGAGAAGTGAAGAATGGAGGGCTTGTTCTTAATATAACTAGTAAATGAGGTCTATAAATTTTGAGGATATATATAGGGACATTTTAAAACAATATATAAGGTTGTGATACCAAGTAAATGATCTACACAAGGAGGTTTATAGGCAGACCTAGTGGGAAAACATGCAAACCCAACCCCAAATGAGGTGTCACTTCAAGTTCTAGCCTTCCCTAGGTAATCTAATGTTTTTTGTGATGTATAAATGGGTAAAGGTGATGTTTTAAGGATATTTTAATTAATTCATGATGAGTATTTTCATCTTTTGGTTCACAACATACAAATAGGCTTATTAACAAGGCATAACTCTTGTTCCAAAATAGGGGTAACTTCCATATCGAGGTCTTATTGATCTATCAAAAGGATTTGAACATTCTGGTAGTTAAAATTTAGAGGTGAAGAATTTTTTTTTGTTAGATAAACTACACAAGAAGCCACATCCAACTCTAGACATACTAAAACCCTCGTAGGAAGCCTGAAAACCACACGAAGGTCTAGTCTAATCATTCATATATTTCAAAAAAGTTTACATGGGACCTTAAGAAAATTTTACATGTTAGATAGAGTCTTTAAGGATAAATTGGTGGAATTTTTCAATGGTTTAAATGTCTTACCTTTATGAACAAATTTTAAGAGTTTAGGCCACTCAAAACCCTTTTAAAACCCTCACAAGGACCCGATTAGAGAAAGCTTGCCATTAGATCATCTAGATGAAAATGAATAACCATGAGACCACCTAGAGGTTGTATAAGACTCTCATAGGATATAATAAATGTGAATTTCTTGTATGAATGTGTACGGATCAGAGTAAAACAAGGCTTGTTTTGACCATTTTGAGTGGTGTGTAGGCTACAAGAGGGGATAAGAGATGAATCAGACTTTGGGAGGAAGATTCAAACTTTAGATAACTCCAAAAATTAACCTAATATCATAAATCAACATATAAGTTCCCAAACTAGGCCTTCACTTTCAGCCAGTCCAATGAGCCAGCTAGTGAACACTTGGAGAAAGAGGTGAAAAGTAATTTGGGAGGAATTTTTATGATTTTTTATTGAAAATAATGATAGGAAAACCTTTTAAAAGTGTCATGACATATTTTTCATGGATCAGTTATGAAAATTTTAAGTTTTCAATTCCAAGTGGAGAAGGTGCATGGAAGAGTCCTTTTGAAATTACTAGTGATGATTTTGCATGCCCAAAAGAATAGTGATGGTCAAGGATCAATCCAATTCATGTGGACAATTTTTATTAACCCATATTTCTCATACCAATCATTATACATAACCATATGAAGGGATAAGGGTATTTTTAGAAGGAAAATCATATAGGTAGTTTCTTATGCTAAACTTGCAAGTTTTATGCCACTTTTCACTATCTTTATGACTTGTTTAGACAAGTACCCCTTCATGACATGTCATATATCACCCCAAATTTATTATATAAGAAATTATAAATGATATTAACTTGGTGACACATTTCCTTTGTGCCTTTTTAACTTCTCTCTTTTTCTCTTCCTCCAAGTTCTATAAATGTGAGCCATTTTGGCTATTGTAAGAAATTCCAACTCTTGGTATGGTGAATCCCTACCAAAATTATACCTTGATTTGTATTTGGGATAATTAAAATCAATATGGTTATACTCTAATTTCATTTTCACTATGTGTTGAAGTGATCCATCTTGAAAGTCAAGTATAAATTGAGTTCATCTTGTTTTCATGCAATCCTTGAATGTGTTGTTGTAAAGTGACTTATCTCATAATAGGTTTCATGAAGTGTATGATAATACAATAGAATATTGAAGTGTGTATGAGTTTTTTAGAGTCATATCTGACCTTCCCTTCACTTTCCTTAATTTGTTAAGTTGTTATTTGCCTTCATGAGAAATACTAATGCTATGGATCTCCATTGATGGTGTGAGGTTAGTTTGGTTGTCTTAGTTCATTATGCAAGTTCCAAGTTTATGAATGGAAGAAATTATTGGTGTATCACCTCCTAGTTTAGGTTTTATTTATGCATATTTCTCTCCCTTTTCACCCATAATAGGTAAGTTTAGTGGCATAATCACGTCAAGTCATATCTAGGGAGCTAGCCTTTTTTAATCCTAGAGACTCATCTCTCTTACAAGTTCCCACAAACTTGAGGGATGATTCATTGTTGCATCAAATTAAAGAAGCTTCATAGAATGTCCTAGGGTGTATAATTTTATGACAAAACATATCAAGGACATCTAAAAATGGACTTATATCACACTACTATAGAGGATACACACCCCCTACATAATATCATTTATGTGTATTATACTATAGTACTATCTAGACTGCTCATAACTTTCTTAGTCCGAGAGATTGTTGATGATGTTTCAAATTTATATGTACTATTTATATGATCCTACATTGATTATCATCATAATCAAAGTGTTATGGTTGATAATGGGTCAAGTATTAACATGTGGAATATCACATTTATACACCATTTGGGTTATTTAGAGGAGGACAAATACAGTTATTCATGGTTTTAGTGGCCATGTTTAGATCTCCATTAGGGAGATTATACTTCTAATATAGGTTTGAAATCATGTGGCCACTCAATACCTAGTAGTACCTAGTTCATGCATGTCTAACATGTTATTGGGTAGGTCATGGATACAATAACTATAAGCCATTACATCCATTGTGCATAGATTCCTCAAGTACTTACATGTTAATTTGGTGGTCACAGTTGAGGAACTCTCATATGAATATCCTCTACATATCCCATATGAAAGAACACCATAGTTACCATTTATAGTTATAAACATAGTTCTTATCATTACATCATAGAGTTCATTTGAACCACCAGTGCAAGTGAGGTCTACTTATACATTTTTACCACATATGCATATTATCCCATGGAGACCATTATTAGAGAAACCCCTACATCGAATACATGTTATAGATTTTATAGGGCCTCCATTTAATATATTCCTTCTGAGATTAATTTTATTGAGTTCCCATTATTTTTAACAAAGGGAACTTATGCTAGATATAACACTTTCTACTATATGGGTCCCTAAGACCCCTACAATTCACAGGACACCCCATTCAACTTCATAGATTCCTAGCAACACTCCATAGGTAGTGATAGATATATATCATTCAGTAAAATAGGTTCTAGGACCTTAATTACCTTTTCACATATCATGAATAATTATTGTTCCTTTATTTGACATAGGTCACATTGATAGTGAGTTTCCCATGAGACTCATAGGTTAGTATGTTCCTCCTTTCTTGTACATAGTTTCCTTATTTATTGATCCTTTTATATAGTTTAATTTTCATGTTACTTGTTCATAGATTATATCTAAAAAATAAAAAAAACTAAATAATATGTAAAAACACAAAAACATTCAAATATTTACTCAAAAAATACAAATTATAGATTGTATGCACTGTCATGTTTACATCTCTTATATTTTACAGACACTATATAAGCTAACTATCTTAGTATAGTCAATTTTTATCATGCATACATTGTTTCACCTATTCTTGTTGAGTGTTCACATATACTCATAAGACCCAGGTCCACCATATATATATATATATATATATATATAACACTAGTTATTTATTTTATACATTTACCCATTCGAGGGAATCCTATAAAGTTTCAATTGCCAAGTTACATCTTTATAAACTCTACCTCATAGATTTAACATTGTTATATCTAGATATTGATCATTAAAAACCTACTCATATATTTTTTTGACTACTAATACTCTAAAATTAGACTATGTACATCATATCTATTATACAAATGTGTACCACATGTTCATGCATACTTTCATTTCTAGTTTTCCTAGTTTAGACTTGATTGTGTCTCTATGCTAATTCTAATTAAAATATTTTAAATATGCCATTGCTCTAAGGTTCTACACCACTTATTTTCATTATATGTATGCCTTGTACATGTGCCCATGTCCTTGTGTGTGCCTTCCTAATTATGTATATAAAAATTTCAACATGTCCTTCTATGTGGATCTAAGCCAACTTGTTCATTGTTAGAATATGTGGACAATTTAACATGTAATTGTATGTCTTTCTTTATCATAATTAGTGACATGTAACCATGTCCCTTATATTATGTCACTTTGGCCTACTTTGTGTGTCTCATGTGTATTTTATTTATGCATTATTATATGCATCATGTCCATGACACTTATTTCTTGATTGTTACACACTTCAGATTTAGATGCCTTGAGGGACCTCAATCATCTCCCCTTCCTACTTGGATGTCATAATGGACATCATGCCCCATCACCATAAGTATCTACTTAGTTATTACTTAGATTTGTTGTTTATATCCATTCTTATATCTATTTTGATATGCTTTTGAATACTTGATATAAAATACATCATACACTACAAATTTATGCTTAGATTATCTGACATTTTAATTTTATGTAAGTACATCATATTTGTTTATTATGAAAGTATCATATATGATCTAGCTAATACACACTTTATAGATATTTTTCTTTTAAATTTAGTTCATGCATAGTTAAAATAACTCCCATCAAAAGAGGGGAATTTATAAAGGTTTGATATAGAGATCAAACTAGTTGAATGCACTTAGAGTATAGTTTTCATCACACATGCACATAATATATAAATTGGTTTCAAGATAACACAATGGGAAATAATGACATAGAGATCAATTTCAATTTCACATAGATCAAAATAGTTAGACATTAACACCTAAATTATGAAACTAGCACCACATGGTGCTAATGTCCAAGATATAGTGTTATTATTCAATAACCTCAATTTTAGAAAAATATAGATTATCCAAAAAAGTATAAAAGGTACAGTATAGGTTTACACAAGTTTAGGTATAGATTACTCACTTTGGCTCAATTTATCTTAGATTCATACTAGTTTTCTTAGATTAGGGTCATAATGCATGGCATGATCATTATAATTTTAGTTTAGATACTCAAACATAGATTATTACAACTCAATCTAGAATCCATATACTTAGATATAAATTTTGGGGGCATGTTCATGGTACACTATTTCTATATGCTCAATTATACATTGGTTGAATAGATGGAATGACAAACTCCATGTCATTATCTATATTTTACACATCATAAACCATGTTCCAAGTTACAAACAAGATTAATTCCTTACTCCATCTAAAGTGGTTGGAATTCCTAAATGTCCTAGAGTTGTCTAATATTTCCATATGGATATTGAGCCAACATACATAGTTCTAATTCCATTTACATTGCATAATTTTAGTTTAATATTCATATATTATACATAGGTAGGTAATGATGGATAAATAGTATACTTGAGTTCTTGATCCAACTACATGATAGGGTTGGACATGTCATTAGTCCAATCCAAGTTATTCATAGGTCATGATCCACTAAGCATGGGTGGGAAATGATGGATTCAAAATTGGATTGAGTTATTGAGCCACCCACATGTTAGGATTGAGAAATCTATTAGCTCACTCTAATTTATTCACTAATTATTTACTTTTTACACTCACACACACAAGTTATCACCAAGTTTATGCATTAGTTCATGTACATATTGAGGTGTATTTGTTCCTTTCCTCTCACTTATATCTCTAATTAGTTTTGTCTTTTGATATTGATATTTCCTCAGTAAAGATTGGTCTATGCACATTTCATTTACATGACATAGAATGGAACATGCTTCACATACTCATATCTATATTCATAGGCTTTGCCTCTTAGGTAAGTTTAGGTATGCTTATTTTTATTTTACCTAAGTCACCTCACTTTATTGTATTTATATAATAAAGGGGTAATAAATGTAATCACCTAAAAATGACACTAGAGTGATAAGAGTGTTACTTGAGACCACACATCCCTAAATTATCCCTAGACCTATCTTAGGTCTTATTTAGATAATTATCTATCCTTTTTTTGGGCTACACATATCCCTAAAGTAGTCCCATACCCTCACTTTAACACCATGGCCCAAAGTGCCTCAGGTTCTATGACCTGGACATTAGCACCATAATTTGGATAGTAGTGTTGTATGGCACTAGTACCTCAGTTTGGGAATTATTGTCCTTTTCCCTCATTTTTTCTATAACAAATATATTTTTAAATGATCAACCATGTAGGGTTATCCTAAACCTCTTTTAAGACCCACACAAGAACTAGAATTATATAAATACATGAATTTTATCCCTTTATTCATTAGATGAAAATTATATGCAAATTACACAAACAAACTTAGAACAACTTGTACATAATCAAGGTTATAAATCCTTATTATACCCTACTTATAAATAAAACTATTTATAGAAGTCTTGATCTTAAATTACTCATATTTATAGTCTCAAGAACATTTAAATCACTTAAATTAACATTCATACTAGCTTTACTTGTACTTGCACTAGGACTTAGGTGGGGATAACTACATCAAGCTTAATCCATCTTCAGATTATTGGTATGTAGATAAATCTCATCACAATAAGATGTTGATTATGTCCAACCTATCCCATTAACAACATAGTTTACTACTTATGATAATTGGATGCCCTAGAAACATGGAGGTTTAGGATTTGGATAAAACATCAGTCAAAATAAGTCATTTATAAACATCCATAACTTATGCAGAAATGAATAGCATTTTTCTACCCAGACATAGGTACACCTAGAAGCTCAGAATAATTTTACACAAAGGACACTAACACCACATTTCACTACTATCTAATTAGGGTGATATTATCCAAGAATGGTTTTCACACCTCGGTCATGTTTGTAACACTTATATCAGTTCCTATACTAGTTTTTAGCCTCTATATATCCTATCTTAGTCAATTTATATCTAAGTTATTATTTTCATTATTTATTGATATTTTTATAAAGGTCAAACTATCTCAATTTTATTACAAATTAGTGGTTGTATTTATTTCATATTTGTACCCCGATTTACTATTCTCAAAACTTTAACAACCTAGGGCTTAAGCTTGATAACCCTAAAAAATTAACACTTGGGTATAAAAACATAGTAATTTTGGATCCATGATCATATGAAGGTGAAATATCTCCTTTTAAGTAATTTTATTGGTGATAAATAGGCAAGATAGGATAAAAGGATTGGAAAAAATTATGTTGGCTCTAACATTCTAGTATAAGAGAATGAGATAGGTCTCCCATTAACATTGTCTACGTCCCTGTATGTTCATCTTAAATTCTATATCCTATTTATGATTCTGAAAAAAGGATGTGTTTCATGTCCAATTCTACCATTACAAAAACTAACGTGTTTATAAGGCTAGTATGATATAATGGTAATAAAATTAAGGAGATGGAAAGTAACCACATTAAGAAAATCCTTCTAGGTATATCAGTGATCATATATAAATAATTATCTATTTAAAAATAACAAGATAAATAGTTGATGAAACATTTTTATGTATAAAACAAAGGTAAATGATTCAATAGATCAATTGCAGGGACTAAAAAACCAAAGTTTTTACCAATACCCTCAAAATAAAACATAAGACAAGATATTGACCCTAATTTCAATTCAAATTTATTAGTTTGCCTCTCCATCCAAAGATATCAAGGTTTATTTTATTTCCATTTGTATAAAATATTAAAGGAAGTTAAAGTGGAAGGGCTTTGAAAATAAATCATAGTAGAGATATGATAAATAGTATCAGTTACATGTTTGAGGATTTTGAAGATAACCTAGATTATTCCTTGATAATGAAGGATTTGAAAAATATTACTAATTTAAAATGACAAGTTCCTTATCTATGATGAACACCATGTAGAGTATTTAAAAATGAAATGGGATAAAAAAATCCATTATATTCATAGAGCTAGAGGTAAAACACCATCTAGGAAAGTGAATCAACTATTTATTATTATATTAACATTAAAAGGTAATAAAATTAATAAAATATAAAATTAGACACAAAATCTCAATAAATGTTTCATGAAATATTATAGATAAGGTTTAATAATTGAAAATTAAAAATGATATTTAAATTATGGCACATATTGAATAGTCAACATTCCTTGATGACTAATATAATAAACAATTGAATCATGCCTTAGAGACCAACAAGTACTCCAATCATAGTTATATTTGATATGGAATATTACTAGATAATATGCCATTTAATCCTTAATATTATTGATTGAAAAGTTAAAATTCCCTTCAATGATGATTTAGCAAGAGTAGTGGTCAATGGGTCCTTGAAATTCCCCACTACAACTAGATAGCATATCCAAAAACTAATTAACTTTTTTGCTTCATGTCATAGAGGAATATAAAACAAATGTAGAACCCATGCTAAATATAGTATATTAGTGTGATATGTGTGAGATATAAAAACACCCTCTTGATTTAAGACATTAAATCAATCTCATTGATTGAATTTAATTTAAAAATTATATAATTCAATCATAACTAAACATATACCGCTTGAGCATCAAATTATCAAACATGTACATTATAATAAAAAAGACAACAAAGTCAAGATTGGATATAATTAATTTTAAATAAATATTTTTTATTTAAATATGACTATAAATAGTTATTTATTATAACACTTAATTTTTACTTTAATCATGACTATAAGTTTTATATTTTACCTATTTGAATTCAGGAAATTTAGAGGAAAATGAAAGATAATTACGAAAATATTCACAATTTTTTGGGAATAAACAATTGAAAGAGAGTTATGGATAGTAAAAACCTATCCAATTAAAAATATAATTTTTAATTTATTATCCAAAATAAAAAACTAATTGATGCATTGAAAATTTCTATTCAATTCCAAATGATTATCTTGGGAGTGTTTTTAAACCTTTAGGTTAGTTCAAAATATATAGATTTATCACTTAGCCATCTATTTTTCATACACAAAAATTTCATTGAAATATTTATTTCTTATACACAACATCTTAACCAAATTTAAATTAATATATTTTGAAGGTATAAATGAATTTAGATGTTACAACACCTTGTAGCATGGATTCATCCTCTTCTCTATGATGAAGTTTAAGAGTGATGGATATTTAACCATTAAATTTTGGAAAAGGATTTCATTATGTGTCAATAAATAAATGTTATAGTTTATATTATTTTTAGACCAAAAAATGAAGCATGGATCCTTATGAATAAGTTCCTTGATCTCATAGTAGAGAAGGCCTATGGTTTGTATGTTCCTCAATTTAGTATTCAAAGTTTCAAAATCATATACAAGAAGTCCAAGTGACCTCCTAGTGGATTTATAGGAAATAAATGACCCATATTAATATTATAATATTTTATTTTATTATATTTTACATGGTTTGGATCCCTAAAAATAATGCTTGGTGACCCTCCCAACCATGGAGAGGATGTCTCCATGATTGGGAGGACTACCAACCATGAAGATGGAAAACATTCACCCCACTAATGGTTGAGATCCCTCCAAGGAATATGCCCTGATATGTAAAATGAGTGTCCATATTGATATTTACAAGAGATTATGTTATCCTCCCTCTCCATTATTATGAGGGATCCCAACCATAGATAGGAAAAGTGTTTTTGTCTCTATGGTTGGTTTCCATCTTAGTGATGGAGAGGACATATCCATAAATAGGATGGATATAAAACATGGAGAGGGAAATTTTTATCCTCCACCATGGTTGGGATCTCTCCATACCATAAATACTATCATTATAAATGAGTAGCCATTTTAAGAGTGATAATGAATTTACTCTTCCATCTCCATGATTTGGATGGATCCAAACCATGGAGGGGAAAATACATTTTACCTACCATGAGTGGGATCACTCCAAACCATGGAGAGGGAAAAAATTGTATCTCTATGGTTGGGATTCCTCCCAACCATTGAGAGTACAAATTAATGGTTGGGATACCTTAATAGGGGCAAAATTTTAGCCTCGTTGTGAATTTTTTCATCTTCATGGTTGAGAGCCATCATAACGATGGAGAGGAAAAATCAAAGGTTAGGATTCATTAATAGTGGAATTTTCCCCTTATTATGGTTTTGATCCATCCCAACCATTTCATGGATTATCCATGGTTTAAATAAAATTTTAGAGCCTATGTACCTATTACTAATATAATGGATTAGATGGAGGACTTTTCTATAATCAAACCATTGAAAAGGAAAAAAACATTAATTCATAACCATGGAGAGGAAAATTTCCCATGGTTGGTTTTCTCCCTCCATGGTTTAGATTCTCCCCTCCATGGTTGGGATCCCTCCAAAATTATGGAGAGGGAATGAAACCTAATTTCATTATCACTCTCAATATGGCCACTCATTTGACATGTTTATACTATGGTTTAGAGGGATCCTAACCATAGTGGGGACACATTTTTCCCTCTCTGTGGTTGGTAGACATACCAACCATGGATATTTCCTATCCATCATTAGAAGAGACAAAAACCATGGTTAAAAGGGAAAAACTATTTCCACCACCATGGTTGATATCCCTCTAAACCATATGTCCAAACATGTCAGATGAGTGGACAACTTAAGAGTGGAAATGAAATTAGGTTATCCTCCCTATCCATAATTTCTTGGGATAACAACTATGTTAGGGGGAAGAAGGGCTCCAAACCATGGAGAGTTAATTTTTTCCACTCTCCATGGTTATGAGAGAGGGTGTTGTTATACCTAGATCTAAATATTATATTTAAGAATTATGTATATTGAACAACAATTTTAGGGTGAAACCATGTAATATGTGTCATAAAATAAATTTTCTTGTGCATATTATATGTATACAAATAAAATAAGTGATGGACATTATGAATAAGTTCTTTTATCTCATGTCGGAGGAAGCCTGTGATTTCCATGTTCTTCAATTTATTTTTCAATGTTTATACATCATAGATGAGAAGTATTAAACTCCTAATGTATTTGGATAGATTATATTTTAACCTAAATTAATTTTATAATATGTAATTATAATGTCCTCTCTGGGGTTTGGAGGGATCCAAACCATAGAGAAGGAAAATTTTCACTCTTTAAATGGTTGGGATCCCTCACAACAATTGAGAGGCCATATACATGGTTAGGATGGATACCAACCATGGAAGGTAAAATTTTGTCCTTGACATGGTTTATATCCCTCATAACCATACATCCTAACATTTAAGATGATTATCCATATTGAGATTGATAATGAAAGTATGTTTTCCTCCCTCTTCATTATTTAGAGGGATCCCAACTACAACAAGGGATAAAATAGATCTCAACCACAAAGATGGAATAAATTTTCCCTCTCCATGGTTGAGATCCCTCCTAATTATAGTTGATAGGCCTCCTAATGAATAAGAGGAAATATATATGGTTGTATCCCTACCAATAATTGAGAGGACATATCTAAGGTTAGGAGGCATACCAACCATGGAGAGGGAATTTTTTCCCTTTCCATGGTTGGTAACCCTTTGAATTATATGATTGGACATCTTGAGAGTTTAAATGAAATTATATTATCATAACTCTACATGTTTATGAGGGAGCTAGACCATAGAGAAAGTTATTCATGGTTGGGAGGACTCCAAACCATGAAGAGGGGAAACATTTCCCATATCTATGGTGGGGATACCTCCCAACCATAAAGAATAAAAATTAATGGTATAAAGCTCTTAAAAATGTTAAATTTTTTCTCTTATTATTTATTTTCCCATAAAGTCTCCAATAAATGAAGAGGACAACTCTATAGCTGGGGCTCTTTATCCCTCTCAATTATTTTCCCTCATTATGGTTTAAATCCTATATAATTATGAATATGTCCTCTCCATCATTGGGATATATCCAAAATATGGTTGGGTCCCCTACCAAAAATAGAGAGGACATATTCATGGTTTGGAAGGATCCTAACCATAATAATGTAATATTTTTTAGAGGGCTCCCATACATAATGAGGATAAATAAATGGTCGGGATCCCTTCACATAAAAAACTATTTCCCTCATTATGGTTGGAATCCCTCTTTACCATAGATAATATTTTCCATGATTATAATGAAGGTTTTAATCCTATTAATGATAGTGAAAGTTGATCATATGGAGGAATTAGTTGTAATCAAACTTGCATTTTCTCCTTACCAAGTAGAGAGAAATGACCTTTTATGGTAGTGTTAGAAAGAAAATTATAGTTGGTCATTTATATCATCTTAGGGATAGTTTCAAAGGCCATTCAAAAATTAATTATAAATAATTATCTACTCTCTATCTCTCATAATAATATAAATTTGGATCTTATTTTCATTTTTTTATAGTAATCTACTACATATTTTGAAAGATGATATGGATATTGGTCTAGTGGTGAAGATGTATCTCAAAAATTATTTTTGGTTAGGCCTTAACTAGTTCCTTGATGATGTGTATGTGGTCCCTCAATTAATTTACCCTTATTTATGGATAATCACCTTGATCTCAACCCTTTTAAGGTCTCTTGTGATTTAGATAATGAATACATGCCCTTGTCCTCTCTATGTTTGGGATGGATCCCAACAATGTAGAAATAAAAATGTTTCAATATCCATGATTTGGATCCCTCCCAACCATGGATATGAAAATTTCATGGTTATGATTCCATTCAACCATGGAGATTATGGTTCCATTATTGTGATGGCTACTAACCATGATAGGGGAAAACATTTTCCCTCTCTATTGAAGGAAGACCACCAAAACATGGATATGATAAGGGAACATTTTGGGGAGGAATTTAAACCATTCATAAGTCAAAAATGTTCCTTCCAACCATGGAGATTTCAAAGACCCATGTTTGGGAGAGTCACCTCTATGGTTAGGGATGGTCACTCATTTGAAATATTGGGATTTATGGTTGGGAGGTATCCAAAACATGGTGGAGGCAAAACTTTTACTTCACCATGGTTTTTATCCCTTATATAAATATATATCATAGGTTAATGTATTAGTATGTCTTCATATTTATGTATAAAAATAAGGAAATTGATTTAAAAAATCATGAACTTGGAAGAGAACCCTACTACTCCAAACATTTTAAGCTTGTTGGAATGTAATTTTAAGATACTAATATAAATGGAGACCATAATTAAATAAAACAAATAATTTATTTATGATTATTTATTTATTTACAAAAAATGATTCAATTTATTTACACAATAAACATAGTTGGAATGAAATACTAGTCCATTTACACTAAATTGATATTGCACCTATGAATTATGACACTAAAATGATTACAAATGTTTAAGTTATATATTTTAACATATCATTTAGTTTTATATTTTAATATATATTTAAATACATTCATATTTCTAGTAAATTATAGTACATTGGAATAACTATATTTAATTCTTAATATGATATTTATTATTCTATCTAAAGCTAAAAGATAATATTAGAATTTATGAAAATTATATTTCAAATTGAATTTTGATTCTAATTTTTCTAAGAATAACCATGCAACATATACATGAAGTATCAGTGTTATCTATATCTTATCATGCAAACTATACATGGAATTTAATACTCCTTGCCATTCATAACTCATGTACATTATTTTCTTTAATCAATATATATTTAAAATAAAATGATATTAAGATGAAAATTTTCATTATTATAATTATGAAGAATATGCAATATTAGAATTATGTATAATATCATGTCGATCAACACAACAAAAGAGATATTGGTGGGCTAAGTATGCTTAAATATTAAATATATTCATTAATATAATAATACCCTTATTTTATGGAAATACTATACAATAATCATTTTTAAAGGAATAAATCCTCAATTCCAATTCAAAGGGGAGAACTCCAATATCCTTATAAAAAATAGAAGACTCAACACTTGATTTAGATACTTTAAAATTGTAATAATCTCCTTTATATAAACATATATATCAAATAATGGATAGGTAACCTCCTAATCCCAATGGAGGATGAACCATTACCCAAAGTTTTAATTTTAAAAGTAACTCATTTAACCAAATATAATTGACTCATACAAATAACTAAGGGGGATTTATGCTACATGTCAGAATATCCATCAAAACATAAATTATATTATCATATCCATAGGTACATAGCATGTTATTTCTCCTTTACATGTTTCATCCCTAAAACATGATAAAAAACCAAGAAATGAGTGTGCTTAAAATCATTTCACACCTATATCCATCATTGATCATCCAACCAACCACATGTGATATTGGTAGGGGATAAATATCAAAACTTTAATCCAAATTCCACTATGATATTTTTATTCCATTCATGATCATAGTTGTATCTCCTTCATGTACATGCATAATAATTCTTCTTATAATTCCATATTCCATAATCCATTACACTATTATGATCCCATGCATGAACATAGTAATTATTATTTTTATACCATGTATAAAAATAGTGATTTCAACTCTCATCATCACCACTAATCTACCATGATGGGACATATGGTTGGGAGGATTACCAAACATGGAGGGGAATAAAATACCCATGGTTTGGATGATTACCAACAATGGTAGGGGAATTTTTTCCCTCTCCATGGTTTGAGACCTACCAGCCATGGAGAGGTCTACTCAATGGGTGGGAAGGATCCTAACCATAATAATGAAAAATTGTTCCCCTCTCCATAGTTTGGAGGGATATTGATAATGAAATTATCCTCTCCATGGTTAAGAGGGATCCAAACCATAGAGAGTAAATTTACATGGTTGGAAAGGATACAAATCATAAACATGGCAAAAAAATTTATGACACCATGTGGAAAATATTCCCCCAACATGGTTGGGATCACTCATATCCATGGACTAGATTATCCATTGTTTGGAGGCTCAAAACCATGGAAAGGGAAAATGTTTGTACCTCTCCATGATTGAGATCCATCCTAACCAAGGATTCGATAGGATCATGGTTGAGAGGGATCCAAACTAGGGTGGGGGTAAACATTTTCCCATGGAAAGGATAATTCAATGGTTGGGAGGTATCCCAACCATAACATGGGTAAACATTTTACCTCTTAGTGTTTGGGAGCCCTACCAACCATGGATTTATCCTATCAATTGTTACATTTTTAAAAATAATGGAGGAGACATTTATATGGTTGGGAAGGGATATTTGATGAGGCAAAAATATGTCACATCATATCATAAATGTACCCCACATTTTAACCTCATTTATTATCACTTAAAGTGGGTTCAGATGTATTTATTATAACTTGTTTTCACTCCCAAAATCTGGTCTAGAGAAGCACCTATGATATTAGGTTCCTGGAAAAGACTTAGTTGACAATAAGGGACTTATTTACTCTAGTTTTAGTATTGCTACTAAGATAATCTAGGGAATGCATTGTAGGTATTGGGATCCATTAAATATCCTGCTTGGAATAGATCTCCAAGAGATGCAATGCTAAAACCAAAGACTCAATACCCATTTTCTCATTGATATAAATGTTGTATACTTATAGCTAAACTTATTTAAATAGACTATGATTATGATATCTACTTACATCACTTTAATTCTAACACCAATTGTTGTTTTGAGTTTTAGGTACACAACAATTTAGGAAAAGCACACAATATGGGAAGCAATTTTTAAAACAATGATGAGTCAATATAGTTTCATTATCCCTCCTTAACTTCACTTCATAATTTATAAATATGGAGGAAACTATCACTTGACAGTAAAGAAAACATAAAAATGGGAGAGAGGGTAAGGCATGAGAGGGAAATTTATGGATAAATGACAACATTAATGCTTCAAGTACTAGAATATGCTCAGCTATAGTTGTAACACTATATGCGAAGTTTCATGATGGATCTATATTTAATCACATAGGGAAAGATTATAAGGATAAAGGGTGAATGCTCAATTTAATGATGTCCTTTTATGAATAAATATGAACATGCATGTAGTTAATCACACATATACCTTAACATACTTTAAAAAAATGAATATCATCAAATAACTCAACTAGAATAGCTAAAGATCATACTAATTCATGCATAAACCCTATATAAAATCATGACTAACTTTACTTTACCATTAATATTAATCTATTTAAATAAAATAAAGTTGAGTACATCATGAAACTAAACGATTTTATATAGAAAAACAAATTCACATTAATCTAACAAAAAACATTTATCATATAGTTGACCCTATAAAAATATTACATATTATTATATATAAAAACTAAATGGGGCCCATATCATAACAACATGATTTCTCACTCTGGGCCATAATGGCCTAAAATGGTTCAAAAATAATTATACCAAAAAATATTCCCAAATCCTAGAATAAGTGGAATGAAATTCCTAGGGAACACTAGGAGATAATCAAGAGTAGGTTGAAAGTGGGCCACTTCTCAACTTTATTGGATGTGCCTTCTTAACTACCAATGCAATTACCACCAAGTTAAACTCTCGGTCCAATTTGTCTAGCTTCATAGGTAACTTTTGGAAGATTACCCTAGCTTGGACTAGTAAATAGTTGTGAAATTGGAGTGGTATCTTTAAGGACACCTTCACCTTAAACACCCAGCTGATACTATATATTTATTAAGTTTCCAAATCTAGAATAAATTTTTCCCAAACCTTGTTTGATTTTTCCACTTTAATACACTTGACTTGGTTGAATTAGATTGGGTGGACTTATTATTCCTCTTTGTCTAGTAAGGTGTCATCTGGGTGGAAAATAATAGCTATGTTTACCTAGTTAAAATAGTTTAGCATCCATGTATTAATATTATCTAAAGAATTGATTAATATTTACACCATATCTAAGTACTCCTCAATTGAAGTCCTCATGTTCCTAGAATAAGTCTACTAGATGTTTATGTCTATTAGGGACATGAGATTAAGCTATAAGAACATGACTTTATGAATAATCACAATGAGATTATTTCACATATTGTCCATGTGAGTAACCCTCTCTAAATATGATTGAGTGTGATGGATGTGTTCTTTACTGGTGGATCAGGTTCTAATCAAATTTCTAAGAGTTGTGAAAAACTATGCAATGGTTTTCAAAAATTGACCAATTAGTTCCACTAAGAAGTTTATCATCACTTATGACATGAGTTATCTAACTTGATCCTTAATATATTTTATAAGCATCTTATATATCTCATTATTATCTTGGAACACTAATATAGGGTATTTATCCACTTTTGCCTCCGAACCTGGCATCCTTTATTGGTGAGAGAGAAGAGGCCATGCTCAGTTCTCCATACCACTTGGTTCCCTTATTGAGTAAACATATGTGTGACAAATCTCTTTATGTTATTGATTTCTCTATTAAATTCCCATTATACCCTTGGGTTTCCTTAATAGACTATTTGTAGTCTCTATGCTTTAAAATGTCCTAGGGACCTAGCCCAACTTGGGCCTGAGGTGACTCCCAAGGTAGTGGAAGGAGATGAAGGTAGTTTGGTAAAAATAGGCATAGATGGTGGAAGCCTGAGAGGAGGAGGAATGGATGAAGAATAAGTAAGGAAAGAATAACTAAATATAGGAGAGGGCATGGGAATGAAATGAGGAAGGATGAAATGGGATCCCCATAGGAAATATTGGTCATGAAATTGGTTAGGGGTCATTATAACCTATGGGACAATGTCACCTCAAAGTGTATAATTTAATAAGAATGAGGAAAATGACTAGTTAAAGTCAAATCCTTGGGGCCCTAGGGTACTAAAAAAGGAGGAATGTGGAGCAATGGGAGTGGAAAGATGAATAAATGGATGATAAGGAACTATTTTCACATGAAACTTGCACCTATTTTATTAGTAAATTGATTGACTAAAATAATGGGAAAATCCTAAAGGTGTGGGACCTTGGCTCCTTGGGATGAACTTATGGAGAACTCTAGATCCTACTTAAATTGAGTGAACCTTATGTATAACTATATTTCTGGCTTCAAACACCACTTAAGAGGTATTATTTATAGCTTTAACTAAGTTTTTTATCATGAAAAGGGATAAAAGTAGATTTTAAATGTAGTGATGATGCACCATTGTGTAGAGAACTCCTTAACTTGATTAAATTAGCACAAAACAATCTTCTTAACTGATAAGTTATCCACTCAATATTCAACTTGCATATCTCTCACATCAACGATTTTAATGAATTTAAAAATATAACACAACATTAATAAGGCCAAAACTCCCCTTATAACACTCAAATGGTGGGATTTCATAGCTAATTATACATAAACTTGATTATACAGAACATAAAACCTATAAAATAAAGTGATATAATTTTTCATGAAGGTAATAAGTATTAGAAAACATTTATGTCCATAAGTAAATATCAACAACCTAAACATTATACACAACAGATAGGAAATTTGAAAAAAAGGAAATTTTAACTTCTTTATTAATGTCAAGGCTAATGCCTATGTACAATCTTCAAAAAAGTAGAATCTTGTTACACCAAATTATAGGTAGGATTTTTAAATCAATTTATAGTCATATATATAATGTGAAAGTGAGTGACAGAAGAAAATATGTTAACTTCCTAAAATGCCTCATTTAATCTAGGCATGTGTAAGGAATGGAGACACAAAAGTTGAATGCATTAATCTCCTTTAATTCCTTGAACTTGTTCCATGTAGATCTAGATAGTTTATTGGTGTAGCTACCTTCACTCCATTTGTCTCATAGAATAGTTAACTTTGATGCTCCTTGATTTATAACTTAATCTTCTTGCTTGAGAAACTCCTAGAAAAACTCTAAACTAACCAATTTTCTCTTGAACATGTGATGGTTGGACATAATGTACTTCATATTGAATTATTCTCATTTCTTAGATTCCTTAGTAAGTATCTTACATCAAAATAGGTCTAAAAATAACATAAATTGCCCATTTAGATTATTTTCACATGTTTCTCATGAATTCAAAACACCTTTAGGATCATGTTTCCAACTAGTTTCCATGTTTTATTCAACCTCTTAAGTAAATTAAACAAATCCATTAGTTTGAATAAATATTATTTTGGTACTTGGATACCTATTTATGTTTTATTTAATGCTTTTTTGATGCTTTATAAGGTTTAAGAGACTTGTAATGCACCATTTGATACTTCAAATGTTTAAATACTTCTACTTAGAGGCTATTTTCAACATTTGTATTGGTGAATAGTGGGTGGGAGAAATTCTTTTGTATGAGAAACTTATTCACAACCCTACATTCTAGCCTACTCCCTTACCTCATAACCTATAAATTCCACTTTACCATCTCAAAAAAGGATTCTAAAAGATATTTTATTCAATATTGGGAAGAATATTTAACATTTTATTGATTACTTTATATATAAATATTCTTTAAATCCTTTTTTTATTCATTTAAAACTTGGATCCACATAATTTTGATATTTCATTCCTAAAAAGTTGATTTAAAACCTTTATATTTTTATTATTTATTTGTAGGTCCAATTCCATCCTTAGAAGGCATAAGAAGCTCTTGTAGGTATGTCCTAGAAGAGCAATGAAACTTTCCTATTATCTAGGTCTATAAAATCTAAAAGACCCTATTCTCCCATTAAAACATAATGGAAACATTGTAAGCCTTGTTGAAAGCCTATTGTCTAGGTCTTAGGATCTTGAAAACATTATATTAGAATTATATCATCATGAGAACTTGCATGTTCAATTACTATAGACCTATTAACTAGGTTTTAGGTTCATGAAACCCTATTTTGACATTAAAAGACATAGAAACTTGTATATTCTATATTCATACTTATTATTAAGGTCTTGAGATTATAAACCCATTGTCTTGAAATTATATTATCATGAAAACTTTGGAGCATACCTACTAGCTCAGTTTACACAAGTTCTAAAAACTAAAAACCCTACATTATAACTGCATCACTAATAAACCCATAAAATAACTCTACTGTGGAAATATTAGTAAGTACTTGAGATCATGAAAAATATGTATTGGTATTATATCATCATTAAAACTTTCAAAACTTTGTTACATACTTATTGATGCTCTTAGAGGATTCTTGAAACATCCACTTTTCACTTTACAAACTTGTAACTTTCATGTTTATTACTCAAGATATTGATCATAGACCTTATAGACCCCATAAAACCTTGGAAACATGCCTACATGAATAAAAATTGTAAATTATCCTTTTTGTGTTTGAGAAGGTCTATAATCTTTTTTATGCCCTTCTGAGCCTTAAAATTATAAAGAAATATTATCATGGGCTTAGCATTTTAATGGCCTTTGAGATTGAATTTAGGGCATGAAATATTTTTAAGTAGATCCAGGTGATTTGTACTTTTTTGTGAAGTCTAGTGACCACTAAAAGATGCATCAAGGCTTACCAAGGCTCTTCCAAAAAACTCTAAACATCATGCATGAGGAGAGATGTGATAGAACATTGAGTGATTTTTTTCTTGTAAACCCCTAAAAAATAGTGTTTTGGCTTATTTCATAGGTTTTATACCTCATTTTACTTTATTGAATACTTGTAACTCCCCATTTATGACCTTTAGGACCATCTCAACCTATACTTTTTCTCTATATCCTTGACATGACCTTTAGACCTTTAACAAACATACAAATATATTTTGTTTGTGTTGTTTGATATCCTCCAAACCTAATTTTATGTCATTAAGGATCCAATGGGCTTAAAAATCTATTTTTAATCTCCTTTGGAATCTTCCATACCTTATCATCCCCTATTTCTTTCTATTTTTTTCACACAAACCTCTATTTTGACACCACAGACCTACACTCATGATTTAAAACTCTGTACTGACATTATAGACTATTTGAGAACCCTGTAACATATATGAACATTATAGAGTCTCATGAAAACCTTGTTTTCTATCTTATTTAATATTATTTAATCACTACTTGAGATCTCATAAAAAATCGCTTCTTGCCCTATTTATATATGGCTTGGAAAATTGCTTGAAACTTTTTCATGGAAACTTGATCAGTCGAGAGCGTGTCATGCATTAAACATGTCAATGAATTCATATCCATGTTTTAATAGCCATACGAATATTTTAATAACATTTTTGTATGAAATAGAGAGTAAATATTGAGAATTCTTCATGAAACTTGCATTGGATCCCCTTAAAAATAATGGAAACTACTTTGGTTTTCTTGAATGAGATCTTGGAAAATATGAAATAGATGTAATCATGGCCTTAACTAATTTGTACCACATTAGAATCTTGATAAAATCCACAAGGAGACATATATAAGTGGAAAAATGAATTTGAAGATACTAGAATAATTTTTTAAGGAATTCAAGGGGTTGTGAAGGAGTTTCAATCCTAATGGATGACCTTTATGTCAATTTTATAATGTTTCACCCCTTTTCATGATGTAATGAGATTAAACAAGAAATTTTTGATATTATTTTACATTAAAAAACACTTTTAAATGCCTTTAGTCATCAAATAGTCCTTTACAAGGGCTAATATGACCTCAAGACCTCAAAAATTTTATTGGGACTTAATGAGACATGAAAATGTATGGAAAACCTTAACTAACTCATCAAATACCTAATTTTTATCTAAGGTGGTCCACATGAACGTATTAATATATCTTGTTTAGTTGGTCTAGGCTTATAAATCTAGTTTATAACATGTGAGGTGATGTAGAGATCAAGGAGAATTGAAAATTCAATCAAATCTACTTTTTTACTTTTCTTGTATATTTTTCCTAGATCAATAGGAGCTATGATTTTGGTCGAATGAGTTGTGGTGAAAACTAGTATTTAATATGGGGGTGTCATAAAATTTGCCTTCTTCTTGTTATGGTACCTCATGATCACATTGACCTATGACATAATAGTCAAAGGAGCCACATGGAAACTATTTTTAGATAAACTTGTAGAGCTAGAGGATTAACTATATATGTTGTGAGCCACTTGAACTTTTCATATAAGTGTACTTTTTGCAGATGTGGCCATTGGGATGGTTGAGGTGGGAACATTAGGTATATATGATAGAGGAGTAGCTAAGGGAGTTGATGATGTGGTAACTAATGAGTCTAATAAATTTACCACATCTTACTATATATTCAAGCTTCACCCACTGTATAACCCATAATTTCATATACCAATTATAACATTCCGTCCATAGTTGTCCATATTAGCACAAGATATGTTTATGATGCATATATTCATTATTATGGTTTAATAAATGACTATTTATATTTATTTTTATATAGATTTGGTGTTACTAATGGTGAAGGAATAATTAAGATTATTTAATGGTTATAATGTCTTTCATAAGACTATAACAACTTGTAGCGATCTGAGCAGTGAAAACCCATAACATCTACCCAAATTTCTTATAACAATCTGGGAAATGGTAGCCCATAACATCTACCCATATTTCCTATAGCATCTACAAAATAGAACCCTAGAAAAATATGGTAGCTTATTGATGATTTAATATTCCTTTCATGATTCGAGGATCAAAAATAGTGCCACAATTATAGGGAGGAATGATTCTCTCAACTGAATCCTTCTATCCTTAACACATATATTATTATTTATATTTATTATTTTATCTTGTGCATAATTAATATTTTTCCATATTATTATTATATTTATTATCCTCTAACTAAGGAACCTATCTCTCCTATATAATAGGAAGATTTTAGGTTACATGGACTAATTAGGAGTTAATCAAGCAATTAGTCAATATTTATAGAGTTGCAATTTTGTAACTTTTTTATGATCATAATTATTATGTTTATGGAATAAATTTTGCTTGTAATAATTTAAATGATTTAATAAGGACAGGAGTCAAGATCCAACCTAGATGAGGTAGGCCCCACCCACATGGTTTGGTAGAATGATTCCTTTTACCTTAGATTAATATAATTCATGTATGGTTTGCATGTATACTTAATATTTTGTGTTACATCATTATAATGTACAAGATTAAAATTATGTATGTTTTTATATAAACATATTTCATTTTATGCATTTAATCCATTGATTTCAAGAATTTTCTAAACAATTGTGATTTAATTCTAAAATATATTAGATTTTTTTTTGTCATTTAATTTTATGAAATTTAATTTGTGTAAGTATCTTTTTATTTAGTCAAAAATTAGGACCCAAAATTCAAAGGATACTAGTGTTACACATATAATGTTGACACCATGTCAAGTTAAACACACCCTGGGTTAATAATTAATGATGGTAGTGGATTTTATAAGCCAAGTGATCACCTCATCCTATTGAATATAAGACAAGGTTGTATGAAACAAATTCAGATTGATTTGGTGGTTAATTTGTTTCTCATCATTTTGGTGCTCTTGTTGATGAAGGTGTTAAATATTAGTGTTCTAATAATGTCAGCTTGATTTCATGCTTTAGTTTACAATTTTCTAGATTAAATTTAATGATTTCAAAGACTAGATTTACCACTTTCTTACATTAAATTCATTACTTCCCTAGAGTAAATTTATTTTCTATAATTATTTAATTAAAAAATAAATATTATTCATCTTTCAATATAGAATATAAACAAGGTTAGCTTATACCTTTGTTTATCTCTATGTAATATAACACTAATTAGGCAAAAATTAGAAAATGTTTATTCATAAAAAAAAATAACCTTGTGTAGATAAGAACAATGGATGATAAAAATAATTTTGGGGGAATTTTAATTGGAAATGAAATAAAAAATGGAAACACAATGTATGTATACAAATAATTAGTTGTGCTTAAGGCCATAATACAAAAGCTATATGATTGGCTACAAGCCTCAACTAGCCTAGTTGAAATAGGGGATAGACATATAAAACAAGAATTTATAGTATTTGATGGTAAAAAATACCTTGTAATAACTTATGTTAAGGAAACACATTAACTTGTACCTGAAGCTATTCTTTATCCACTTACTAAGGAACACCAACCTGCAACAATGTTTCTTGCATAAGCTGATGAAAACTTGTCTACATTAATTTATCCTACTAAGACTTATACACTCAATAATCAAGGAAGGATACCTACATCAATTATTACTATATTTGGTTATATCGATGAAGAATGGATACCATAATTAATTTATTTTTCTAAAACACTCATCCTTATTGGAGAAATCTAGATTGCATCCATAAAAACACATGCACTAGACCAATGTACAACATCTATAGGAAGATATACAACAACTAGAATTACACATATCGAAAGAGATATGAAATTGGAAAAAATAATTTATGTTCTTAAATAAGATCAACCTAAGATGGTTAGTTTTGAACTACTTTGTGAAAAATTCTTGCATGCAAAAATATCTCCTATAACTGATCATGAAAGTATTGTGGGAAAAGACAAATGTCAATACCTACTCTTGAAAAATTATCTCTATATAGTTGTGAAAGAGAGGTACATGCATTAATATACCCTATAAAAATGCATGGATATGGTAATATATGAATAATTTATATGCATGTGCCTAAAAAAATGCCTAAAACTATTGATAAGGAGGATTCCATGAAGAGATAATGCCTATATAACCAGATAAGATAAAACTTCCTACATATAATCCTATGAAAAAGTGATAATTTTTAGAAACATCTACGGCTTTATGAATATCACTATTGGTTATTAAATAAAGTCAACATGTAAAAAACATAAATTATATAATTGATGAAAAATATCAATGTGTAGTAGTTGGTATATTATTTTCAAGTACATTGGTTGATAACATTCATCCTATAAAAACCACCTATACGCTAATGTTTGTACAAGATAAAAAAAATTCTATACAAGGATGTGAGAAAAGGAAACTTTCAAAACTTGTATTTAATTATTGTAGGAAGAAGAATGCACATATAATTTCATGTGATTGGAAATAATAAAGAATCACAAATAAGGAATTACAAGCTAGACAAGGAAAATAATAAGAACTATTTTCATCTCAGATTAGATTATGGATTCCAATTACACAAAACTAGGTATACATAATAGTAAATTATTATTTAAATTTAATTTTTATGGTTAAGATGTTCCTTCTTTTAATTACTATGCATTCCATTACATAACACCTTCATGTCAATATATGATAAAATATTAACAAAAATACCCACCTATTGGCCTTGGTATCAAGGCCAAACATGGCAGCCACCACTCTACCATTGACAACCACAACAAAGGTTGGGTTTCAAAAAAACATCATAGGTTTGTTGGTCTAAAATAACCAATAAACCAATCAAACCTCTAGGATGATATAACATTATTAAATTATCCATAATATTTCTCTATATCCAAGTCTACTAGGTTGGTTGTGCAGCTAAGAGTTATGGTTTAATCTTTATTAATACACTCAACCTTCAAGTTATAAATTTTATAGTTCAATTTGAACATAACATTAACATATCTAGTTTGTAGTATGTAAATGATAACACACCCCATTATATTTATAAAATTTCACACCTATGCAAGTATTGTAAACAACACCCACCACTTATAATAAAATGACTTCTGAAGATGTCTTCACAACCACATTCCATCAACAATAATGAGCCAATCCTTATTCTACCTCATTCATAATTATATTGTATCATAATAATTCTTTACCAAAATGTGTATATTTTATTTAATAATAGAAATTTTAAATGTTTGTGTTAATAATTTTTTAATTTTTTGGTCCTTATGGTTAAATGTGGTTGATATTATTGGTTAGAGTAATCTACAAGTAGTGAGTCATCAGAAAACCAAAAAGCCAAGTTTCCTAATATTAACATTATGAGAGAGTTTTTTGTGCATAATAGTGTTTAAAAAAAAAACCCCCTCTTTTATTTTTTATACAACTCTAAATTTTTTTCAGATATCTACCTTTAATGCTATTGATTAAGGATAAAACATGAAATTAAAGAATCATATTTTAAAACACTAAAAAATAGATTATGAGAGAGGTTTTTGTGTGAATTAACATTAGTAAAAGAAACCTCTTGGTGTTTTTAGTAGTAATTTTTTTTATAAATTAAGTTTTCTTCTATCCTGTAACAACTAGGAGGGGTAATCTATAACAACTATGTGAAAATATCCAAAATGCTCATAATAAAATTATAAGAGAGGATTTTCCTTCTTTTAAAATATTAATTAAATTTTTATTTTAGTTTTCATGCAGTTCTAATCATTTATGATATATTTCTATTTCTATTTTTTTTTTACCTTTTTTTAATTTTTTTTGAGTAATCAAACACATTTTCCCACCATTTACCAAAAGTTAAGAGCATCACATATAGACACATTAATCCTCATATATGTACATATTAAACATCAATTCCATCCATAATATTCTCCAACAACTTGGTTTTCCTTTTAATCATTCATCATAACTATGAGATCTTTTCATATTTTCCTAAACATGTTTGTATCTAATGAAGAAATTTATGAACATTGCAACTCTTTTTTTGGTTTTTAATAATGTTAATTTAGAAAAAATGAATGTTAAGTATAATTTTAGGTTTTTTAGGGCACTCTCATGTATAAATAGGTTATCTATGGATTAGATTTTACAATTAATTTTCATATCATTTCTTTAGCCTCTGACAAATCACCATGAGTTGTCCTTAACGAAATGGAAGGATAGTTGAATAATGCCATACATGACATTAGTTCATACTTTTTATCACATAAATACCAAATGTATGGTAATTATTAATGAATTACTTAAGGTTATATATATTATTAAATTAGTATTTTTTCATATTTAGATTCCATGTTCTTGTGAATTTTGATTATCCACTCATATGGAATCTAAAACACAAACTAAATTTTAGTGGTTCCACTATTTTTTAGTTTTCATTGACTTAATAATTAAATATTTACATTCTAAATAGTCCTAAATTTTATATTATAATTGTTTATTATATTTTAGAACTAAAATTTGATGAATAATGTCTCAGGTTATTGATGCACATCTCTTTGGGATCAGTTACAAAATTATTGCAAAAAAATTATTTTTATTGAGAGATACAATAGTGTAGACACCTAAATGTAGCCACTAATGACCATCAATCAGGGTTTTGACCAATTTGCACGAAAATGCATAATTTGTCCTAAAAACACTAAAACACATTAAATGAGTTGAAATTGATATATTCAAGTGCCAATTTTTTCCAAATTATCATTAAATGGGGCAATACAATTTATGAAGTAGTTAACTTTGATCAGATCATTTCAAGTTAAAATGACATTTTCACACCTAGGTGTTCTAGATTGCTCTTTTCTATCAAATTTATTATATGAGACACATGCCTTTATTATTTTGCATTGATAACATCCTAAATGGGATAACATTTCCAATGCATCTAACATCGACTTCTAATTCTAATCCATTCAAATTTTGATCCAATAATATGACATTTTCACTATTTTGACTAATTTATGCACAAATTGCCAAGGTTTTGCATTAAAGTTGACTAATCATGTTTAAGGATAATTTAACCAAATCAAGAGCTTAAGTTAATTTTCCATGGAAATTTTTGAACTTTTATTTTTAGAAATTGATTGTTCTTAACTGCATCATCCAATGACATCATCCTATGGGGTGGCATCCACAAGCCATAAATGCCACAAATATCTAAATTAATGCCTCCCATGCTTCATTAAGGCCCTCCATGCCTAGTTAATTACCCTTTATCCCAAATTTTGATAAGCATATTTATGAATTTTATTTACGTAATTGAATTAATCCTTAGCCACACATCTCCATCTTGAGATGGATGGTTTAGGTTGAATCTAGCCATTTTGTAAAATCTATAAATAGAAGGCCTTGCCTATTGAATTTTAAGCTTTTTTATGCCAAATTTATAATACACAAATGCATTAGAAAATCATTTCATCTTAGTTTTATAATGGTCAAATATTGAGCCAAGCCAAGCCAAGTCAAATTCAAACAAGGTGACAAGGAGATATGGAGGTAGCCACACTTCATTGATGTAGACTTCATGAGCATAAACCAAAAAAGCCACTACAACAAGAATTTTGGAACATACAAGGAAGGTGAAGGAAGTTCTTTCTTTCATGTTTTAGTTGTATTTTTTTTTTGGTTAACTAAGCTCCTCCATTGAGATAGTCTTAACGTGTTAGTTTAGTGTGTTTTTGATTGATCACTAACACAATACTAATCTCCGCATATTACAATCTTACGTTCATAAATAGAATACACCCACATGTGTGCTAAATACCAATGTATGGGGTAGCCCACACATTATGATGAAATCAAATATTCAACTCCCCATCACTCTAAGGCCATTAAACTACCATTTTCATAGAAAAAAATCCTCATTCCATTTTTGAGGTTCCCTTGTTGGATATGATTTACTTTTACACAAACATATGATAATAATGTAGCATGATGAGTTCACTCCAATTAGGATATTTACATTGGAATACCAATAATCTATTCATGCTTTAACATACACAAAGTTAAACTTTAGTCCAAATGGCTCAAGATTGATGTTGGGAAACAAGCTCAAATTGCAATAAAACTTCATTTGTACTCTTAAACATCAAATAGATTTAGATCTTATGTAGGTTATGGTATATATGCTTCATAACTTTAATCATGTAATCATTTCTAAAAAAATTCAAAATTTAAAAATAAAATAAAATCAATAATTAAATCTCTCAAGAATTATTTATAGATTTGGGTAGAAAACAAGCTTGATGGCTACCCAAAATTGAAATAAAATGGGCCTAAGTAGAAAACCAAATTGTTGGCCACATAGGAAAAATAATTGGAGGAAAAATATATTTTTATTTCATTTTTTCAATCATTTCTATGGTTATTTCTTACACCTACAACCTATATTTGTGTTTGTATATTTCTTACATAAGCTCTAAGGCTAAGTTCTTATAGGAATAACATTATTACTAAACATGATACAATATTAATATTTTTAAAGGATGGTAGGATCCATTTTTTGTTTCATATAACTACTCAACCTAATGTAGAGTGATACCATTATTTCTTTTGTTGAATACCATGTTCTATTATAGTTTGTGTGGTTTTGCATTCTTTGAGCCTAATGGATACAAGTTCAAATTTTTTTCACATATAGCCACTATTGTCCTATTTTATTTTTTGAAAAAACACTCATATGATTTGATCATGAAACTTCTACCACTAGTTTGTTACTAATTTTGGATGCTTTTCCTTGTCCACTTTCTATATATATTTTCTCTTTGTCTCCTAACATTCTACAGGCTAGTTTAGGCTTCTTAGTTATCCAACATATTATTTTTATACCTTGTGTGGATGTTTGTGTTTCATTTTAATCTAGTTGAACATCCATTGTATTTATATACTTCAAAAGTTACATTTATTTTGACAATTATTTTTGTAGCTTTCATCCTTCCTACATATTCTTTTCCTCATTCAAGATATTGTATTTCTTATATCTACACTTACACTACCTGGAGGATGTTCTATATGTCCATCACTACATTATACTACATGACTTGGCTTCAAACTTTTTATTTTTCTAGTTTACTACAACATTTGATCTATTGGGCTACTAAAGTTCTTGCTTCCACTAGTTTTTAAAATGGATTACATTATATAATACACTTTATACATGAATATTCTACATCATATGCTATAATTGGTAAACCATTTTCATTGAATTTATTATTGTTTTTCTCTATATTACTTATTTCTTTACCTACTAGCAATATTTTATGCAACCATATAATTTTTACATTATATATACCACACCTCACACTAATATTACTTGAAACATCAATCTTCATACATGGAATACTCCTCCCATTTCAATCATATATGTAATAGTGGCATCTAACTCACCATCCCATCACCCATTTTTTACTTTGGTTGAATCACATAATCTTCATAGTACCCTCTTCCACACTTAGTTGGGTGGAAGGTTGTTCCACTTGAGTACAAGTGCCCACCTTAAATTGAGGTAAAATGGTCCATATATTTATATCTATGTCCCTAGGATTATATGGCATCAAACATTAAGTTGGGGGGAGTGATTTCATGTATTAATATTCAAGTAATATACATTATATTTCTAGTTATTGTAGTCTCACATGAATAACACATAAACCTCTAATCATGATATTCCTATGTATATTTAAAATGTCCTACGTATAAGCTATAATTTTGGTCAATCTTATTTTTGGGAAGTTCAACAATTTTGAAGAAGTATGGCATAAATAAAGAAAAAAGAAAACAAAAAAATTTCCTACTTCAACTCCCATAGTTTTGAATAATATTAGACAAAAAAATTATTAAAAAATATTTTTATTTTAATGACATGTGCTTTTAATGATTTTAAGTTTCTATGAGGATAAATAAACCCATTCACCAACTTAAGTCAGTGTAATTAGCTATTTTTAAATATCATATTATCGAGAATAAAACTTAGTGATTTTAGTCATTATAATTACTATTTGCATTCCCACTCATTACTTATCCTATTGCATTGTCAAAGGGATGTGCAATTACTTAAGTTTGGGGATGTGATGAGCCCATTAATTTATCATAGTTTACTATATATTTAGCCTTCACTATTAGGAATTGCCCCATAATATTTAAGATTCGAAGGCTCAAAAGTTCATAAACATAATTTTTGGATAATTAACTCAATTAATTAATTAAGACAATTAAAATTGTAAAGGACATATATTATCACTAGTCTCCCTAATAATAGGTTAGTTGTCCTAACAACTAACAACTAAAAACTATTATCCCACAAAATCCTCACTATCATATATTATTGTGATTGTTACTTATGTAACATTCTTGTTGATGTTGTTTTTATTCACACTAGTTCATAATGAGGTAAACTCTAATGTTTTAGGATTTTAATGAAGGTGAACTCCATTCTAGGGCACAAGCTATAGGCATGTGGTTTTAACAACCATGTGATGTAATAACAAGTAGAGCATGCAAGTTGTTAACAAGGGTTATGAACATATGGGTGATCTCCAAAAGAGAGTGAAATCTAGATGAGTTGGTGGATGGATGGTTACTAATATAGAGTGGTCAGTGTCTCAAAATAAACTAAAAAAAGAGGGAAGAATAAAGTAGGAAAGAGAGATTCTATGGCTTCAAGAATCACCTCTCTGGCTAGTCTATAAGTGGACAAGTACTTTCAAAACCTTTGTTTATTTATAGCATATATTATACACATAGTCAAACATGGTCAAGCATTATAGGATAATTTTTATATAGGAAAATCAAAGGTTGATCTCTTTAGAGCAGTTATTACACACTCTTAACTATAATATTATGACTTGGACTAGGGAGGTATCTGATACAACCATTACACACACAGAAAATTATATCAATGAAATCACCTCTACACACTTAGAAATATGAATAAAACAACTTACTTTCCAATAATCAATTTAATTTATAATCATTCAATAACTATTACGCATCTAAAACTATAATATTGATCATGACAAGAAACAAATCCTTCATAAATTTCACACACTAAGAATTATTGAATCACACAACCAAAATAAGATAAGCTTAATTACACAAATATTGGAAAGAAAATACACAAACACATTTGTTGACAATCAAAATTGATTTTACTCTTGTATATTGAAATCTTCTAAACCTTTACAATTATGGGTTACATATGATTTTATAGACTTGGGGAGGGGTCAACTCATCCTCCAAGTACATGCAAAATTGGTTACACTATGTAGTTTAGTTCTAACTATAGTTAAAAGATAAAATAAATTTATCTTACATTTGTCGATAATTAATTTTAACCTTTAAAAAATCATACAATGTGTTCATGTTTACAAAATAAATAGGCAAATTTTACAATAAGCTCAAATTATAAAAGAATTATAAATAAAAAAATCATGTCGCTGATAGAATGTACATGCACAAAACTAGCCCTTAAGGCTGAGTAGGCATCTACATGGATGCATTGACTTTAGTGGGAGTCGTTACTGTAAAAATTAGTGTAGAACTAGATGTAGGCACTTCAATTTTATTCTAACTTATGAAATTAATTGTGCACTACATCATGTTATTGTCATATAATATCTAATTTTAACATTAGTGGTCTATGTACCCTGCCAAATTGTCCTAATATCTTTATATGTTCTATATTTGTCATATGAAAGTTGATTTTGAAAATTTAACCTTCAATTGCCTTTTTCCTTTCAAATCTTAGTTCTATTTCAATATATTCTAGTGTCAACTTTGCAAACTTTACTTAAAATTGTCCAAAGCTTATTGAATATTTTTATCAAAGTTTATTATACTTATCAGTTTTCCTATAACATCATGTTCCTTTCGTAACTTCAAGTCATTTAATAAATTCAAGATGAGTGATTCATGTTATTGGTATTTGGGCATCAATGCCCTAGCTAATGTTGCCCACTCTCTAGCTTTTTTAATTCTAATGACCACCAATATGAGGGCATTAGATGCCTTTAACTGTGTCATTAGGTCTAAATGGTTGTAGGCCTTATTAGTTATGTATAAAATTAATAGCTTCAATTTATTTTCATCTTCCATTAAAGAATTGAAAAATTGGTGTGCTCTAGCAATATAAGGGGTTAATTCAATCCACATTGCTTCTAGTGCCTCTAAATAATTAAAAAATTTAGATGCAACCTCTTGCATTTCAACCTCAATAACTACTAGAATGTGAATTATCTTTAGTTTTTCCTTTATTTGTTCAATTTCTTTTAATTCCTTGCTTGCCAATTCTAACCCTTCATGTATTTCCACCATGGTATCTTTTTGGGCCCCAACTAGGGACCTAAAATCTTAATTATAAAGGAATTTCCCCAATTTTAAGTTTTTCCATTTAGAAAAGGAATAGACCTATTGCCTTTATTCAAGGATGATCTCCCCTGCTAGCTTCATCCTCCAAATTTCTATTTCTAATCCTTTGAATGCTCCTAGTTGACTTGTTAAATAGGGTTTTTATTGATGGAAACTCTGTAGTTTTAAAATTAGTCATTTAGGAAGCCTTAAATCTCAAATCAATTACCCATAGAAGAATCACTAGATGGTTAGGGTCTATTTCTTATGTGTCTTTAGCCATAGCCTCTTCATCAAGATGTTCTATTAATTATTTCTTCTTGGCTCCCATGATGATTATGTTAGGAAGGGAGGGATAAATAAACTTGGACCAATCCACACCTTCGTATTGGGGGATTAGATGAGTCGTAATGGCTTGTTTCACCCTCTTTCCCTTGCTTCAGGTCATAACAATGGTCTCTTAGGATAAACTAGGGGATGACATGGGAAAGTGATTTGTGTAGATGAAACATGCAATTGGGAAGTGGCCAAGGTTGTGTCAATTTTCTTGGTGGACTTTTTCTTCTTCATGGTATTGATTATGGAGGTGCCAAAGGGAATACTAATAGTAGTGGGAACAATAGATGTGAATGTCACTATGGGAAGAAATGGAGCAATGGTTATGGTAAAATCCTTCTCTACCTTAGGAGTGAGAAGATGAATGTGAAAGAGAGATGAGGACGTCAATGAAACATTAGGGGTGGAAGTCAAATCCATGACCATGGAGTCCTCAAAATAGATGAAATTAGAATTTAACTAAAAATAAGAATAGATGAAGAAACTAGGGAAGTATGGTATAAAGGTTACACATTCATACTTGTTGAATCATCTATGGTTGATGAATTCACTTTATCAATTGTAAGGCTTAATGCCTTAGCTATTTAATACACTAAGACTGTAGGTTATTGTTGAATTATCCTTAAATGATATCCCTTTAAGCTTGTAAAATTTTTATTATATAGGAACTGCTCATCATCCTTTACATTAAAAAATAGAAAGTCATGTTCATAAGGTACATGTTGGTATGGGATACCAAAACCCTAAATGTTTATGTCTAACCATGGGGATCCCAATCTCTATATGGCATGGTGGGCAAGTGATATATTTTTCTATTGTTTCCTACCTCTCCAAAGTGCTTTCTCTATGTGTAGCACATCCTACCAATGATCATATGCAATCCATAGTATGTGATTTTCTTGTTTTTGATCAAGTCCTCTTCAACACTCCACCATAGTTGATAAGTAATTTATTACTCTGCTAGTTTGGTTGGTACATATTTGGGGAGGCATAGGGGGTGGACCTTATGACTGGTGATCATGATCACCTTGTATTCTAGATAAAACTAGTAGACACCCTTGTTAACTAATGGTTTTTCTATACTTTATTTAATTCTAGATATTATAGTCCCATGGATTACCTATCATACTTGAGGATAGACATCCTCAACAATTTGGACCATGTTCTTAATGTATGTATAAATATGCATGAACTGATAATAATGGAAAATAAGATTCTTCACAAAATCTATGGCCAGGATCCAAAGCTCACCAAGGACCTTATATACAGTGCCCATTATGACATCTAGGAATAAGACATCATGTAGAAGTGGCTAGCTAGAGTGGGCCACTTGATTTTATGCAAACAAATTCTGTCAATCTAAAACTAATAATTTCACCCATATCAAAAGTTGCACCACAGGTCATCATCAAATGTAATATTGGCACCTAATACAGATTAATAAAATGGATGCTAGGCATGCCATACATCCTATTCAACAATGGCATATTATTTTACATTCCCATTCTAAATTTGTTAATGGGGGTGGGATTATTTCCTTTAAAAGTCATTGTCTCCCTAGGGAGAATCCATGAGCTTAGTACCTTGTCCATTAAATTATATTGGTTCCATGACACCAGTCTATGCTTATCATAAATTGTGTCTAGAATTGGTGAAGATAAATACTTCTAAAAGTCACCTTCAATGATGTAGGCCACAATTGTCTAGTTTTCCATGTGGTGTAGAAATATGTCCTATGTAATTTTCATAGCAAATAATAAATCTTATAGAAGGTTAATGTAGGGCATCACCTCAGGCTTAGCCAACATTGAGTGAAGTGCTTGTCTCTTAAGGGAGAGCAAGCCTATAATTAATTGATTTTATATGGTAGATAGATTTTTATCCAATGAAGACACATCGATAAAATCCTAAATATTGAATAATTATGAGTAATTTCCATACCTTTTATAAAAGATAGTTGCATCATATACCATGTTTGTGAACATAATAGAATCCTTGATAGAGAATGGGGATGGTGTAAGTGATCCTCTAAAAGTCTTAGATGATGATGCCATTGTAATTGTATGCAATAATTCAAAGTTTTTTTACATGTTATGGGAAAATTTCTCCTTTGTTAGTATATTGTTTGCTTTTTAATGTATTTTCAAGTTACTAGGGTTTTTTTCACAAGATAAAAGTTGAGTTCAAATTCATTTGGGAGAAATTAATACATCGATAGTTGTACATCATGTATATAGACTTAGCATTCAATTCTAGTTCATACATTATAAATGTCTAAAATTCATATATTTTTATTTTCTACATAGTTTAAATATTGTTAGTTTATTTGGCAGGTATCTTTGGTAAGTATCAGGAAGTATTTTTGATTTATTGGCTAAGTTTAATAGGCTTTTGGTAGTCAGGAATTAGGAGTCAGATTTTGTGTTTGGACCAAGCCAAAAAAATATAGGAACAAATATTTTGAACATAAATCCTAAATAAAAAGCCTGAAGACAAAAATCCATTAGAAAAAATGTTTGAACAAAATGTCTAAACAAAATTTTTGATCAAAATCCTTGAATTGTATAAAACTGATGATGACTATTTTAGATAATTTATTTGATCAAAAATCTTGATCATAATCTCTCATAAAAATGTTCAAACAAAAATCTTGATATGAAACATCTAATAAAGGACAAGTCATTCAAAATAATTATTCAGACAAGATGCCTAACATGGAAACTTTGATACAAAAACCCTAATGAATAATGTTGAATAAGTCTTCCAAACATAAATTCTAAAAAAAATACCCAAAGACTAAAATTCATTAGAACAAATGTTGAAAAAAAGATCCGATGAATAATCTATGACGAAAAATATTTGAGAAAAAGTTTCGAACAACCAAAATTTATGAAAATATGGCTAGATTAAAAATTTTATACATCAAATCCCAAATATATTTTTTTGAATAAATTCAAGTCTTAGAAAACTTGCATAGTTTAAAAATCTCCTAAAAGGCATTAATAAAGCTAGTCCATAAAATGTATAATACCATTCTTTGTTATTATAAGTGTAAAGACATAAGGAGCAATAAAATTAGAAATTACACATACACATAGAAGAAAAGATCCACAAACAAGGCCAAAATTTAAAAAATTGGGTCCCCGTTTCTTTAAGAAGAAAAGGTGGATGCTGGGTACAATAAATGTGACTTAAATGGGGAATACCTCTAAGTATTCAAGAACCCAAAAATTTGGTTAGTAATTTAAAATTAGAGATCAACTAAGCCATAGAAAAATATTAGAATTAGAGATATGAAAAATACTCCCAAGTACCCTCACACAACATACTTGCCTCCTTATCCATGGATCTATGTGTGCTAAAAGTGGGGTTCACTGAACCCTTGTTGTGAGGATCTTGTCAAAGGCTTGAAGTAGCTATAGGTTTCATTCTATTTTCTTTTAAAAATTAAATTAAGGGAATCTTAGGCATTGCTCTGCTACTAGTCAGGCATCCATATCCCTAATAGAGATACCTTGGGTTCCTTTTCTCCTCTTCTTTCATTTTCCTGATCATGATGCATGGTACATAAAACTTATTTCATCATGTGAGATTTTGATCTTATTTAGATGTTCTTTTGGCTTTATTAATTTCTCTTTTAAACTCACACTAGCTATTTTTCTTATTTTATTTGAATTGAAGGAGGAGAGATGCAACCCTTGTTAGTTGGTATGGTTATAGAACAAATGATTTACCAAAACTTCCCTACCAACTACATATGCACCAATAATTATCACCTCTAACAAGTATTACTATGATAAATATGCTTGGTCCAATGCAATAAGAAACATTTCTAAATTTATATGAATTAATTGAGAGAAAATTTCACATACCTAGTAGAAATATTTTATTATGACACACCCAAAATGATTATGATTACATACTTAAATCCTAGAGACCTTAAACATAGAAGTATACCTTCTTATGAACAAGACCTAAGTTATAATTCTATTTGCCATTTTCCCTTTCTGCTATATGCCTATCTAAGAATAAAATAGGGAGCTTAACTAGTTAGATATTGGATTGGTCATGCCAGAACAAAACAATTCAGATTGTCATAGGAAACAATAAAATGCCTAATCTAGAAAGCTATAAAACTATACTAAGAAAGAAGGAAATCTAACCTAGAAAGCAATAAACTAAACTAGAAAGCAAGAAACTACACTAGGAAAGAAATAAGCTAACATAATCTAACCTCTACCATGTTTTTTTATCAATCAACGACATATTTAGATGGTATAACCATGAAGAAATGCTTCAAAAATTGTTTGTTGACTAGATATGTGATTTCATTTCCCTACAAGTCCTTTAGATAAAATGAATTATTGCCTAAAATCTCTAAAATATGATATGGTTCAATCCATAGTAGGGAGTTTTTTTCATGTTATCCATTTTATCATGGTCTTTATCCCAAATAAGCACCAGATCAAAAATATTAAATGATTTGACTTTTGCTCTTTTGTCAAACCATCTCTTGACTATGTCCTAGTTTTGATAAAAATCTTTAGGGCCTTAGTCCTTGAATCTTCCATTTATATTATATCCAGTACTTGAGATTCTACGTTATCATTTGGTTCCATGTATTTTTACATGAATTAATAAGTCAATAATTTCAACATGATTGGGAATACTAGCCTACATCCATACATCAATAGATAGGATGAGTCTTTGATGGCCTGCTTATATCTTGTTCAGTCTACCCAAAGGGCATACTTTAATAGGCTTATCCCCAAATAATTTATTAATTACATCTATCATGTTCTTATTCATTGATTCAGCTAGTTTATTTCCTTAAGTGTAATGGTTAGAACAAGACCTAATAGTGATCTAGTTTTCATGAGCCCATTTAGTGAATTTAGTTGATATGAATGTTGGTCCATTGTCATAAACTATAGAAATGAGAGTGCCAAATCTAGATTTGATGTGTTCATCCAAGAAAGGAATCACATCTTATGCTTAGGAATTATTTATGGCCACTACCTCTATCCATTTGGTGAAATAGTCTATGATAGTGAGTACAAACTTATAACCTTATAAGGATTTTGGATTAATGACACCAATAAAGTATAAACCCCATTAGGAAAATGGCCTTCCTTTAACAATAGGTTACAAGGGCATTGTTTCATGTACTTCTCTCTTTGATAAAGTTTGGCATTCATGGCATGTCCTTACATGAAAATGAGCATATTCGAATCTGATGTCCACTAGTAGCTCATTCCTAGGATCTTGTGGGTTGTGATATTCCCAAATGGGTGACCACTACCTATCTTCTAATGCAAGTTTTATAGAATATTTTTATCTTTTTTTGTATATGTACATCTAGGATATATGCCTTCATAGTTTATCCTATAGAGAACTCTTTTATTGATCATGCAGTGAGTATCTTTGAACCTCAAATCTCTGCTTCATTATTTATTGAGTTTTAAAGAGCAAGTACCTATGAGTAGATATTAAATTATGTCATTATACCATTACCCACTAAATATATAAGGTTCACATACCTCTTTAATATTAATTCATGGATCAGGTTTAGTCATAAGTTAGACAATGGAATGACCCTAAACTATCTTAGCAAGCTTAATTTCTATGTTGAAATTGTACAACTTTTCCATCCACTTGCCTCTACATTCTCTTAATTAATTTTATGAAAAGGTGAGGTTGACAATAGGATAAGGCACAATGTAAATAATATTATTCCTCAAGATGTAGTGCCAAAACTTCTTCACTACTTTGACAAGAGAGAAAATTTGTTTATCAATCATGGAGTACCTAAGTTTTGCATCCTTCAAATTTATGCTCATAAACACATTTGAATGCTCAATTTCATCTTATTTTGTGTTATGAAATTAGTAATTGTATGTTTTAAAGGAAGTGAGTATAGTTATAAATCATTTATAAAATCTAGACTAATCAATATTAGGGCTTGAGATATTGCATATTTGATGTCTTGAAAACACTTTTGAGCCTCAACTGTCCATTCTATCTTAGCATCTTGTTTAAGCATTGCATTTAGGGGTCTAACAATTTCTACAAATCCTGAGATAAACTTCCTTACAAAATTAATCTTCCCAAAGAATGACTTGATCTCCTTCTTGTTATTTGGTGGTGAAATATTTGAAATTACATGGATTCTATCTGGATCAATGATATCTCTTTTTTGGTAACAATGTATCTAGGGTTCATTTTAAGAAGCCTTGACTGAAACCCCATAGGTTTGTTTAGGTGAATCGGATTCACTCTCTTGGTGAATCAGATTGTTCAAAACATGTGGAAAATCATTGTTTATTTTTTTATGGTGTCATAATGTTGAAAGGGCTAGGATGACATTTCACTCTTGGGCATCATTATACTATCAGGCATCATTATGTTGTCAATCATTAATATGTTACCAGGTGGAAACATTATTATTGCATGAAAACATGGTGACATATGACAACATGGTGTCATGTGAAAATATAATTCCATGTGATAGCATGGTATTACATGACACCATGCTATCAAACGACACCATACTATCATGCGACACCATATTATAATGCCATGTGAAAACATGGTGTCATATAACAACATGGTGTCACATGATAGAATGGTGTTACATAACAACATGGTTTCATGTAACACCATTATATCATGTGACACCATGTTGTTACATGACACCATGTTGTCATGTAACATGATTCTATCATGTGATACCATGTTGTTATATGACACCATGCTATCACATGGCACCATGTTTTCACATGGCATTATGATATCATATAACACCATGTTGTCATAAAACACAATGTTATCATACACTAGCAGTGTTACTTCTTAATGGCATGGTGTCATATGGTGCCATGCATTTACCAGTCCCTAGTGATGTCAACCAATTGCATCAGTTCCTTACCTTACTTATAAATAACACTAAAACAACCTCATTTAACACTTTACTTAAAAATTTTCTCATCCTACTAGCTTCCACCTCAACCTTCCTACTTCTAGATCAACCTAGCTAATTCCACTTACTTTCTTCCAGGGGGGTCCAAAATTATGTTTTTTTTAATAAAAAATTATGTCTAGATTTCCTCCACATGTTGGATGAGCCTGGTTCCTTTTTTGAGTGGATAGATTAATGGTAGATTAGAGGCCTGGTGTAGATGACACAATATGATATGGCTATAAAAAACAACCTATTGTGATCTCTGGTTAGGTGTTTTAACCACAACGAGAACAATTTCTACATCTAGTTTAACAATAAAACCATATGCTTTGGCACCTCTCCATTTGATATCCACAATTTAACAAGTCTTCCACATTATAATGCAAGTCTTGTTAGCACCAAGGTTATGTTATCTAATGATGATAAAAATTATTTGGAGTCAATCTACAAAGTGTCCATTGACCCTACTAGTAACTATTGAATTTATTAATTAATTATAAATTTCTTAATTATACTTGAATCATTTATTATAAATAGTTTGGTATCCTAATTGAATTGCATGTTTTAATTTTATTTTCATTACAACTAGTCAAAATCAAAGGGGGATCCTCATAGAAAATATCACCAATCCATTTCTCAAATACATTGTCCATTTCTTTCAAGTAATAATTATGTTTTAGGGAAGACCATCAAACATTCCCTTCTAGGCTATTTAATATATTCTTCATTCTCTCTCTGGTGTTATTTATGACTAGTGCACCATTATTTCTAGTAGGATTAGGGAAGAATTGAGTTTTGCTTTCTCAAAGGACACTTGCACAATTTCCTCTTCTACCTACATTCTAGCCTTGTACTTTGAGGCCTTATATGAAATCCAAAATACTACTATTCTCATTGCCCTTCATCCAAAAATAAAAGCTAATGCTTTATCTCTTGAGGAACAGGAGGTAAGTTTAGTTTTCCCAAGTCTTATTTTTTTGCTTTATATATATATATATATATATATATATATATATATATATATATATATATATATATATATATATATATATATATATATTTCAAATTTTAACATTTTTTATCCTGTTGTTTATTACAAGTGAGAGTGTGTGTCTATGACACAAGAAAATAGGCTACAATTAGAGGTCAGCATGATCCAAAGGGATGTAGGGATACACAATCCATGGAGTCTTCCTTCAATTCATTTTTAATTATAAAATTCCTAAGAACTAATTATTTTTCATCTCTACTTCTAGGTTTAGACAAATTTCCTTTAATGTCTTTTTCTTATTTTATTAAATGGAAAAAAATAATATTCATATTGGTTTGTTTTTGTTTTTTCAATTGACTCTCGTATTATTGTTGTTGAGGATTACTTCACATAACACCATCAATGTTTTTCATTATAAATTTCTTTTTGATTTGAATTCTGTTAGAATTTTCCAATTAATTAACTGCATAAATTACTCATTTTACAAATACTTCTAAAACTACCAATGTCTCTCCCAAAAGCACATTGAGATGGAAAAATCCAACTCCCATAAGGATTCCAAAAGGGGAAGAGATAACTCCAACAAGGATAATCAAAATGGATGACGTAGTCACCCCTATAGGTAATAAAATTAACAAATTCCATTTTAATTTGCTTTGATTTTATGTTTTTGAATTTATCATTTTTGAATTTTTTTTTTGAAGTCCAGCCAACATTTTTCAAGAGACCTTGGAGTGTGCCACCACCCCCATCCCCCATCCAAATTTAGAGAAGAGGGAGTAACATCTCCCTCCCTACACAAAGTTGAGGCATGTTATAGATTGATCTGGAAGAGGAGTTTTTTGGCATTGAAAGTGAACCCCTAGATGTTGGTGGATTAAATCCACATAAATTTATTCAAGTTCATAATGTGACTTAAAAATATATTTTTGTGGCTCCCTCTGCCCCAACTATCTCTTCCCCACCCCACATAGATAATGTAAACATTTCTAAGGATTCCCTTACTAGTTTTTCCTTGGATAATCTAGTTTTAGAAAATTTGATTCTAAATTTGAAGGATGGTGTTATTGGTGAATTTAATGATTTAAAAAAATTGGAGATAAGGGCAATATAACTTACAAAAAAAATCAATACCCATTATCATAACCACTCTCAAAGAGTGAATTTGTTTTCTCTTATTCCAAATGAATCCTCAAAGATTGATGCTTTTTCCATCAAGCACAATCTAGATTGATCTCTGTGGATAATATTTATAATGATAGGATTTTAAATATTATGATAAATAAGTTGTGAAATTTAAATGGAGAAGCCCAAACATATTTCAATAAATGAGCTAAAGATATCAACCTTGTTACCATTGCCCAAGCAAAGAAGGATAAAGCAATGGTAAATTTTCTCTATTTGTAATTTGTATTTTGATTATTATAATACCTTTGTATGTGCTTGAAAAATACATTATTTGTATTTTGAAATAAAAATATGAAAATTTGAAGTAAGAAGCACATCTTTATTTGCATTTGAAAAACACCTACAAAAGTATCTCCTCTACAATTGCGTTGAAGGAAAAGTTGGTTGTTTTAAATAAACACAACAACACATTAAAGAAGATAATTAAAGAGCATGATATGTATCCTAAAATTTTATTGAAGGAAAAATATATTTGGATCCTACAATTATTTCAACAAGAGATGTAGTGAATGAGGAGAGGGTGATTCTTACACAAATGAATTCTGCTATAGAGCATCTTTAGGAGGAGGGAATGATAATGGAGGATTCACAGACAAGTCTAGACAAAGGAGTTTCTATGGGTGGGGATGGAAATTAGCTAGGGGGAGGAGAGTCTCAACCACAAAAATGATGATTTGTCTGAGTTTATATTGTTAACAATGACAGTTTCTATTGTTTAAAATAGTTTATATCATGTTTATTTCAAAAACACTTTCTTTATTAAGTTTTAGTTTACAATTGTTCCAAATACTCTTATATATATATATATATATATATATATATATATATGTATATATGTATATATATATGTGTGTATATATATATGTGTGTGTATATATATATATATGTATATATATATATGTATATATATATGTGTATATATATATGTGTGTGTGTATATGTATATATACATATATATATACATACATATATATATATATACATACATATATACATACATATATATATATACATACATATATATATACATACATATATATATACATACATATATATATACATACATACATACATATATATATACATACATACATACATACATACATACATATATATATATATATACACACACACACACACACACACACACACACACACACACATATATAATTTAGTGGTAAAGTTTATATATTCTATGAAGAAAAAGTGGAGTAAATATTCTATGGATGGTTTTAATGTTCTAGTTGTTGAAATATACTAGTGGTCAAGTTTAATGTTCTATGGATGTTATGGTTTGAATGAATGGATATAATGTTGTAGTAGTTGTATCATTTAATGCATTATTTATATATTCTATGAAGAAAAAGTGGAGTAAATATTTTATGGATGGTTTTAATGTTCTAGTTGTTGAAATATACTAGTGTTCAAGTTTAATATTCTATGTATGTTATGGTTTTATGGTTTGAATGAATGGCTATAATGTTATAGTATTTGTAGAATTGAATGCATGGTTAAATTTATCTAATAATTGTAGCATTGAATGTATTAATTGTGGTACAATTTGTAAATATGTGAACCCAACCATAGGCAAAATATTTATAGTTGTAGTAGTAGAAAAATAACCTATGGTACAATAAGTATTCTATGGATTTATATTGTTCTACTAGCTATAATATTTAATGCATTGGCAAGAGAAAAAATGGAGTAAATATTATATGGATGGCTTTAATGTTCTAGTAGTTGATATATACTAGTTTTAGCATTTAAACACATGGATATAATGTTCTAGTTGTTGTAACCTTGAATGCATTTTAAAAATATTCTAGTAGTTGTAGCATTGAATACATTGTTAGTTTTATAGTGTTCTAATAGTTATAGCATTGAATGCATTATTAAACTATTCTAGTAGTTGTAGCATGGAATGAATTGATTGATTGATTGATTGTTAAATATGAAAACTATAGGTAAAGTATTTCTAGTGGTTGTAGTATTTAAATATTATAATTATAGACTAAATATTCTATGGAATTATATTTTTCTAGCTATTATACTATTGAATGCATCATTAATGTTATATTATTCTAGTAGTTGTATAGTTGAATTCATTGTTACACTCTTGGTATTCTAGTAGCTATAGTATTTAATTGATTGATTGTAGCTATATATTTGTGTAATGTTACTAATGCAAATGTACAATATAATAATTGTACACCATGCATGTCTAGACATAAGACACATATACTTTAATGAATGCTATAAGGAAAATTGAAATGTGCTATATGATGTTAATGAAAATTATGATTTCTATTCGATGAATGAGATGAATTGTAAAGATAAAATACTATTTAAAATACTCAAAATTTTAATAGGACAAAAAATATTAAATTTGATGTATTGAATAAGATTCATGATTGTAACATCTAGGTAATAGATTATAGAGTTTAATGTATTTGAATAATATTGAATAATAAATATTTTAGAAAATAGTAATTGTTATACTTATGAAACTATAAACTAGGTAGTGGAAACAATCCTTGAAAAGCTTGCTCATCATAAGATTGATTTATAACTGTCATGATAGTGCCATATTTAGTCTTGGTATTATCATGCTCTGTAGAATGTTAATGATAATTACGATTTTTAATGAATGACATGAATTGCAAAGATAAAGTACTATTTTAAATACATAATTTTAATATGGAAAAAATATTAATTCCAATGTATTTAATAATATTTGTGAATGTAACATCCGAGAAATATATTACAAAAATTAATGTATTTGAAGATGAAAGAATTAATAAATATTTTATAAAACAATAATTTCCATACTTATCAAACTAAAATATTGGTAGCTGAAATAATCCTTAAGAATCTTGCTTATCGTAAGTGTGATTCACATCTACCATGTCAATGTTGTATTCAGTCTTAGTATTCTCTTCCTCTATATTGGTAGATGTATTAGTCATGCCTTTTCTTTCCACTAGAGAAATCCATGTTGCCACTACTCTATCATATGGAAACTTGTCTACAAAATAACGTGAAATATATAGTCTCAAGCAAGTCTCTAGATTTTCATATAATCTATTTCTAAGTTTTGAATTCATGAAGTATAATGCACTAAAAACTTGCTCATCTTCCAAAGAACCCAAAATATTTGTTTGATAAAGTTCATATAATCTAAAATATTCACTAATACTTTCTTGTAAAATACTTCTTGGATAATGATTTTTTCCATAGACAAGTAATGGCACCATTTTCTATTGGGTCATTTAAACACTAAAATTGATCCATTATTGTAACCCCAAACTATGTTGACTGAGATGTAATTAGCTATTTATTTAAAATACCATTAATATAAACTCCATTCACATCTAAATTCTATAAAAATGCAAATCAATTGTACCCATATATTTATGAAATAATGTGTTGATCTATTCTTGATTGTTAACACTATTCCAAAAAATGGGATTCACAACTCCCATGCCCTCCAACAACTCATCCCTCTAAAAAAATTCTCTAATCTTAGAGGCTAAACTTTGTGATATTTTTCTCAATTTATTTCATGTTTTAGACAAAATAGTGTCTTTTAGAAAACGTGTCGCAAGTACATCTTTAGGTTTAGCTCCCTCAACTTTGAGTCTTCTAGAGCATGTGTGCATTGGGATCTCAATTCCATTTACCTTGACACAAGGATGATCATGTATATTGAATTTCAAATAACTCTCTAGATTTTGAAAATCAATGCCATGTTCTAAAAATAGGTTCATGAAAGATTTCATTCGATGTGTACAATATATCTAAAAATTGACATATACCTTTTCTCAAACATATGAAGTCAACAATATAGATAGATCTCTCTTAGGCATGTTGCATTAAATAGTTTATTTCTTTCAAAATTGGAAAATATCACATAATGTGATTAAAGTTTCTAAATATATTGAATGACACAAGAAATCTTTTGTTTTGTCAACTTCCCTAAGATATTTATACATAAACCCTATCAAAGATGGATATTACTCAAAACTTTTGCAAGTAGGTTCATACATGAAAATCCATCTGGTTTCCACATATTTTAGTAGTTTTTACCATCTATCACCCGAATTATAAATTTATGGAACTCCATGAATATTTTTGGGTTGCTTGACATGTACATATGCAAGTCATGAATAAGATCTTCCACTTTTGTGACATTACTGAATGTGCTAACAATTTTTTAAGAAATATTCATCCTATGTGCCATACAATAGACTAGAATCATGAAAAAAACTATTATTTATAGGTAAACATAAAGACCCTTTCTATGCCCTTGCATCACTGATGCACCATCAATGACAACACACACCATCTTTGTAGCTATGGCATAATCATTCATCCTAACTCTCTCTTTTAAATTGGCCATAACCAATTTATTGAGATTTTTTGCATTGTAATTTACTACCATTTTATGGACAACTAAAAGATGAGATTTCCTTGAATAGTTTTCAAAGGTATACATATGCATGCAAACCCATGCTATGTTGTCAACCACAGTGACCTCATCGATAGATAGAGAGATAAATATTTATCTCTTAACACTTTCTTTCAAATATTCATTCTCAACAATGGCTAGACATTTTGCAATTTTTTGAGCATTGTTATCTGACCAATGTGACTATGGAATATACAAAAGCCCATTATGTTGAAATAAAGTTTTGTAATCTATAAAATTAGAATTGGGGCTTCCCTTTTTTAAAATATTGAAAAGAGTAGAGAGATATAAATATTTTTCCCTAAGATTAAACTACATAACTTTTCCAAATTGTGCTTTTATAATTCCCCCTTTCTTAACAAGATGTTTTTGTCATTTTTGATCATTTTTGTATTCACATGAATATCTAACATGCATGAATTTTTATCCATTTTTTTATTTGTTCTTTTTATCTATCTATTTAGGTGCTACACACACACACACACACACACACACACACACACACACACACACACACACACACACACACACACACACATTCCCACAATGTTTCTCAATTGTCTCAAATTTAAGTTGCATTCTTATTTCTTTTCCAAATTTCCAATTGTAAATTGTACATCTACATTTTTTTGGAAGATCATTAAATTTTTTTGTGTCTAAAAGTTCTATAAATGGATATTTTGTAGCCTAGTTAACATGAAAAGAACTTATTATTTTCCATGTACTTCTCTTCCTCCATTTGCTTTTTTTAATGGAATTTTCAAAAAAAAATTGTCTTAAAAGAATTACATTTCTCTTATGGAGTGCCCAGAGGAGTATGTTCTAATGAAGTGCCCATAGGTGTGTCTTCTAGGGGTGATATTTCATTAATAAAATCTTTAGATGGTAAGAAGCTATTGGGATTATTTTTTTCTAATGAAATAGTGTCAATATCCATGTCAATTTTTACATTGAAATGGTTTTGTTATTATTCTAAAATAAAAAAAAGTAATTGATATTTTATATAAAAGAATAAAAATTACTTGTATTTGAAGTTCATATAGTTTGTGTAGTTCTTTTTCATAGATTTCTAAAATAAGACATGATATTGGATTATTTTGATATTTCCTATGGTGTCTTAGCCTTACTAGTACCTCTTGATGCTTGAGTTGTGTTACTAGGTAGTTTATTGTTGTTGGCTTCCTTTCCATTACTAGGTGGTAGGTTATGGTCATACCATAAAGATCTAATAGATGACACACCACTATCAGATGCCATGTTGCTATCATGTGGCACATCACTATCAAGTGATAGAGTACCAACATGTGGGACATGGTGGTTGGTTGATTGATTTCCATCATGTGGCACATTACTACCAGGTGGAAGTTGACACCACATGGTATATTTCCATCACATGGTAGATTACCATTTAATGATGATTTTCATCACATGATAGGTTACCATCATGCATTAAACTACCACTATGAAACACTATTTTATTGGACATCTAATTTGTGTCATGTGACATAATACTATCAAAGGTTAGGGTGTTGAAAGTAGTCCAATGGTAGAGTGTGGCCTCAAATCTCTATCTTCACAATCTAATAAAAAAATATACTTTCGTGGTAAGTTCATGACCTAAAAACCCTAGGAACATATGTACTATATATAGATGGAAAATTACATTGATAATCCTATAATTATTGTAAATTGTTGGCAAGCTGACCCCTAAAAAAAATGACATCCTATTTTTTTAGGTGAAAGGGTCATATATTTCACCCTAAAAAATCACCAAATCTAATATCCCTAAAATGGAATATTCTTAAATTAACGAATATTCACCACTAAAATTTACCTTGGATGTATCCTGATGGCTTTCCCTTAGTTACTCTAAATATGTTCTTATTTGGGTTCAACGAGACACCAAACCTTATGCATCTTTCAAAGACCAATTGTAGATAGCCTACATGATCATTTCTAGTCTTGGAGAACATAGTAAGATCATTCATATAGATGATTATACATTTATCTATTAATCCTTTAAATTCATGATCCATGCCTCTCTAAAATGTGGCTCCTACATTTATTAGGCTAAAAAACATCCTTTTATATGCATAAGTACCATATTTCATAGTAAATGTAGTCTTCATCCTATCCTTTGATTTTACCAACACCTGGTTATAGTTTGGAAATCCATCTAAGAAGGACATAATTTTAGATCCACTTACTATTTGTATCACCTCATCTAAGCAAGGAAATGGATAGTTATCTTTCTCAAAATCTTTGTCCATGTTTCTAAAGTCAACACATAACTTGATCTCTCCACTCTTCTTTCTTACTAGTTATAAATTGGCTACCCAGGTAGAATGTCTAATTGGGAAGACTATCCTTACATATAATAGCTTTTCCAATTCTCTTTGAATAAGAGGCTCTGAGATGGGATTCAATAGTCTCTATCTATATCTAAATGGCTTGTGGTCTAGTTTTAGTGGAATTGTATAAGTGATTACCTTTAGGTCATAAACCTTCAATTATTCATATGTCCACATAATCACATATCTGTATTGGGTGATTAAATTCTTCACCTATTATCTTTCTTATAGATTATAATTTAGGCCAATGTTGATGTAGTGTGGGCTATGTTCTTTGCCTAAATTTTCCCTTTTGAAGTCAGGTTCATTAACTTTGGGTTTCCTTAGATATAGAGATGCTTGAGGATCTATATTAAATGGTCTTTCTAAGGAGACCAAACTAGTTGGGAGATGTTTCTATTTGAGTCAAAGGATACCTTCCTCATCTGACTGCTCTTGGTAGAGATGACTAACTTCCTTGTCATCAATGATTTGGGACTTGAATTATCTTGAATTTTTTAGAAATTAAATGATATGTTGGTCATCATCAAAGACTTGGAAATTTTATACATTGTCAAGAATATAAGGAAAAGGTACTATCTCAATGGAGAATCTCTTTACCTTAGATTCTTAGAGAGGATCTGGATTGAAATAAACAATATCTATTGAATCTATAGCTTGATTTTTCTCTCTAAAAACTACTATTATGTTTAAAGCCTCAAATATCTCAATCAAATTCCATGCTCTATGTTTATATATTTTTAGATAAGATATCTTGCATTGGTATTTGTTTCTGACATCATTGACTACCATATCTAACTCCCTAACACTAATAACTACTTGACATTGTTCTTATGTGCAAATTTCAATCCCAAAATTAAGGCTTCATATTCTACCCTATTGTTAGTGTAAGGGAACTATAAGATATATGCTACCACAAAATTCTTCCCCTATGGATCTATTAGTTTAATTCCTACACTTGATCCTCTTTTGGATCTAGCACTATTGAATTATAGAGTCCATAGCTAATTTTAACCCTTAGATTTTGTCTCTTTTTTTTTATTTTGTGTAGTAAAAGTATAAATACTAAGGTCAAGTGATTCATAATATACCTATTCATTCTTGAAATTATACTCTATGATAGGATACTTCATCTTGGTTCCTTATTAATTTAGATTTGATTTGCAATGCCTCTCCATGGTAGCCAGATGTGAGATAAATCCATTGAGAGATATCCATTACGCATTTTAGACTAATCCCTACTCAGAAATAGTCTACAACCTTCTAGTATGTCTACCACAAGGATACCAATAGTCATTTGAACTCATGGCTCATATTCCACTTGAATACATACATTAGTCAGTCCTCTAATCATTATTATCACCATTTTATCCAATTGAGAAATTGATCAATTTGAAGGGATTGAATTTAAGTCAATATTTTGACATATATAATTAGGCATTATTGTTTGTCAAGCTCCAAAATCAACTAAAAAATTATGAATATTCATACCAAATTCATTGATAGTTATTGAAAAGGGTGGAACCTCTGGCTTGATTTTATAGATGACATTTATGTCAACAACTTTTATGTTATCTATAAATGCTTTTATCCTTTCCACAAGGGACTTCCATATGATAGACTTCCATATTATCTCTTTATATTCAATGCTCTAAGATAATTCATGAAGAGTACTATTGGATTTGATTTTCTTCATATCCTCAATGATGTTGTATCCTCCTTTGCTTTATTCCTTCTTATTATGGGGTTGATCATTCCCTTCTAGGGGAGGTGGATTATTGTCATATTTTGGATTTAGTGGAATGGCTATGCTATTTGGAGGAATAAAAGTGGTGAAGGGATGATTGTTACTTAGATTGTAACCACTTTTTTATAATTTATGGAAAGCATGAATCTTGTTAGTGTTTTCCTCTAGTACGTTATCATCTTCACTCAGAAAAGGAAACTCATGAGTCTCAGAAAACATGGTAGTGATTGAAGGGATAGGATACTAGTTAGATTTTGGTGGATTATGCATATGATCTTGCCTTACTAATTTTATTTGAAATATTTCAAATGATACACAAAATTCAACACAATCAAGCTCACCATGTTGAGAAGTATTATGGATTTTACACCAATTAGTTAGAGATGTATCTAACATGTTGATCTCTATAATCTAATTGGGTTGATCTATATTGTTTATAGGCCTGATAAATGGTATATTGTACCTTTAAAACCTTAAATTATGATTTCAACATTGGACATTGGTGTTGCCTATCTTTCTTTGCATGCCAAGGAAGTCATTACTATCGGAGTTGTTGCCAGAATCTAGATAATGTGAGTGCAATGGAGATGTGATCACATAAGATGAACAAGTGCACACCACATAGATGCCAAAGCAATTTGAAAATAACATAATAAGAGAAATTACACAAGACAAAATGGAGGAAACCAAAATCTGATTAACATGAAATGGCCAAAATGAAGAATACATATAGGAGAGCTAGAAAGTAACTCCTCCACAAATGGTGGTCAAAGTACCCCAAGAATAGACTCCTCCACAAAAGGTGGTCAAATCACCCCAAGAATAGACTCCTCCAAAAAAGGTGGTGACAAGGTGCTAAGAATAGAGAAGTAACTCCCATACCCAGAATAGCTAGTCAAAGGAGTAACTTATGACATTCTTATGACACCTTATGACACAAATATGACACACAATCTCCACATAAGCTAGCCTATCCCAAGAATGTAGGAAAACTCCATGTATGCACAAATATATAATATTCCCTAATTAATAAATAGGGAAAAATAAAAACCTACACTAATACCCCCCATAAGCATAGCTTAGATGGGCAGTGTGGAAATAAAAAATGGGTCCCGATAACTAGGCCTGATGAGGTACCCATGTACAAATGCAGTCTCCCATAAGATAGAGAAAAGGAGAAAACCCGTAGGAAAAAACTCCCCCCCTAAAAGAGAGACATAAATTAAAAGAAGAGGCTAGAAGGCCCCCCTGAAGATGATGTTGCTACAGATGTAGACCGCACCCCAAGAAGAGCTCGTAGATGAATGAACTTGCTCTTGGTGAAAGGTTTGGTGAAGATGTCTACAACCTACTTCAAAGTCTAGCAAAATACTAAGTCAATGACCTGACTATGAATAAGCTCTCGAATGAAATTCATGTGAATCTCTATGTGCTTGGTCTGCTAGTGATGAACCAGATTCTTACAAATTTGAATGGTACTCTAGTTGTCACAATAAATGATGGTGGGCTGCCTGATAGGAATGCCAAACTCATAAAGAATACCTTGAAGCCAAATAGAATCAATAGCTACATTAATAGCTCCCCTGTACTCTGCCTCTATGGATGATATAGCAATAGCATTCTGTTTCTTGCTAGACCAACTAACATGACCTAAACCTAGAGAGAATTGTAACCAGAAGTGGACTTGCAAGTCTGTGAATCACTAGCCCAGTCTGAATCTATATATCCAACCAAGTCAACCTCTGTGCCAAATTTGTAATGAATCCCATATCTATGTGAACCCTGTATGTAATGTAAGATCCTCTTAGCTGCTTTCCAATGCAGCTCATGGGGTTCTTGCATGAATCTAGAGACAAGTCCCACTGAATATGATATGTCAGGCCTAGTGTGAGTCAAGTAGATGAGGCTACCAATAAGTTGGAAATACCGACTGGCATCAACCAATGGTGAAGAAAAATCAGCCTCAAGCTTGAATCCTGATAGAAAGGGAGTCAGAGATGGCTTGCAATCAGCCATGTGAAACTGAGCCAATAAGTCAAGAGCATACTTAGGCTATGCAATAGAAATCCCTAAATCTAATTGTGAGATCTCAATTCCAAGGAAGTAGTGCAACAAACCTAAGTCTGTCATGTCAAATCTATCTTGGAGAGATACCTTCACTACTGCAATTGCCGATGAAGAACACCTAGTGATCAAAAGGTCATCAACATATAGAACCAAAATCAAGAGTGAATCATCCTGCCACAAGAAGTAGACATTGGGATTAGAATGGCACCTAGTGAAACCCACTGTGAGAAGGAAGGAATCCATCTTGGCATACCAAGCCCGAGGGGCCTATTTGAGGCCATAGATAGGTTTCCTAAGTCTGCATACTAAGGAAGAATCCTGAACAAATCTTGGCGGCTGCTCCATGTAGATCTCCTCCTCTAGGTCTCCATGAAGAAGGCACTCTTCACATCCATCTAATGCACATACCAACCATGTGTTATGACAATATCCAAGGTGAGTTGGATAGAAGTCATCTTTGCAATGGGTGCAAAGGTCTTTGAGTAGTCAATGCCTGCCACCTGTGAGAAACCTTTGGCAACCAATCATGCCTTGTACTTATCAACTGACCCATTTACTGCAAACTTGGTCTGATATATCCACCTACATTGAACCATCTTTCTTCCCTTAGGAAGCGAAGTCAAACCCCAAGTGTGATTTTTGATTAAGGAAGAATATTCTTCCTCCATAGCACTATCCCACTTAGGTACCCCCGATGCCTCTCAAAAAGTCTATGGATCAGAAATTATAGCAAAGAAGGCATGTGGATCTCTCTAAAAATCCCCTTAGTGTGTCTATCATCTGCGGGATCTCCTGCCCAAGTGCCAGCACTCTCAAGTGTCTGTCTGGCCCAAAGCAGCCCAAAAGTGGGTGAGTCAGGTGTTAATTCCTCATCCTCTGATTGACTAGAGGTGGATGACTCTACATCACTATCCTTGCTATCTAAACTTGAAGAAGAAGATGTCTCTAGCTTGAGAACCTGTTATGACTGATCTAAATCTGATGAGGAATCATCATGAAGAAGTAGATCTAATGAGGGAGAAGAAGTGTCAACTGTTGAGTCTCTAAGACTCTCTTAAAAATGGACACTTCTCTCGATGAACAACTCATGAGTGACTAGATCTAGAAGGCGATATCCCTTAATACCATCTGGATATCCTAGAAAGATGCAAGGCTTGGATTGATGTTCCATAGCTTTGCATTTCTTCTTCAGAATGTGGGCCATGGCTGGGGATCTAAAAACTCTAAGGTGCTCCAGGTAGCGGTAGTTGAGGTGGCCGAACCACTCATGCCATAATTTGCTAACTCCATTTGAATGAGTCATCAATGATATTGGAGGAGAATCTGATGTAAAATGTGAGAAGGTGTATAACCTAGCTTGGTGATTTTCCCTACCCACTACCACTGTAGTATCACTATGCAACTCCCTAATAGCCACTAAATCTGGTGAAAACTCAACTCTCATGCCCCGACCAATGTGAGTGATTTGGTACATTGATAGGAGATTGGTTGAAAGAGAAGGAACACTTAACATTATTGAATGTTCCTCCTTCCATTTCAACTGACCCTCTCCCCATAATGGAAATTGATGTGTCATCACCCAAACTAATTGAAGTCATGCTACAAGGCTCTAAAGATAAAAACTCAAATAGTGAAGAGCCCATGTGGTGAAAAGCACCCAAGTCTATGACCCATGAAGATGTAGAAGCTGTAGTTGCTACAAGGGCCTTGCCCTTTTCTTTCTCCTTACCCTTGCCTTTTGCCTTAGTAGAATCTTGGGTAGATGAATTCTGCTTGATGGACTCAGGAACACCTATGTTGTTCTTCTCTATAAGATGAGTTAGGTGATCTATTTATTTCTTCATGCATTTATGTTCATCATGCCCTATATTTTTACAATAGGCACACTTAACCTTCTCCTTCTTAGGTTTAGCATTGGAAGATGAAGTCTCAGTGTTGTTTTTGGTAGGCTTGGTGTTTTCTTTCTTTTTCTCCTGGTCCTTGTTATTTTTCTTCTTCTCCTTTGTTGAAGTCTTATCCTTACCATTTCGAGCTATCAAAGCTTGGGGTTGAGTAGACTTCATTGTGACCATTTGAATTAACTTATCTTGCTCTTTAGTCAAGTCGGCAATGAATGAATCCAAAGAAGGCATTTTCCATATAGTGCCAAGGGCACTTTTTGTGGCATGGAAAGTGGAGACAAAGACTGAATAGCTTGGACCTAACTTTGTGAGAATAAAAAGAATGAGTTGATCATCTTTCTTCTCTATCCCTCACTCTTTCAATTGCAATCTAAGGGCCTTAATCTTAGTGAAGAAGTCCTGTAGGGTGTCAAAGTTGCTAGGACTTAGACTTATGAGTTCATTTTCGAGATCATGACCTCTCATCTCAGCAAGCTTCCCAAACAACTTTTTTACGGTGTCCCATATGTCATTAGGAGTTTGGGAGGATTCTAAGTGAAAGAAAAGTTCTAGAGACACAGACAAACTCAGTAATCCATAGGCTTCATCACTATGGTTATACCACTTGACCTTTTCAACATCAGTGTTGGGTTTTACTTCAGTTCCCATAGTGATCCTATACAACCCTTTGCTTCTAAGAATGATTGACATTTTAAATTTCCATTCATGATAGTTGAAGGGTGTTAGGGGTTTAAGTTGAAAAGAATCCATTTTTAGTTGAATTTAGGTGAAGTTGTGTTGATTACAAGTTGTGAATTTATGCAGAAAGGAGAATGAAAGCAAGTTGTGAAAAGCAATCACACCCCCATGAAATGTTGAGCCCCCCTAAATATGCAAGTACATGCTTAAAAGATGTCAGACTCAGTCAAGAATGCATCTTAGAGCAATCAGTGCAAGACTAAAGCAAACAAGACGTCAGACTCAGCCAAAAATGCGTCTCGAGAGACCCAAATTTTAGCACTTTATAAACTAGTGCATTTTTAAAAAATAACAAGTCTAGGTTGTGGAGAATTCAATTACAAGCACTTTTGCAAAAATGGCACCCAAAATTGAGCTACCATTTGCAACATTATAAAGTTACAATTTTCCTGTAAACTAGTGTTTTTGCAAAAAAAAGCAATAAAACATTTTTAAAAATGCCAGTTATAGGGAGAGAAAGTGGTCTTTCAACAACTCATTAGATTTAGTACAGAATGAGGAATCTAAAGGAGGTATTTGTGAGGGGGAATTGGCCTCTTGCCAACCCAGGCCTCACCCTTCATTTTCGACAGGCGAAGATACAGTTTTAATTGAAAACCCCCAAATTACAAAACTGTCTAAAAAATTAAATACTCAGTCAAATTGACTGATTTTTGTTTTAACAAGTCAAATTTAATTGAAAATATTAAATCAGAGATAGAATTGAACAAAGCCACATGTCCAAGGGATGCCAAATAGGATGCCAAGTAGGAAGGGGCGTCTAAAAATAAACAGTCTAGAATTTGACAGCAGAAAAGACAAAACATGAATGTTCAGACCTACTGGACGTGCCGTACGGCCTACTTAGTGGCAGGAGGACTGTGGCATGGTAGAAATTCACCAAAAAATAGGTGCATAAGCTTTTGGACAACAAACAAAGCAAGTGGTGTCCCAAAAGAAAGGTGCAGTTCTAATTTTTTCCAAAAAACAAAAAAAAAGAGCAGACTTGGGTGTCGTACAAATGACTGTTGGAAATGATTGCTACTGCTAGAACTTGTTGGAAAGGAGGTTGGCATAGACCAAAAGTGTGGCATGGTAGAAATGAAGCTAAAGTATGTTGGGCATTGCAGAAAAGTTATGTAGGTGAGAAAGGAAACTTCCAGCACTTTCTTTCCAATGATAAGCTTTGTTATCACAAGCACCAAAGCTTAAAATAATAGATCCAAAGGTTACAACAGCTATCTTTTGATGCCAGATCTAAACTTTTCCAAGCTAAAAAAAACAACTCAAAAAAAAGCCAAGTTTGGATCTCTTTCCCACGCAACACATAGAGAAAGCTTCAATGCCTTGCTACAAGCAAAGAAACAAGTAAAATATCCCCCTTTTTTTCCTATAGAATGACAAAAAAATAGAATTCCTCCACCTTGCTAAAGAAAACCACAGATCTAGACAAAATGTCTTAGAAAATGCTAACTCAGAAGTAAATTTTTAAATAAGTTCTGTATGGATTTGTATGAGTTTTCAAAAAACTCTACCAAAGCTCTCAATTTCAATGGATTTAAAAAAAAAAAACTAAGAAAGCAAATTAAGAATTTTAAAATAAATTACTAGAATAACCAGACACATGATTACCAGAGTGGCTCTGATACCATATCAGAGTTGTTGCCAGGATCTGGATAACATGAGTGTAATGGAGACGTGATCACACAAGATGAACAAGTGCACACCACATAGATGGCAAAGCAATTTGAAAATAACACAAGAAGAGAAATTTCACAAGACAAAATGGAGAAAACCAAAATCTGATTAACATGAAATGGCCAAAATGAAGAATACATATAAGAGAGCTAGAAAGTAACTCCTCCACAAATGGTGGTCAAAGCACCCCAAGAATAGACTCCTCCATAAAATGTGGTCAAATCACCCCAAGAATAGACTCCTCCAAAAAAGGTGGTGACAAGGTGCTAAGAATAGAGAAGTAACTCCCATACCCAGAATAGCTAGTCAAAGGAGTCACTTATGACATTCTTATGACACCTTATGACACAAATATGACACACAATCTACACATAAGCTAGCCTATCCTACAAATGTAGGAAAACTCCATGTATGCACAAATATATAATATTCCCTAATTAATAAATAGGGAAAAATAAAAACCTACACTAATAATTACTTAACTTTTACACTATATTTTAAATAACATCCAAATCCACCTTTATAGATTCAGTCCCCTGGAGAATAAAAGTAAAGGATGTAGCTAAATGTTGATTCTAATAGTAACCATTTCCATTGTACATGGTTGTTAAAGAAACTAAAATTTGGATGTGTTGTCTATTTTAGAGGAGGTAGTGTGTCTAACTAATTTTGATTGAATGTAGGAACATTCTACTTCACATGTGAGAATGAATTCAACACTGAGAAGCCATTTTTGATGTTAGGTGTGCCAAGCACTTGGGGATTAATATATTTATTAATTTTGATGGCCTCTTCGTTAGCCAATTCTAAGGTGGTGATAGTAGCTAACCTTCTCAAAAACATTGTGGTAATTGGATCCAGAGCATTCTTATACATCTCTATTACCAATGCTTAATCTAGTTTATACCTTGGGCTTAACTACGTATACATATTTTAAAATATTTCATTGAAAGTATGGATGGGATTGTTAGGCTCACTCTTCATGCTAGTGAAGTGTTCGTATATCAAACTAGGACTAGTGACCTATCTGAATTATGCAGAAAAAAAGCTTGATATGCATTCCAAGAAGTGATGGAATTCTCTATCAAATTAAGATACTAATCATAAGCAAGATACATTACTATAAAAATTAAAATTATTCATGCAACATCCTCATTAATAATATTAATTAACCTCAAAGCAGCTTTGAAAGAGATAATGTGTTCTTCTACAATTCTTCCTACTGAATGAGAGGACAATAGATATTTTTTAGTATTCCTAGGTAGGTTATGCACATCTTTTAAGATAATAATAATAGATCTAAGCAATCAAGGAGTTTGATCCATGTGATTATTAATCAGAGAAGTGATCCTTATTGGAGGTGTCCTAACTCTATTGGGGGTAGGGACAGTTGGTACAAATCTAGGTTTTTTATGATTTGACAAGGGTGTGACTTGAATACTAGCTTAATAATTATATCTGGTCACTCTTCTAGGTGACTCAAGTGTAACTCTATGTAGAAACTAATCTCTTTTATCAGATGTGTTCGAGGCCCTCCTTTTAGAGCTAGAAAGAGTGTTGATGTGGTTTTTATGCACACCATCTCATAACCAGGTAGCTTGTAACATTTTAGGATCTTAATGAAGGTGAAATCCACTATAGAGAAAGATTTGTAGTTATGATGTTTTAATAACTAGGTAATGGAATAGCAGGTGGAGCATGTAATTTTTTAACAAGGGTTATGAATGGAGGGGTGGTCTCTAAACGAGAGTAAAATATAGATGAGTTGGTGGATGGATGGTTACTTATCTAGAGTGGGAAGTGTCTTAAAATAAACTCAAAAAAGAGGGAAAGGTAGATCAACAAAGAGATATTCTATGTCTTTTTGAATCACCTCTCTAGATGGTCTATAAGTGGGCAACTGCTTTTAAAACCTATGCCTTTTTCTAAGAGCTATTGCACACACATAGTCAGACATGGTCAAGTAGTCTAGGATAATTTTGATATAGGAAACTCAAAGGCTTTAGTCAAATGTTTCTCTTTTTAGATAAAATGTTGCACACTCTTGATCAAAATATTATGACTTGGACTAGTGAGGTATCTAAGACAAATAATACACATACATTGAAAACTATATCAATCAACTTACTTGCTTTCCAATAATCAATTTAATTTATAATCATTCAATAGCTATTATACATATAAAACTAGAATATCAATCATGACAAGAAATAATTCCTTCAAAACTTTTGCACACTAAGAATTATTCAATCACACAACTAAAAAAGGATAAACCTAATTATACAAATATTCAAAATAAAATACACAAACACATTCATTGACAATCAAAATTGATCTTTCTCTTGTATATTGAAATCTTCTAACCCTTTACAATTTTGGGTTACATATGATTTTATACACTTGGGAAGAGGTCACATCATCCTCCAAGTATATGAAAAATTGGTTTCATAGTATTATTTAGTTCTAGCTATAGTTATAAGACCAAATAACATTATCTTAAATTTGTCAATAGTTAAATTCAACCTTTACAAAATCATGCAACATGTGCATGTTTACAAAATAGATAGGTAAATTTTACAATAAACTCAAATTATAAGATAATAATAAATATAAAATTGACACCGCTATTAGAATGTACATGCACAAAACTATAACTTAAGGTTGAGTAGAAATTTTTATGGATGTATTGACTTTAGTGGGAATGGTGACTATAGACGTTGGTGTAGAAATAGATATAGGCACTCCAGTTTGATTCTTAATTTCTTATAACCCAAGAAAGTAATTGTGTGTTACATCATGATACTACCATATCATATCTAATTTTAATAGTGAGGTTTTATGTACCCTTCCAACTTTCCCTAATTACTTTTCATGTTTTGTCATTGTCATCTAAAATTTGATTTTGAAAATTTTAACTTTAGTTACCTTTTTCCTTGCAAAGCTTATTTCTACTTCAATATCTTCTAGTGACATCCCTTGTAAACTCTGCTTGAAATTGTCTAAATCTTCTTAAATAATCTTATCAAAGTTTATTTTGCTTATCAATTTTATTTTAGTGTCCTTTACCTTTGAAAAAATTAAGTCATTCAAAATCTACAAGATGAGTGCTTCATGCTCCTAGTATTTGGGCATTAATGCCCAAGCTAATGTTAGCCACTCTATAAATTATTGAGTTCTAATGACCACTATATTGAGGTTATTGGATGTCTCTAATGGTGTCATTGGGTCTAAATGGATCTATGACTTATTATTTGTGTATAAAATTAATAGCTTCAATTTATTTTCATCTATGTTCAACTAATTAAATAATTGATGTGTTCTAGTAATATGAGGGGCTAATTTAGCCCACATTAATTTCAGTGCCTCTAGAAAATTAAAACATTTAGATGCAACCTCGTACACTTCAACCTAAATACCTACTCGAATGTGAATTATCTATTTGTATTCCTTTATTTTTTGTAGATCTACTTCTAGCCCTTGCCTTGCCATTTCTATCCCTTCATGTATTTCCACCATCGCATCTTTATGGGCCTCAACCAGGGACCTAAAATCTTCATTGTAGGGGGATTACCCCAATTATCTATTTTGCCTTTTAGATAAGGCATAAGCCTCCTTCCCTTCTTCAAGGATGTTTTCCCTTCTAGCTTCATCTTCTAACTTTATCTTTCTCATCCTTTGAATAATCCCAAAGGTCTTATCAAATAGGTTTGTTAATGATGAGAGCTTGATAATTTTAAAATTAGGCATTTGGGAAGACTTAACTCTCAGGTCAATTACCCATAGAGGAATCACTAACTAGTTAGGGTTTATTTCTTGTGTCTTTAGTGACAACCTCCTTCTCAAGATGTTTTGTTGAGTACTACTTTTTGGCTCCCTTGAGGAATATGTTAGGAAGGGAGAGATAATTTATCTTGGGCCAATCAACACCTCTGTATTAGGGGAGTGGATGGACTGTAATGACTTGTTTTGCCTTCTTTCCCTTTCTTGAGGTCATAATAATGGTCTCTTGGGATAAACAAGGGGATGACATGGGAAAAGTGATATATGTAGATAAAATATGAAATTAGAAGGTGGTCAAGGCTATGTCAACCTTTTTGGTGACCCTTTTCTTCTTCATGGTTTTGATTATGGCAATGTTAGAGGGAATACTAGTAGTAATGGGAATAATGAATGTGGATGGAATTATGGGGAGAGATGGTGTAGTGGTTATGGTAGAATCCTTCTCTACCTTAGGAGTGAGAAGAGGAATATGAAAGAGAGAAGAGGAAGTCAATGAAACATCAGGGGTGGAAGTGGAATCCTCCACCCTAGGAGTCCTCAAAATAGATGAAATTAGATTGAATCAAAAATAAGAATAAATGAAGAAACTAGGGATGTAATTTCTAAAGGTTGAGCCTTCTTATCTATTTAATCATCTATGGTTAATGTCTTCCCTTTATTATTCATAAGGCTTAATGTCTTGGCTCTTTCTAGATCCTCTTCTTCAGTCAAGTTAGAATTCATTTGGGAGAAATGAATACACCAATAACTACACATCATGTATATAACCTTAATATTCAATTCTAATTCATGAATTATAAATTTCCAACATTCATATATTTGTCTTTCTTACATAGTTTACATATTTTCAATTTAGCTTGTGAGTATCTTTGGCAAGTATCAAGAAGTATTTTTGTTTTATTAGCTATGTTTAGTGGGCTTTTGGCAGTTGATAATCAGGAGTTGGGTTTTGTGTTGGGACAAAGCCAATAAAATCTCTAAATAAATATTTTGAACAAAAATACTAAACATAAAGTTGAAACAAAAGTCTTGATGACCATAATCCATCAAAAAAAAAGTTTGAACAAACTGTCCAATTACAAAAATTTTGAGCAAAATCCTTGAATTGCATAAAATTGAAGATGACTATTTCAGATAATTTATCCAATCAAAAATTTGAATCACAATCTCTGATAAAAAGGCCCAAACAAAAATCTTGATATGAAATGTTTGATAAAATACAATTCATTTAGAATAATTATTCAGACAAAATGTTTGACGCAAAAATTTTAACAAAAAGTTTGATACTCAAACCCCAATGAATAATATCGAATAAGTTTTCCAAACATAAATTTTAATAAAATAACCTGAAGACTAAAATTCATCAAAATAAATGTCAAATAAAAGATCTGATGAATAATCTTTGACAAAAGGACCCAAACATATATTCTAAAGAACCAAAATTTCTGAAAGAAGGCCAGATGAAAATGTCTAAAAGTCAAATACTGAATAATTTTTCCAAATAAAACCAAGTCCTCAAAAAACTGTATAGTTTAAATATCTCCTACAAGGAATTAATAAAGTTGGTCCACAAAATGTATAATACCATGCTTTTTTCTTCTAAGTGTAAAGACATATGGATCAATCCAATTAAAACTTTCATAGATATGTAGAAGAAAGGCTCCACAAACAAGGCCAAAATTCAAAAAAATGGGTCCCCATTTCTTAAAAAAGAAAAGGGGGATGTTGTGTACAGTAAATATTCACACTTGATAATACCAATAATCATATTTTCTCAACTAAGAATGTTCACACTAAATATTATCAACATCCCCCCTTAGTGTGAATATCATGTATGTGTCTGAGTTAGACTGCACTGAGTAAGGATATCCACCAAGAAAATGAAGTGAAATTTTTTATGTTGATTTGAGGGATACATCATGTTTGGAAAATGTGACCTTCATATACAAATAAAATTAATATAGATATTTTACACTAAGATTTGTGCCTATGGAGATCCTATGCTTATATTCAAAAAATATTTTTATTTTATTGGTTCTCTTCTTATTTTGTTCTTATTTTACACCTCCTTTTATTTTTATAAACCTGAAACATATAGTAAAATACAATGTGTGTGTGTGTGTGTGTGTGTGTGTGTGTGTGTGTGTGTGTGTGTGTGTGTGTGTGTGTGTGTGTGTGTGTGTGTGTGTGTGTGTGTGTGTGTGTGTGTGTGTGTGTGTGTGTGTGTGTGTGTGTGTGTGTGTAATAATTTTTATTTTTGAATGAAAACTATGGATATCATGGAGTGTAGACAATGGATAGGATATACATAATGGTAGAATAGAGAATAAAGTGTAGGTGAACGATTAATGACAATAGATTTTTACATGGTCTACATTAAAATTTCTTGTCAAGGTGTGAGCAAGGGTGAACAAATATATCAATAACAGTTTCATATGGTCTACACTAAAAATATAATGCATAATTTATTTTGATGCTAAAACACATGAATGGAATGAAATCATAAAGGTCCAAGGGAAAACTTGATTTGATACCACTAATGGGAATTACCCCATAATGTTGAAGAGAGAAGGCTCCAAAGTTTGTAAACATAGTTTTTGGTTAATCACCATAATCAATTAATTAATCAAGACAATTAAAATTATATATGACATCTCTTATTACCAATCCCATTAATAATATGTTAGTTGTTCTAAAAACTAACAACTACTATCCCAAAAAATCTTCAATATCTAATATTAGTGTGATTATTATTTCTGTAACAATCTCCACACACTAATACAAATAATAATATTTTATCACCTAATAATTTTCACACTAAATATTTTCAACATTCACCAATTGTATAACACACCATTTTATTTACCCATAATAACATTTCATCCATAATTTCACATATTAGCATAAGATATGTTTATGATGCATATATTCATATTATGGTTTAATAAATGATTATTTATAGATAAAATAGTATGATTTATTGTTATATATATTTGGTGTTACTAATGGTGAAGGAATAATGTAGGTTATTCAATGGTTATCATGTTTCTCACAATAATATGGCAACATGTAGTCATCTCGAAAGTGGCAACCTATAACATCTACCTAGATTTCCTATATAAATATGAGTACTAGCATCCCATAGCATCTAACCAAATTTCCTATAGCATATACACAATAAAAACCTTAAAGAACTATGGTATCATGTTGATGGTTTAATATTCCTTCCATGATTATATGATCATGAATATTACCATGATTATATGAAGTAATTCTCTAAACTAAATCCTTCTAACCTCAACACAGAATATTATTTATATATATTATTTTGTTTTATGCATAGTTAATATTATTGCATATTGCTATTAAGTGAAAATATAGGTGTATGGATGAAACTTACTAGATTTTTTATCCTTAAAATAAGGAATTTATAGCTCTTATAGAAAATGATAAGTTTAGGTTGCATGGAATAATCAAGAGTTATTCAAGAAATTAGTCAAAATTAATAAAGTTGTAAATTCTTAACTCTGATATGATCAGAATTGTTATGTTTATGGAATATATTTAGCTTGAATTAATTTACCTATCTTATGAAGGAGAGGAGTTAAGATATATACCAAATTAGGTGGGGCCCACTCAAAAATTTGGTAAAGTAATTCCTTGTCCATTAGATTAGTATTATTCATGTATATTTATTATCTTTGGTTGTAGCATTATAATATGTGTGTTTAAATTGATGTATGGATTTTATATAGTAATATTTCATTTTTTGTATTTATCAATTGAGTTAAGAAGCTTTTAAACAATTGTGATCCAATTATGAAATAGATTAGATTTACTTTCTATCATTTATTTTCATGAAATTTACTTTATACAAGTGTGTTTTTATTTAGGCAATAATTAGAACCCAACATTCAAATTAGACTAGTGTCACACATATAGTGCTAACACTTTGTCAAGATAAATTCACCCGAGGTTGATAATTAATGAAGATACTATATTTTACAAGCTATTGATATTTTTGTCCCAAAAATATCATAAAATAAAGTACCCTAAGGGAGACCCCTTATTTTTTTGAGAAAATCCTTTGAATTGAACAAAAGATCCATTTCCTTTTATATTGCTAAATCCAAAACTCTAGATACAATTTGCAATTTTACAAATTACAAATTGCTTCTTAAGTTTTGGATCCTACAATACACTAACCTTTCATTTTTTATGGAATCCAGAACTCTGGCTACAATTTGCAATTTGAAAAATAAAAAATTGCAACCTGAGTCCTATATCTTGCAATATATTAACTGATGGAATCTTCAAACCTATTTTCAATTTATAATTTATAAAAATTGTAGATTGAAATTAGAGTTCTGTATCCCACAAATTGAACATCCCCAAAGGATCTAGAACTCGTAGTGCAATTTGTAATATTGTAAATTGAATCCTAATTTATACCTCTTGTGGAACACTTCAATGAAAAATATATAACTCAAAGAGAAATTTTCAATTTGTAAAATTACAAATTTAAATCTTGCTTATAGATCCCACCAAATACCTAAGCTACAGAATCCAAAACTCCAAATGCAATTTGGAATTTTGCAAAATTGAAATTTACACATGTAGTTCCACCTTCCCATTTATAAAGTGAGTCAACCATCCATTTATCATAGAATATAGAGGTCAACATGAAATTTTTAAATTTACAAATTTACATGAGGACTCTAGAATTCTACCTCCAACTATCATGAGAGAATTAATTGTAGGGTTTTTGTATAAATAATGTAAATTGGGAATTTTTTATTCATTGTTTACTTTTGCTAATTACGTTTTGAGCTCAGATAATGACTTATTCACCATGCCATCAACCTCAAACCATGCATCACACCACATATGCAAGCAAATCCATGACCTGCTCCACCCTTCCATAGTACTCTTGGAATTCCCTTCATATTTTTCTACAATCAAAGTTTGTTAGGTTATTTCCATTATTGTAAAGAATCAACTGTAATTGATTAGAGTTTCTCTTTTTTACAAAGCTTCATTTTAAATTTTATTAAGGTTTTCATGTTATGGTCATGGTAAATTTTGAGGGTTGTTATTTCCTCAAATGTCTAATTAGCTAAGAACAAGAGATCCTAGGGAGTATTTTCCAAAGTTTTATCACTAAAAATCTTAGGATTTTTTCCAATTTATTTGGAAATCGAACCTAGTGTTTATCAAAACTCACATCCAAGTGAATATACACTTGCATATTCATGCTCAAATAATTAGATAATATTCCCTTTAAAGATACCTCTAAGTCCCTACAGACATTGGACTTGTTCCAAACACCTCCCATTTCCATGGGATTTCAACCTGTCTTAAGCACCTAGAATCCCTACAAGAAGTTCCAAGTTCCTATGGACATTTGGAATTGATCCAAGCATTTTGGCTAAAGTGAGATCTTTCTTAGGCCTTAATATAGTACCTAGAAAGACAAATAGAGTATACAACTACTATCCTAACCTCACATTGGAGGCTAGTAGACAATGCTTTAGAAGGGTAAATAATGAATTCATATATTACATCATTATTATGTTTGATAAAGATCTTGGGAGAAGAAGATAATTGGATGCAAAAATTGTAGATATCATGAAATGGGGATCCTAATTCATTCAGTTACCCACTTATTCATATATTAGGTCAAGTAGATTGAATGGTTGCCCATACACACTCCCAATATATGTTAATGACAAGTGGGCACTAATGGAGCTAGTAAGGCAACTTTTGGATACCCATAATCTCCTTTTAAATAAGCACAAGTAAGTAATTCATTTCCTCATTAGTATTGGTAGATATACATGCCCCTCCCTCTTCAAGGCCAAGTGTGCCAAGGAAAAAATGTGCCAAATGACCCTAAGAATTTTGGAGTCCAGACCATTATTTGATGCTTATGGAAACATAATCATATCACTAGGAGTTTCCACATACTCCCATGTTCCATATTTTGAATATTATTGGGAGGAGTTAGAGGATGTAGATAAGGTAAAATTGAAGGACCAATCTAGAATGACCTTGTAATAGGGAAAATATTATGATTTGGCACCAGTCCCAGATGAATTGGTGGATGATGAGTCCTTAGTGGACCCAAACTACTACAAGCATATTGTCACTCAACCCCTTACACTACTAAGGTGGTTAGTTCCCAAATATTTTTCATTGATTGATATAATAGCACATTTGATCAACAAAATGATCAATGATTAGAAGAAAAGGAGTTCAAGTAACTATCAGAGAGAAGCTATTAAAACTTAAGGAAAAAGGAATTCCTTGATCAGTAAAGGGTCCTAGTGGGATAATAGGTGAAAAATTAGAAGGGATAGTGACATCCCATACTAAGAAGAAGAAAGCTAAGGTCAAGAAGGGGAAATATAACAAAGAGGGGTTAGTATCAGATCAATTGATCAACATCTCATCAAAAGATGTAGCTACAGTTAGATATTTCACAACTTCAACCCCAATATCAATCATAGTGATAACCCCTATTTCTATAGTTTAACATCCACCTATGTACATTTTTTCTAAAGCCCCAACACCTCTAAATAAAGTCTCTACTCCCCTTGCATCTGAGGTTTCCACTCCACCTCTCATTCATACCATCTCACCTATAATAATTAATTTATTGAAACCAGAACAATCAATTCAACTAGACACTCAGGGTCCCCCATCAGTGGATACTCAAGTTTACCATCCACTTTACCTTCCTACAATTCTAATCCCTCAATCCCTTTCAATCCCTTTTTCCATTCCATTCATAATTAATTCCATTTCATCCCCATTGATTTCCACTATAACACAATAGTCCACAACCATGGACTCAATCATCCTAACTCCAGGGATAAATATTGCTTCTTCATCTCCTTTCATCTTCCCTACCTTACCAACCTTGAGTGGCCTAACTCATTTAATTATTTATCTTCCACTCTTCCACCATGTCCCAAATTTAGTTTCCGTATGTCTATTCCCTCAATAATATCAATTCTATCTTCCAAGCCCCCAATAGACACAACTATTCACATTTCCCCCACCTCCTCCACTTCTATAGTTTCCACAACACCTTCAGTGGAGATAGGAGAAAGGCATGTTATTGATACAAATGTGGATTTACAACTTAATAATGGAGATATAATTCCATAGGAATCTTCTAAGAAATCAATGGTAGCATCCACATAGGACTCTACACTTATCATAGTACCTACTAGTCTAAACACCTTAGTTACTAATTCTCAGGTGATAGTATCTATGTAGAAAGGTGTTACCCCTAGTTGGATAGCAAAAATAATGGGAAAGAAGTGAAAGAAGATGATTTCCCATAGTACACTATACTTTAGACTTTAATATGTGAAGAAGAATTCCACGTCTACTCCCTGAACCATCTCTAGAATTTTGTGTGATGATAAAGTTGAAATTTATGTTGAGATTATAGTCCCCCCACTAGACAAGCCAAAGGAAAATATTATAGTGGGGGACTATAAAATTTTAAAGATTCACCTTCGATGACTAATAAAGGAGGGTTTAAAACACAATTTTCAATATCCCATCAACTCCCACTTTTAGAGAATTGACAGTGATAAAACCACTAAAGATGAATTGAAAAACAAGGTTGATCAACTCATAGTTGCAATAAATACATTCATAGAGCCCAGTGGATCATCGGTATAATCTAAGTTAGCATAGCCAATTAACTAGATCCTAGATAAGGTAATAATTGATGAAGTTACTAAAATTGTAAGCATGGTAAGGGATACTAAATAATGGTTAGAGGAACTCATTTCTAAGGTTAAAAATATTGTTTCTACAATAATGGACCATTATACAATTTTGAGGGAAAGAAGGATTACCTTGAGATAATTGGTCAATAAGTAGAGGGAGAAATACAAATTTTGAATCTCTATTATCCTAAATAGATATCTATAGACACATTAACATTAACATCCTCCTTACCAAAGGAATACTGAATATTTTTGGAGAACAAGAGGAATTGGATAGAGATACAAAATTTAGAATTAAGTTGCTAATAGAAGCTACACACAAGGCTAATTTTGGTCATGACAAGGCTATAGACATGCTATATGACATTAAAGAAATATTTATTAAATTATCCTACAAGATAGCAAATTATGAAGATAACCTATTTCAAATAGAAGAGGTTCAAAACAAATTCAAGGAAGTAGTTAAAACTATAAAATATATAATCTTTACTTTAAGTTTTATCCATAGCTACATCAATTATAATAATTAATTGGATAATATTGGTAAATAAATTAAGGAAATAAATGTTTTTAGGTGGGAACTTTTTGATGCATTAACATATTATGAGATAACCAACCTTTACTCCTTTGGTGTAGATAAAGATAAAATCTAGAAGATTTTAAAGGACTTTGATGCATATGTCAAGAAGCTACAAGCCAAGAAAGACAAAAAGATAGAGGAAGTGTTTTAACTTGGATTTTTACCCCTTGATGAGATGTTTCAGCTCTCCTCATCCAAGTATCACAATGGAAACATCTCACTTGTTGTGGGTAATCAATTAGTGAGATGAATCTCTAGAAGGGATAGTTCCATTGATGCACTATTTGAATTAATTTCCTACTTATCAAATTTTCATGAAAAGGGTTAAGAAGACAAAAAAAAACATCTAATGAGGTGATGCACCAATAATAATTTTACTCTTATTGATTGAACTTATAATACTTAGAGAAAATCAAAGCTTATTTCAAACATAACTCATAATACAAGATAGATTATTACATCAATGTTTGATATTTTAGGTTCAATAGGTATATTCAAGATAGAAGAAACACTAACAAATAATTGTAACAATTACTCTTCTACATACTAGGTAGACAATTAAAGACAACATGCTAGAAAACACTATCTTTTACTAGACATGTTCAACAAGATTTTTAACCAAACTCAATTATGAAGCATGTAAATAGTAAAATTCACTTATTTATTGATTCAAGAGACATTTAAATACAAATTTGGCTAGGGTTTCACCATTAACTAATTGAGGTTGCTCAAAAGAGCCCAAAAAGTCACTCCTTATAGCATTTGGGAGAGGTGTGAGAAAAAGGAAGTCCAAAGGTCACTTGGACACTTATCATGATGAAATAAGGGGTTAAATTTGCATGATAAGAGGATTTTAAAATTACCATGCAAGGTCATACAATATAAGTCTCAATCCAAGGCATGAAACTCTTGGAATGTGGCATGAAATTCTTTATTTTGTCTTTAAAACTACCTTCATCATATGCTCTATTAAAATGTCTCAAAAATAACTAGGGATAGGTATAATAGTTTGATTGAGAGGGAGGGGTTATATACATTATCTTCCATTCATTGGTTAAATTCATAATCATATATAATCTTTTGAAAGTGAACCATCACTACTTACAATCACAGAAACTCCCTCTTCCACACACCTTGTACACTTGGTCTACAAAATGACTTCAATTTATCATGAAAATACATAAAATAGGGTTAATGATATGTGTTAATTCCATCCATGTCCTTAGAGGCATCAATAAAATTTTAAAATCATCTTACTTGAGGTTTTTCACCCTTCTAACTATCATGTCCACTATGCTAGTTTGACTAGATAATATGGAGTTGCTAGTAGAAACACTTAGGAAGAATATTTTATGTAGTATTAAATGGTCATAGTGAGTTATAGTAGGTACTAATATCACTCCAAATTTTGATTTATGTTTTTGAAATACCCTATAACCTACACAATGCACAAAATAGTCAAAGAAAGCCATTCTCTACCATGTCCATATAGGTAGGGTAGCACAAAAAATGATTAGAAGGAGACATAAAGATTCATATAAAACCTAAAAAAAAAATTCATGGTCATTTAATCTAATTTTGATATCTCTCCATGTTTTTTTATCAATTAGGTCCTTATCTAGGATTTATTAGGGTTTCAGGTCTCTTATGTCATTAATCTTTATTCATAAATATGGGATATTAAAACTACCAACAAATTTCAATAAATAAATTTTAGAGACCTATGTAAACTTCCAAAAACTCTTTATACTTACATTCATAGCCTCAAAGAACATGCAAGCACTCAAAGTTAGCCTATTGAGCTTTGACCTTCATTTCTTGCAGGCTTGAATCAACTCTGATCATCAAAAAGGATTATTTATGTTTTATCTAAAAAATTTAATCTTGAAACCTATATATTGACCTAAAAAAAATTATGCAATAATCTATAATTCCCACCTAAGGATAGAAATGACATTAACCCCTCATTTGGATATTAGGCTTAAACCCTGCTTAACAAGCCTAACTACAACTTTAGGATTCTAAACCATTTAGTATATATTATCTCTTATTTTATTTATTACTCATATTTTATTAGGTATTATCTAACTTTAAACACCTTTTAATAAGTTTTCATTACCTTCTAATCCAGTTTCTTCTTTTTCCTTCCCCAAAAATGTAGGCCTTGTTCACAAGGGAATGCCCTCTATCTAAGATAAAATAGAGGGAAATTACCCTATTTTCATAGATAAACCAAGGTTTAAGGGATTAACCAAGATGTAATTACCCTATACACAAAAATTCAGCCTCTGTTAATGTCATTTTACCTTCCATCCCTTACAAAAACCAAAATAGACCCCTGTTGAGATAGACTGTAAAGGGTGTAAGATATAGACTGTGTATGTTGCTTCATAGAGTATATTTCTACAAAATTACCATTTTTTAGATCATTTTGTGAGTTTAAAAATCATGGAGAATATTATATAATATTTTTCATCACTCTAACCTAATACATCCCCCTCATACTTCATGCTTGGTCAAACTGAGTTCCATCTCTTGGTTATGTTTTATGTTATGGAGTAGTACCTATAGGTAATCATGCTTTCTTAAACCTTAAGAATAGTTTATACCAAATTTATTATGTTAATTTATGATAATTTACACTTTTGTGGACAACATTTTTCTCACCCTTATGTATTAGCAACACTCAAACCTCACTCCTCAACCCATTGTCCATCATGGTCAAACACAGTCAACTATGTTAGGAAGGGTACAAGCCCGTAGATGAAGACTCCTCTTTTGAAAGGATATAAATCAATATTAAATATATTTAACTAGTTTAAATCATCTATTATATACCAACCTTGGTGATTCCATATTTAAACCTTTGTTATAGATTATGTTCTCCTATAGTCAGTTGTAGGTGTGCATTTTGCATGATAGGACAACTATAGGTGTATATGAGACTTAAAACACTACATATCAAGATTATTATAATGATTATAATGTTAATTGGTACACCCTTGGATCAGTAAGGCCATTCAAAACATGATATTATCCCTTGTTTTATCTTTAGGATATCAATGGTCACTCAAAGCCCAAATCATGTAGATGTCAATAGAGAAACTCAATACTTAAATGAGCAACTTTGAGGCACCCAAAAATAACCTTTCACTAATCCTCTTGGCTTAATATTTGGCATATATCTTCTCCTTCATAGAGGCTAAAATATATGGTCATCTAGATGTATCAAAACTATTTGTAACCTTGTTATAATATATCCATAAAATGGCTTGGACCTTTATTTTTGATTTTTAGGGAAAATGTCCTTGAACTCAGTCATTTTATGTTTGAAGGTGATCTATACTTACATTTTCCCATTTTACACCTTAATAATGTCTATTATGATAAAATCCACCTACTAGGATTCCAAGGAAGGTTTTTTTGCTTTTTTTAATGCCTTAAATGACTCTTTGGCTTTTTATGGTACCACTTGTAGGTGGACATTTGCATTTATACATGTAGTAAGCAAATTCGGGTAGTATGCAAGATATATATGTACATGATCAATTATATTCCCTCAAAAATATTTTCAACATACTCTTATCACTCTAAAATATTGAAACACTTATCAAATCTCCCATCTCAGCATGATGTCATCAAGGAGAGATTTTTGTAGGTGCATTTGAGTTATATGAAGGTAGTGGATAGAATTGAAGCAATGTGTGTAGATGAATGGTCTCATAAAAAAATTAAACTCATTTAAAATCCCTAAAATGTATGTTTTTCACTATGGGGATATTGAGACAAGTCTCAAAAAATCTATTCTAACATGATATCATCTTGTAAACACTTGTTACAGAGTAGTCAGGGATAACTAGTGAGTAGTTAATGGGGTGCATGAGCTTGAAATCAAACTTGAATTTTATTAAAACATTCAAATGAACTCTCTTCATCTCCTGATGACTTGAACAAATTGATACACCTTCATTACTATTTTATGAAGAAGCTAGACAAGTTTTATACATGTGACTGCAAGTGAGAGTGAGTGGAGAGTTGACTATGAGAATGACAAGACTGAATGTTTGATAAAATCATGGTGTGATTAAACCAAAAACGAAAGGAGGTGATCATATGGCCTTGAGACATGGGAAACATCATATCCCATTCACATGAGACCTTTGTAAAGAACCAAACATTTTATAAATAAGGAGCCTTTGATTGAGACCTCATATGGTGATACCTCCCTACAACATGAGATGACTTCCCTATCATGAAACTTGAAACAAAGTATGGAGATAATTTGAGGAGAAAGCTAATATCATCTAGATTCAACATCACAAATTAGATTGTACAGAACTATCCAAATTAGAGAAAAACCTATAGGGTATAGGAAATAGTGAGAAGAAAAATACAATCAACTTGTTAGAGATGATTCATAAAGCATAGTTGACATATAATTGAAAAATTATTATTTAAATTAATATCTCTGAGTGTACCAACACCTCACAAAGGTGTTTGGTTTGAAACCTCTTCTACTATTCATACCAAGCATGAATCTACTAACCATCTTTGTGTCTCTAAAAGGGTGAATAAGGAGCATAACTATTTTGGGCATTTTTAGAACTTAAAAATAATTTCAAACATTTATATAAGTATTAGTAATATTAAGAGACATTACATGACCTTCTCCCATGTGTCACCTTCCCTCATGGGTTGTAAAAGTGCCAAACTCCTCCTTTTTTAGTTGGTTTCTTGATTTTTATTTAGATAACCTAAAATACTTTTATGGGACTAACATTAATAATAGGTAATATAACTTATTATATGTTTGAATGGAAACTAAGACACTTGGACACCCTGAAAAATGTGCCACTAGTATTTATGACCCCTAAATGGCTATTATGTGACTCAAAATGACATACATACTAAAAATACCATGATTAAGGCTAATATTACATTAAATTACATCAAATGGAATATAAAATACTCCATGAAAAAATATTATGCCTTTAAAACATCTAAAAATCAATTTTTTACATATAGGGCTCTCAATTTGACCTGTAGGGTTAAATTTGGTCAACAAATTAGTGACTCATATGCATAGTATGCCTACTATACTAAAGATAAATAGCCTTATCCTATCCATGGGATAAGGGAGTAAATTAATTATTAAATAAAACTGATAATTAATTGAATAAAACACACAAAATAACCACACCAAACAAAAAAACATAAAACAAATAAAGAAACCAACAAGACCCACACATGTGCATAAGCACTTAGGGAAAATAAGAAAAATAATAGCTATTTACAAAGATAGAGAACCTTAGTATAAATATTTAATATAGACCCCATTTAATGGGATATGAATATCCTCTCTATCCAACACTGAGAGTTGGAAAGCATCATGTTTCTTACTCTAAATGATGACATAAGGGCCACTCCACAAAGCATCAAACTTTGTGTGCTTTCTAGGCTTAGCCCTATGTTCATCCCACTTTATAAAAATTTATCCTTATTTTAATATTATTAGTATGGATTTATTATCAAATTATTTGTTTGTTTGATATTAATTATCTCTCATAGTTTACATACTTTGATCACTTGTTTCTTTAAGCTCCATCAGCTCACATAATCTGACCTCCATGATTTCATTTTCCATCAACTCTAGATGGTAGGTAAGATATAAGGTTGGTAATTTAAGTGAAATAGGAAATCTAGCCTCTCTTCCATAAAAAATTATATATGGTGAGTTTCCAATGGCTCTTTTGGGGGTGGTTCTATCATCCCAAAGAGCTATCTTCAATTTGGAATTCCAAGTTCTTTGGTTTTCCTCCATTGTCCTCTTGATAATCCTAATTAGATTCTTATTATTAGACTCAAAAATTACATTCTTTTGTGGATAATATTTAGAGTAAGTACTAATATAAATACCATGTTTCAAATCCCACTCACTTGTCTTCATTCCATGAAAAGCCAATGCATTGTCTAAAAGTATTATTGAAGGAGCCCTAAATATTATCACTATGCCTTAATAGAAATATAAAACTAAAATTTTATTTAATTCCTTGAGAGATATAGCCTCCACCCATATTTTAAAGTAATATGTGGCAACTAACACTCACTTATGACCAACACTAGAAGGTGGGATGATTAAGCCTATGAATTCTAGAGCCCATTGCATAAAAGGTTAGTCTACTTGTATTAGATGAAGAGGTAAGAATATAATATTTACCTTCCCATCAAAGAGAGCAAATTTTTGACATTTTTTTACCCAAGCATGAGTATCTTTAAACAAACTAGTCCAAAAATATCCATCTCTCATACTCTTGGTAGCTATAGTTCTTAGAGCAAAGTGACCACTTGTTGGTCCATCATGAAACTCAAAAAACATCTTCACAACCTAATCATCATCATTAAAAATACTCTCAAGTTTGACTAATCCCTTAGGGAGCTTGTTTTTCTTCAATTGTACAATCTGTCATCCATATTTTTGTTGTAGTTTGGACTAGTTTTTTGAGGAAAACTCAGCCTCCTCTTGTAGAAAGAGAGCTATTTGATGGTCACTACAAAATACATGTCAATTAGTGACATTATCAAGTATAGAGGGCCTTATAAAAAATTTAAGATGGGGCCAGTTATTATTCTCTCTTATCCCCTTTAGAACATCAAATTGAGCTCCAATGGATGTCAACCTATCAGTATGTTTGTTATTTTCTCTTGGTATAGATTGAATGGTGAAATATTGGAAATATTCTATAAGATCCCACACTCTATGATTATAGGACTTAAGCAAAGATTTTATAGTAATATTTTGACCTCTCACTTGATTTATAACCAACTCAATATTAGTATTAAACTTGTAACTCCTTCACACCTATCTTTCTATCCCACTCAAGGCCATGAATGAGGGCCTCATATTTTTCTACATTACAAGTACAAGTGAAGTGAAATCTTAAATTAGAGTAATATCTTTCCTTACTTCTTGATCCATCAAAAAATAGCTTCCATATAACATCCATAGTTTCATTTAACTTCATTATATTTTTCATGAAAGAGTCTTCTTCATGAAAATAATACACTCTAAGACCAGCTTCTTTTATTAATTTATAAGGATAATTTTCATATTGTTCATCTCCCCATTCATCTAGATGTATATCAGAAACTCCTTCAAGAGAGGAAGTTGGAGATTGATCCATGTAAGTTTATTCCTCATCAAGAATAACATAATTGACATTTACAACCTTAGGCATGTAGGTCTATAAATAATTGTGATTAATAGGTTTTGATTCAATCTTTAACTTGGTACCATACTTTGCTCTAAAAACCATATATGACCAATTTATGACCAAGTATCCACCTCTATTGGATGTAAACTCTCTTAACAAATAAAGAGTAAAGTATGGGGGCAAATCTTAAAAAAACCACATCATGAAGGATGGAGAAAGTAAGACAAGCATGCAAAATAAAATTTAGATCCTTGACTACTCCCAAGGTATTTTTTGGTGACCCATCCAATTGTAGAACTCTTTTATCCATTGATTCATATTTGAGGCCTAGTTCATCCACTATTGACTTAGGCATAACTAAAGTACTAGCCCCACTATCTATGATATAATTGTGAACTAAAAAAGCACCAATGATCAAAGATAGATAAAAATGAGGAGTCTTATTATTTTTATTTACTTGACCATCAATAGGCTAAGTTCCATTCATTAAAACAACATTTTTAGTCCTTGCTGGTCCAACTAATTTACTTAGTCTAAGTAACTCCTTTTCAAGATGATCTTTTTTATCAGTATTTACAATGAGTTCCATAATGAAATATTCATGTATAACTTCTTTATTTTATCCATAACATTGATATAATTATTGTTCATCTTTAATGGCTCTTTAGAAGTACTAGTACCTTATGGTGTATCATGTAGATATGGATGTGTAGGAGTTGGTATTGAATTCTAATTTTTTTAATTTTCATACAAATAAGGAGATAAATTATATCCACCTACCATTGGGGGTGGTGGAGTAGTCAAAACATGTCCTTGATTTGTCCCTTGTTTCTCTTCTATAGTCCTCTTTTTAGATCTAGTGTTAGAGGATACACTAGCATTCATATTATTTGAAATTCCCAAATGATTAATGGCACAAAATTCTCCCTTTGAATGATTAATAAGGGCATAATAAAATTGTGTTTTTCCCTTTTCCATTCCATTTTAATTTGTCACATTAAAATTGGTAAATTGACATATGCAACTTGGCCTTGATTTTGGTCATTTGAAGGATACCATGTTTTTTCTTGAATAAAATTGTTTTGAGTAGGAATAAGATATATATAAGATGATGGGGTATTAGGATTGAAACTTTGGTAAGGTCTATCTTGAGTTATTTGACCTTGTCCTTGAGCATTACCTTGAAAAGTAGTCTTACTTGCTTATCCAAACTCATTATAGGGATAATAAGGCCTATAATTTTGAGCTTGCTGTACTTTGAGAGAAACCAATTCATTAATAAAAATTTGAATCAAACCCTTGACTTCATTAATCTCATTAGTAGGGGCAAGGTCAGACTTCTCTTGGATATTAGGCAAAGGAGCCAAGGTAGGTAATGTAGATTGACTAGGAGGCTAAAAATTAGGAAAAAATGGCATTAATGGTCTAGAAACAATCTTCCCTAATTGAAAAAGATAATTCTCAAAGTTAATAACTATCTCATAGGTACTAGGTAGTGTATTCCCACTCATATATTAGATCATCATGGCTAAATCACTATTCAATTCTTTTAGGTAATATAAGAAGGCATAATTTAGAGTGGGTCTTACAAGGATTGGGATCCTATCCTATGTATTTTGAAATATAGAGTTAGAATCTTGCATGAAATCTTGAGGAGGCTCTTCATAGTAGTCAATTTCTTAGCTAGTGATAAATGATCACTCTTCTGTTCAAACATCTTAGACAATAGATCTCCAAGTTTATGTCATGAAGTAATGGAATTATGAGGTAGAGTTCCACACCAATCTAAATCTTTCCTTTTGAAATATAATTCCAATATCCTGATGGATGGATACATTATATTGAGTGATATTATAAATATTTCAAAAGTTTTCCATGTTTCTAATGTATTTAATGGGAGTAATAGGACCTTCTCCACTAAAATATGGAACACTTTTTATGGCTACTCTAGGAATTTGGTCATATTGGGCAAGATTCAAATGAGATGATCTAGTGAAGGCTATAAAAGGAAGGTTTTTACCAATATTGTAAAGTAGATTATGATTACTAGGGGTTGAACTAAGTATAAATTTGGACTTTTAAAAAACCAACTCCCTTTAATAAGAATGAGTATTCACAAATTTAAACCTTTTGATATAATAAAAAGGTAATTATACAAATTCAAAAGGTATACCTTTAGAAATAGACCTAGTGGTCACATTTGGCATAGAAAATAAGGAATGATCAATAACCAAAGAGTTTAAATCTTAGTGGAGTCACCAAGTAATGAATATAGATGTTCTTGCAACTGCAAATATGCCAAGATCAACGCCAATCTTGGAAAATATTCTAGGACTTAGAGTCCCACTAGGCATGCCAAAAACTATTGTCTCTTGGATTTTCACCCCTTGAGGAGATGTCTCAGATATCCTTATCCAAGTGGCACAATGGAAACATCTCACTTTATATGGGTAATTAATTGGTGAGATGAATCTCTAGAAGGGCTAGTTCCCTTGATGCACTCTTTGAAGCACTTTCCTACTTATCAACTTTACATGAAAAGGGTTAATAAAATAAAATAAAATATATAAAGAGGTGATACACCACTAATAATTTTCATCCTATTTATTTAAATTATACTACTTAGAGAAAATCAAAGCTTCTTTCACACATAACTCACAATTCAAGATATATTGTTACATCAATGTTTCATATGCTAGGTTTAAGAGGTATATTGATGTTTAAGAGGGATAATGAATGATAATTTGGAGAATTAAGTCATAAAACACTTCTAAAACTCTCATACACTAGGAAGGAACACTAAAAAAAAATACCTACAACAATTACTCTTCTACACAATTGGTCAACACTCAAAGATAACATGCTAGAGAAGACTATCTTTCACTACAAGATCAACAAGATTTGTAGCCAAACTCAATTATGTATCATGTAAGTAGTAAAATTCACTTGTTTATTTATTCAATAGACATTCAAAAATATAATTTTCTGGGGTTTCATCATTAACCAATAAAGGTTGCTTGAAAGATCCCAAAAAGTTGCTACTTATAGCATTTGGGAGAAGAGTGAGAGAAAAGAAGTCCAAATGTCACTTCAAAAGTTTTCATGCTGAGAAAATGGATTAAATTTTAAAGATAAGAGGATTTTAAACTTACCATGTAATTTTAGAAAGTAAAAGTGTCAATCAAAGGCATGAAACTCTTGAAATGTGGAATGAAATTCGTTGTGTTGTCTCAAAAAATGATTTCATCATCTATCTCTATTGGAAAATCAAAAAATTTAATAGGGATTGGTCTAATGATTTTATTGATATGGATGGGTTTTATTCATACTCTTCCATTCATTGGTTTCATTCCTAATCATCTAAAATCTTCTAGAAGTTAACCATCACTACTTTCAGTCAAAGAAACTCTCTCTTCCACACACCTTATACACTTGGAATAAAAAATGACTTTATTTTATCTTTAAAATACATAAAATAGGGTTAATTACATGTTTTAAGGCCATCCATGGCCTTGAATTCATCAGTCACACTTTAAAATCAGCTTACTTGAGGTTTTCCACCCTTCTCACTATCATGTTTACTATGCCAGTTTGACTGGTTGAGATGGAGCTATTAGTAAGAACATTTATGGTATTTTATGTAGTATAAAATGGTCATATTGATTTACAATAAGTCATAATTTCACTCCCAAAGTTTATTTATCTTCTTTAAAGTCCTTATATCCTACACAATACATAAAATAGTCGAAGAAAGCCATTTTGTACCATGTTCATAAAAGTAGGGTAGCACAAAAATTGATGAGGAGGATCCTTGAATAGTTATATACAACCTATAAACACTTTAATGTTTATTTAATTAAATTTTTATATCTCTCCATGCTTGTTTTCACAATTGGGTCCTTATCTAGGGTTTAGTAAGGTTTTAGGTCTCTTATGCCCTTAAGCTTTATTGATAAAGATGGGACATTGGAATTGCCAAATAATTTCACTAAATCAGGGTTAAATACCTATTTCAACATCCCCAAAATACTTATATTTCCATGTAAAACCTCATATAAGATACAATCATTCAAATTTACCTTATCGATATTTGACATTCATTTCCTATAGGCTTGAATTGGATGTAAGCCTAAGAAATGATTCTTTATGATTTCTCTACAAAATGGAAGTTTTAACACCTATATAGTGACATAAAAAAAATTATAAAATAGGAAATAGTTCCTAATTAAGGCTATAAATGACATTAAACCCTCATTTGGATATTATGCTTAAACTTTGCCTAATAGGCATGACTTTAACTTTGGAATTCTAGACCATTTAGTTGAGATTATCTCCTCTTTTCTTTATTATTAATGTTTTCCTAGGTATTATCTAGCTTTCCACACCTTTTCATAAGGTTTGGTTACCCTCTAGTCTAGTTTTTTTTGTTTCCTTCCCTAAAAATATGGGCCTTGTTCACAAGGGAGTGCCCTCTATCTAAGATAAAATAGAGGGAAATTACCTTATTTTAATATATAAACCAAGTGGTGGATCAGATTACATAGGAGGTAAGGACATTATACATAAAAATTCAGCATTTGTTCATGTCATTTGACCTTCCATCCCTTACATAAACCAAAATAGACCTGTATTGAGATAGACTGTACAGGGTGCAAGATGTAGACTGTGTATGTTGCTTCATAGAGTCTATTTTCTACATGATTAAAATTGGTGAGATAATATTTGGAGTTTAAAAATAATGGATAATATTATATAATATTTTTCATCACTTTAACCTACTACATTCCCCTCATACTCAATGCTTGGTTAAAATGACTTCCATCTCTTATTTATGTTTTATGTTATAGAGTGGTGCCTATAGGTAATCATGATTTCTTTAATCTTATGCATAGTGTTTAATAAAATTATTAGGGTCCTTTAGGATCATTTATACTTTTTTATACCACTTTTTTCTCACCCTTGTGTATTGGTAGTACTAAAACATCACTCCTTAGCCCACTATTTGTCATGGTCAAACATAGTCAACTATGTTAGGAAGGGTAAAACCTTGTAGATGAAGACTCCTTTTTTGAAAGGTTATAAATCACTATGAAATATCATGAACCTTTTTAAATCATCTCTTTTATTACAAAATTAATGATTACATATTTAAACCTTTGTTATAGATGATGCTCTCCTACAGTTAGTTGTAGGTGTGCATTTTGCATGATAGGACACCTATAGGTGTATATGAGACTTAAAACATGACATATAAACATTATTATGATGATAATCATGTTAATTGGTAAACCCTTCAATCAATAAGGAAATTCAAAAAATTATAGTATTCCTTATTTGGTCTTTAGGATATCAATGGTCATTCAAAGCTCAAACCCTGTAGATGTCAATGGAGAAACTTAGCGCTTAAATGGGAAACTTTGAGGCCCCCAAAAATCACCTTTGACTAATCCTCTTGGGGTCATCTTTGGCATATATATTATCCTTCATAGAGGCTAAAATATATGGTCATGTAGATGTATCTAAACTCTTTGTAACCTTGTTATAGGATATCTATAAAATGGCTTGGACCTCTATTTTCACTTTTTAGGGAAAATGCCTTTAAACTTAGTTATCTTATGTTTGAAGGTGATCCATACTATTATTTACCAATTTTAAACTCTAAAAAGGTTTGTTATGATCAGATACACCTACCAAGATTCTAGGGAAGGTTTGTCCACTTGTTTTAATGCTTTAAATGACTCTTTGGCTTTTTGTGGTACCACGTGTAGGTAGGCATTTGCATTTATATAGGAAGTAAGAAAATTTGGGTAGTACGCAAAATATATATGTTAGTTATAAATTATATGAACTCACCAATATTTATAACATAATATTCATACTCTAAAATATTGAAACACTTATCAAACCTCCCATATCAGTATGACATCATCAAGGAGAGATTCCTATAGGTGCATTTGAGTTATATGTAAGCAGTGGATATAATTAGAGAAATGTGTGTAGATGAATGGTCTCATGAAAAAACTTAAACTCATTATCAAGGCCTCAAATTTATGTTTGTAACTATGGGGATCTTGAGACAAGTCTCAAAACATATATTCCAACATGATATCCTCTTATAAACACTTGTTACATAGTAGACAGTGATAACTAGTGACTCGTTGGTGTGGTGTATGAGCTTGAAACTAACCTTGAATTTTAATCCAACATTAAAATGAAATCTCTTCACCTCCTGATGACTTGAAAAAATTGATACACCTTTATTACAATTTTTTAGCACAAGCTAAACAAGTTTTATACATGTGACTACAAGTGAGAGTGAGTGGAGAGTTGACTATGAGAATGACAAGACTGAATGTTTGATCAAATCATGGTGTGATTAAACCAAAAATGAAAGGAGGTGATCACATGGCCTTGAGACATGTGAAAAATCACATTCCATTCACATGATACCTTTGTAGAGAACAAAACATTCTAAAAATAAGAAATCTTCAACTGAGACCTCATATGGTGAAACCTCCCTACAACATGAGATGACTTTCGTATCAAAAAATCATAAAACATGAAACCAAGAATGGAGATAATTTTATAAGAGATACAACATCATATGGAGTCAACATCACCAACTATATTTTATATAACTATCCAAATTAGAGCAAAATGTATAGGGTACAAGAAAAAATGAGCAAAAAAATATAGTTAACTTGTTAGAGTGATTCATAAAGCATAGTTGAGAAATATTTTTAAAATTTTTATGTAAATAAATATCTCTAAGTATACTACCACCTCCAAAAGGTTTTTTCTGAAACCTCTTCATTTGGCCATACTAAGAATGAACCTATTAACCTTTTTTGTGTGTCTAGAAGGGTGAAGAAGGGGTAGAATAGTTTTGGGAATTTTTTAGAAATTAAAATCCATGTCAAGTGTTAATATGAGTCTAAGGAAGATGAAGAGATATTCCATCACATTCTCCCATTTGCCACCTTCCCTCAGGGGCCGTACAAGTGCCAAACTCCTTTTTTAGTTGGTTTCTTGATTTTTAGTTAGATAACTTGCAAGATTCAGATGGGACTAACATTCCTAATAGGTAATATAACTTATTAAATGTTTTAAAGGAAACTAAGACACTTTTAAATCTTAAAAACTATGTCACTTGCATTTATAACCCCTAAATGGCTATTAAGTGACTCAAAATGACATATAGACTAAAAATAGCATGACCAAGGCTAAAATTGCATTAAATTACATCAAATGGATTATAAAATACTCCATGAAAAAATATTAGAACCCTTAAACATATAAAAATAAATTTGTTATCTATAGGGGTCCTAATTTGACTAGTAGAGACAAATTTGGTCAACAAGAAGTTTTTAAAATTGATTACTTCTTTCTATTGAACTATTCTCATGTATTATATTTTCATTATTGTGAAAACATTGTAAAGTTTCATATATTTTAATTGAAACTATATTTTATAACTCTTTTTGAGATATAGACATGGATATTTTACACTTTATATTTTGACAGGTTGAAAACTGTAAAAAGCATAATTGTAAATTACACTTTTCATTTCAACAAGTTATAATTGCTTAAAGTTGTAAAAGTACATATTAAAAATTGAAAATTAAATTTTGAAAAATTTAAATGACTTTCAAGTTTTAAAATTATCAATTTTAATTTTAAAATTAGGTTTTTGCAAATATTAACTTGAGTTATTTCTAAATTTATCTTTTGTTTAAACGTTGAGTTTCATTTTGGGCATCACCCATTTGAATGAAGAGATTTTACAATTGCATGGAGAAGACCCAAGGCATTTCATGAATATTTTCCCAAAGTATATATACACCATATGAAGCTCAAAGATCATTCCCAACTCTTTTATGCTACTTTCCAAACCATTTTACAAAGTCCAAGAACACCACAAATAGAAAATCATGCGTATTTTTTGCATGAAGTTCTAGATTTACATGATTTCTTCTACTAGGAGTTGAAATTTTGATAACTACATCTCATATATGAGATATTTTGTATAAATATTGTAATACCCCATATCCAAATCCATATTTTTGTTTTTATTAATATATTTCTACATTTGGAATGTATTTTTTACAAGCTATAACCTAGAGAATGAAATAAATGGAAGATTTTACCTTTCCTATTTGACAAATCCTTGTGTATGAAGATTATTTCAATATTTTTGGAACTTTAATTATTATTTCAGTCATAATAAATTAATTTATGGTAGTTTTATACCCTTATGGAATATTTTTTTATTAAAATAAAATAATTTTTTCCCTTTTGTGAAAAATAATAAAATATTGCCTTTAATTTTGCATTTGCATGAGTATGTGCTCAAAAAAATTTCAATCTATTTTCTATTCCATTTTTTTAATTAAATAAATAATTAAAATAAAATAAAAAATATTTGGTGTAATCACCATTTTCAATTTCTCAAGTTTCATTTATCAAACTCTTTTCCCAATCAAACCCTAGTTTAAGAACAAGAACACTAAAGGAGTAGAATTTATATAAAACTAGTATTTTATAAGTCACACCAGATTTAGTGAAAGGAATGTGGGCTTATACAAAGGTTAACCTCAATTCTCTAAGGTCCTACATCTTGGAGGTTTTACCATTGTATCATTAGTTTTTGTTTAGCGAGCTATTACATCAAGGAATGGGTACAAAATCTATGTGATAACAGTTTTTGGTAGGCCCAGTGGGACCACAAATATTACAAAGAGATTGGTGTTATTATTAACAAACATTATATGAGCTTCGTATGAATTTCAAAATCACCTAGCAACTATACTAGCTTATGGATTTAGAATTTAAAGGTTTATGTATGTCAAGAAAATAAACAAGATCATCTAATAATGGTAATAGAGATGATTTTTAGGATTATCATTTCCTTCTAAAAAGATATCAATATCAGTCATCCCTAACTATAGAGTATATCTTGTAATTTTATTTGCATCTCCACTAGCTACTCCCATCAGTTTTATACCTCCCATAATGGCTAGAAATCTGAATTTCTTAGCTTTCAATGAAGGTAACCCACTCTAGTTGGCCTAGGAGGATGATATACCTACCTCAGCTTTGAAAATTCTTCCCTATTCTACTATTGAAACTTCCACCACTCTTATGAAAGACATCCAAGATATTGATAATTTGTGTTTAGTCCACAATGTGGTATAAGATAATGCTGCAATCAAACTCCTACTTTCCTTTTCCAAAGGTAAAACATTGCAATGGTATAGAGTTCTGGCTCCCAACTATATCTAGGTTTGGGATTGGCTAGGTAGTGCACTATGTACCCAATTTGAAGATAAGAGTGACCACCTTTCCTTGGTTGAATAATTAATTTCTATGAAATGAGTTCCTCACAAGCACATGACTGATTTTAGTTTCTATTTCCAAAAGACATGGAATAAAATTCTAGTGTTGGTCAAGCCAACTCTAAATAATGACTTCCTATATTACTTAAGAGCCTTGAATAGTGATATAGCTATTATGATCCAATAAATTGATGTAACACACTTCCTAATGAATATGAAATTAAAATAAGGGTAGAAAATTATTTAATTCAAGTAGGTAAAATTTCCCCAAGGCTACTAATGCTTCTATTTCTAGAAATACCTTCTATTCTACCAATTAAAATTTCTCTAATTCCCACCACAAGCAAAGAACTATATTTAACTCCCATACCTACAAATGATTTATATGAGGTTAAGTAACTACTCAAGAGTTTTGGAAAAGAGTTAGTAGCATTGAAGACATATCAATCTGAGAATGACAAGCCTCAACTTGCTAACCAAACATACCAACCCAATAGACAACCATACCAAGGAGATGAGTATCCCTACCAAATTGATTCATAGCCACATGGTCAAGGTATGATATCAAAACCTCCAAACATCCATGCTTTACCTAAACCAAGTGCTTCTAAAGCTACCTATTCAAAATAAAGTAGCTCAAGATTACAAGTGGCATTATCCTTATTCTCATCCACATAATCAAAATACTTGTCCTATTGGTTTTATTAGTCAAGCCTTGATGGTGAGAATCATATGAAGTATATAAGGATAACAAGAAGAATTGAATTCCCAACAAGAAGATACACAAAAACCAACTCAAGCTGAGGTAACTCTTCCAAACTAGAAAGAGGATGATTTTTGTGGTTTAAATTAGGAAGAAACATTATTAAATGGTGGGGGTCTAGTGGCATCCAACATGAATTAAAAGATAATATAAATAAAGAGTGATCATCCCCCTAGGGTGGAATAGGTTATAACTTATAAATTTGTACCAAAACCTGTAAACAACCACACTTTACAATGGCCACCCTTTGTACCTATAGGCTAGCCCAAAACAAAAGTACCAACTCCAAATATTGTAAACAAAGATATAACTCATACAAAGGCATTGAAAAAGGTTTGAAATATTCCTTTCAGCATTGTTGAGAAAATGAAGAAGACCAATCCAAATGTCACTATGTGGGACACACTATTTATTCCTATGCAAAGGGATTTACTGCAACAGGCTTTGAATAATTTCCAGATAATAGATAAGGTTCCATCCAAGGGGCCTAATGCTGTAATTAATTTTTCTCAACCATAACTAACACTCAAATGAGAAAATATGGTAAGCCTCCCCCTTTCTATCTTTCACTTATAGTAGGAAAGCATCTTCTTCATAATTGTATTATAGATTTAGAGTCTAGTAGTTTAGTGATGTGAAAGAAAATAAATGATGCCCTTAGAATAAAATATACACCCATAAAAAAAGTATTTGTTTAGCTGGATGGAATTTCTATTCAGATAGTAAAAAAAATAAAAGGACTAAACCTCACTATTCACGCTTGTCAAATATTGTTAATCTATTAGGATATCTCAGTTATAGATCTTCCCCCTTACTTTTTAATTTTTCTTTCAAGATATTTCACTACAAATATGAGAGAATATATATTTTCATATTGGTCTCACATGTTTCTTAAAATGAATTATGGAACTAGAGTAATAATAAGAGTTAAGCCAATCACAAAGGACCATATTGAGCCATATAATCCTTTCTTTGTGGAGATGAATTACACACTAAAAGATTAAGATGAAGAATAGGCTCATGAAGTTGTAACACCTATAGTATAAATTCAAAACACTCATCTAGATGAATGGGATCATCCCTTCAATTGGGTCATAATGACTCTATATAATAAATAGGGTTAGATATATATTGGATTCATGAAAATGATGCAATTATCTTGAACCCAATAAATCTAGCTAAGGATATCCAAGGAATATGGTAATTATTATTCAATGGTTTAATAATAAAAAAATGGTTTTAGTGTAGTCATTGTCTTGATTTCTTCATAGAAGGAGCATTTTTTATATTCTTTTAGACTTTAGTTTAGTTGCACAATTAATGTAGTTGAATATGAGGCTTTTATTTGAGGCCTGTAATAAGACAAAGAGAGAGGGATAAAATATCTACAAATATTTGGTGATAGTGAGCTGATTATTCACAAGTGAGATCTAAAAGTGTAAATAAGAATAATTTGTTAAGATCTTATAAACATAGGGTTTGGGACCTGTTACAAGACTTCACCACTTTGAACACTCAAGTAGTACTAAGAGCACAAAATAAAGATGTTGATTATATGGCCTCTATAGGTTCCTAATATAACCTACCAAAAGGAATAAATAATAAAAATATCCAACAAGTGAGGTTTATAATAAGGTTGTCTACTATTGATAATTCCACTAATTGGAAAGTCTTAGCTAGTTATTAACAATTTGTCAAATTTATAAGAGAAGAAGTTGAATTCTAAAATAGGAAGCAACCAAGAATCTAGTTTCAATATGGAGATCAAATCATCCAGATGAAGATGAATAAACTACCTAAGGGTCTTCTTACATTACAAAACATCTTCAATTCAAATGATCAACTGAAAGGCAGGAAGAGGACTATCATGATGAATGAATAAGACTATGAACTAGTGGTCATCTCATAAGGAAAATCACTAAAGATAGGGAAGGTAGGAACTGATTCTAAAAAGTAAGATTTTGTTGAGTCGTGCTAATAGTTTGATAATAACTTCACTTGGATTTATCATGATCTAAGTGGATTTTATCCTAGCTTATCCCAAGATACAATAGAATTCGATCCAAATACCAATATTTTCAAATAGAAGCACAAACCTATTAATACAAAAATAGAAACCCTGATGAAGAGTGAGCTATCTAAGTTAATATAGGCTAATATTAGTTTCCCTTCAAACACTCATCTTGGGTTACAAATTTGGTCCCTATAAGAAAGAAAAATGGTCAAATTAGGCTGTGTTTAGACCTTAATGATCTAAACAAATATTCTCTAAAGGATCATTATCCTCTTCCCCCATGGAAAAAATTCTACAAAATGTATCAATATATGAAAGGTTTTCTCTTCTAGATGGTTTTTCTAGTTATAAACAAATCTTAGTTCAAGAATCAAACCAATTCAAGACTACTTTCATGATAAAGTGGGGTATGTATGCATATAAAAAGATGCCATTTGGTCTAACTAATATTGGTGGAATATTTTAGAGATCCATAGATATGGTGTTCAAAGGTATGATAAATTAAATGATCTTAGTTTATCTAGATGATATCACTATCTACTCAAAGCATGTTGATGCACACCTAGGTCACCTTTGGTAAATTTTTGAAATGTGTAAAGAATTCACAGTTTCACTTAATCCCAAGAAATGCATTTCTAAAGTTCATGAAGGGAAGCTACTAGGACACATTATGTCAAAAAAAGTTCTTTCAATAAACCTAGAAATAATAAGTTTTATATTTGCATTAGCACTTCCAAGCCATAATAAAGGACTACAAAGATTTCTTGGAAAAATAAACTTTGTAAGAATATTTGTCCCAAATTTTGCTTTTATGGAAAAACCCCTTACTACAATGCTAAAAAAGGGGATCATATTTATTTAGACATAAGAGTGAAAAGATAACTTTGAATCCATCAAATATGTTATTTTCTAGGCTCTTACCCTAGTCAACCCAAATTATGAGAAAGATTTCATTCTCTATGCCTTTAGAGGGGAAGGAAGCATCTCAACTATTCTAACTTAGCACAATTAAGAATAGTTATAATAACCAATATATTTCTTCAGTCAATTCCTCAATGATTTTGAGGAAAATTATAGTTTTGTGGCAAAGCAAGGGTATGCAGTGGTTAAATCTCTCAATAAATATAGGCATATGCTTTCTAACAATAAGATTCATCTGATGGTGAGTCACCAGAGTGTAAAAGAGTTCTTATTGAGTCAGGAGATAAATGAGAAAAGACTAGGATGGATCACAAAGGTCATGAAATATAATTTAGACATCAAAATCACAAATCTTGTAAGAGGAAAAAGATTGTATGAATAAATAGCTTATGATATCAAGATCACTAAAGTAGTATCAAAGACTGTATATACTCAAACTTCATCTTAGCTAACCAATCCACCTATTTTAAATAGCTATATCCATGACATGACCAATTTATTATAAATGGTGAGTACCTATATGACTTTGAATAGTCAAATAAAAGGTATTTTTAACTCTAATCCATTCCCTATGTTCTTATTGATGGAATATTGTTTAGAAAATATATGAATGGAGTTATGCTAAGATATATTTAGCACAATCAAGTCCCCATGGTGCTCAAGGAATTTCACGATGTCTTATTTAGAGGACATTTATCTAAAAGAATCATGCCCATCAAGATAATGAGAGTGGAATATTATTTGCCTAAATTATTAAAGGATACCCATCAATGGGTAAGGAACTACCAAAAGTGTGCTTACTTCATCGATAAGTAGAGATTAATAGTTTTTCCTCTTAGACCAATTCAAGTAGATTAACCATTCACTCAAAGGGGATTAGATTTTATTGGTATGATCAATCCACCATCAAGTGCAAGCCATAAATGGGTTTTCATAGTTACAAACTATTTAACACAATGGACTAAATTAGTTGTACTGAAAGATGTCATAAAGGCATCTATCCTAGAATTCATGGATGACATAGTCTCAAGGTTTGGTGTTCCTCACACCATTATCTTAGATAATGCTAAAGAATTTATGGGCACTCAAGTGAGTGAATGGGATATAAATAATAATGTATACCTAATTAATTCTTCCAATTATTACCCTTAGGGTAATGACTTGGTTGAATCTACCAATAAGAGCCTCATCATAATTATTTAAATAATAGTGAAGGATAACCAAAGGATATGGCACACAAAGTTGAAATCAGCACTATGGGTTGATAAGATCACCCTTAAAAGTGTCACTGATAACTTCCCATTCATGTTGGTATGTGGAAGAGAACCACTAGTCCCACTATAAATTGAGTTACCATCTCTAAAGATCAATAACCAATTGGATTTGATTGATAATGATGAAATGCTAGTAAGATTGGCTAAACTCATGGAGATAGAAGAAATTAGGAATCAATCAATGAAAGTCCTAGAATAAAATCAAGATCAAATAAAAAAGAATTATGATAAAAAGGAATCTAAAAGGAGATTTAATTAAAGAGACATGGTTCTCAAATAGGATGTAGACAAGGCTAAACTAAGTAAACACACCAAGTTTAATGCAATATGGAGTAGTTCATACATCATAACTTAGTGCAAAGGAGTTAATCCATTCTAGTTATCTAAAGATTGATGGATCAGAACTACCTATCCTAGTTAATGGGATATACCTCAAAGCTTTCTTTTGAGGTAGGAATTCATTCCAAAGAATTAAAATGTTGTATATAATAGGGTTGGTTGTGTTTTCAAAATCAATGCTTCTACATAGGTCAACTCATTAGGAGTTTTTATTTCCTTAGATTATTTATTTCTCCCTATTTTATTCTTGTTTAGGTAGTTTCCAATTTTTTCTTCACTAGGTAAAAGTATTTTAATCTTAAAAAGACTCGTTGCACAATGAATTAGAAGGCTACTAAATAAAAACTAATTAACAGACAATCATCCCATAGAGGTTGCCAAAATTTTGATATTTTTGTCCCAAAAATATATTAACATCAAGTACTCTAAGGGAAACCCCTTATTTTTTTGATAAAATCCATTTAATTGATCAAAATCTCCATTTCCCTTTGTATTATAAAATCTAGAACTTTTGATGCAATTTGCAATTTTGTAAATTACAAATTGCTTCTTAAGCTCCAGATCCCACAATACATTAACCTTATATTTTTAGTAGTATTTTAAACTCTGAATGTAATTCAAAATTTTAAAAATTAAATTTTTTATCCTGATCCATGCATCTTGCAATCCATTAACTGGTGGAATTTGGAAACCTATTTACAATTTGCAATTTTGCAAAATTGAAAATTACAAGTGGAGTTTTAGATCTCACAATCCAAACACCTCTATGAGATTCAAAACTCAAAATACAATCTAAAACATTTAAAATTTCATCTTAAGTTCCACCTCCCATGAAACACTTCACCTAAAATATGGAACTTGAAGAGTAATTTATAATTTGCAAAATTGCAAACTACAATCTAGGTTTTAGATCGTACCAACTACCTAAGCTATGGAATCCATAACTCCAAATGCAATTTTAAAATTTTCAAAATTAAAAATTTCACATGGAGTTATAATTTCACATTTATAAAGTGATTCAACCCTCCATTTCCCATGAAATCCATAGGTCAATATGCAATTTGTAAATTTGTAAAATTACATGAGGAAACTAAAATTCTACCACCAACTACCATGAGAGCATTAATTACAAGGTTTATATATATAAATAATGTAAATTGGTAATTTTTAATTCATTTTTTAATTTTGTTAATTACATTTCAAGCTCTAATAATGACCTTTGCACCATGCCATCAAATTTGAGCCACATGTCATACCACATTTACAAGTAACACCATGACTTGTTCTACCCTTGAACGGTACTCTTAGAATTCCCCTTGCATTTTTAGCCATATTTTATTTTAATAAAAGTTTTTAAGGTTATTTTAATTATTTAAAATAATTGAATATAATTGATTAGGGTTCCCATTTTATACAAAGCATCATTTTAAATTTTCTTAAGTTTTTCATGTTGAGGTCATGGTAAAGTTAAGGTTTGTTTCCTCAAATGTCCAATTAGTTAAGATCAAGAGATCCTAAGAATTATTTTCCAAATTTATATCACTAAAAATCTTAGGATTTTTTCTATATTTTTTGCATATCAAACCTAGGGTTTCACACAACTCACATTCAGGTGAATATATCCTTGTATATTCATGATTAAAAAATTAGAGAATATTCCCTTCAAATATACCTTCAAGTCCCTATGGACATTGGAAATATTTTAAACACCTCACTTTTTATGGGATTTAAACCTATATTAAGCATCTAGAATCCCCATAAGAAGTTACAAATCCCTATGAACATTGGACTTGCTCCAAACACTTCTCATCCCTATGGGATTCCCACTTGTAGTTAGCACCTCCCATCCTCATAGAATTTCAACCTACTGAAAACAACTCTATGTTCTTCCAGACATTATTATTGTCTATAACACTTATTAGTTCCATGGAGATCTCACCTACTTTGAAAACCTAATAGTTTCACTAGAGTTTTTTTCTTTCATAGAACACCTCCAATCTCTACCATAGATTATACCTGCTTTAAGCACTTATAAACCCCACCAGCTCTTGTAGTTGGTTTTCACCAAGAGTTCTCTCTAGATTCCATGTCTTATAATGAGATGAATTTCAAATCAAAATTTTCAAGGGTTACTCTCATATTAGATTCCAACATTGTAGAGATAAATTATATAGATCTAGGTCACATTGACCTATGGGACTTCTGAACCTAGATTAATGAAGAGTTTAAGAATGATTAGATCTAGGGTATCTATGACTCTAGAATTATATAGGAAACCACTCTCCATCTCATATTCCAAAGACTTGATTTGGTGTTGGCTCTAGCCCAATATTATGATGTTGACAAAAGAGGGGTTATAAATGACAAAGGGGAAAAGATTTGACTATAGACCTTGATTTCATTAATTAAGTGTTTATAATACAAGAGTTCAAGATCTATCTCAACATAAATCTAGAGAAATCCCAAAAATTAGTTCAAGAAAATAGAGGTGGGTGTCAAAAATGATAAATAAATAATGGCTTAAGTCCCCCAAGGCTACCTCCACCAGATTACAAAAGACATTGGAAGGATTAAACTCAAAGATGAAGTGGGAGACAATAATTTTGTTTCACAATATTACTGGTAGTCTTGATGCTAAAAAATTATATGAGTGGATGTGCTAATACATTTGGGTTATCCATTAGAATTCCTAATACATCCACTGGGTTCAGCTTACTAGTGAATCCCTCCATAGGCAATTGATGGAGGTGAAAAAAAATAGAAAGTTATTCATGACATCCTACCATGTATACATTTTGGCTAAAGGGAGATATTTTCAAAGACTTAATATAATACATAGTGAGATAACAAGAGTATACAATTACTATCTTGACATCACATTGGAGGCTAGAAAACAATGCTTTAGAATATTCAATGATGTATTCATCTATTGCATCATTATTATGTTTTATAAAGACCTTGGGACAAGAAGATTATTGGATGCATTAGTTATAAAGATCACCAAATTGGGATCCTAATTCATTTATTTCCCCACTTATTCATATATCAAGGAAAATAGATTTAGTTTCTATCCATATACACTCCCAATATATGTTAGTGACAAGTGGGCACTAATGGAGCTAGTAAGATAACTTGTGGAGACCTATAAGCTCCTTTCCAATAGGAAAAAGTTGGGAATTCATTTCCCCATTAGTATTAGTATATATACATACCCCTCCCTCCTCAAGGCCAAGTGTACCAAGGTATAAATGTGCCAAATTACCCTAAGAACTTTGAAGTCAAGGCCATTATTTGATGTTTATATAAACATCACCAACACACTGGGAGTTTCCACATACTCCCATCTTCCATATTTTGAAGATTATTTAGAGGACTTAGAGGATGAAGAGAACATAAAATTGAAGGATCACTCTATAATGACCTTAAAACAAGTCAAATATTATTATTTGGCACTAGTCCCAGATGACTTGGTGGATGATGAGTCCCTAGTGGACCCAAACTAGTACAAGCATATTATCACTCAACCCCTTCCACTAGTAAGGTGGTCAATTCCTAAATCTTTCTCTTTGATCTATATAACAACACATGTGATTAAAAAAATGACCAGTTATCTTAGAAGTAAAGGAGTTAAATTAATGAAGGATACAATGGGTATTAGAGATAAGTTATTAAATCTTAAGGAAGAAGGAATTCCTTCATCATATAATGGTCCTAGTTGGAAAATAGGTGAAAAATTAGAAGGGATAATGAACTCCCATAGAATAAGAATAAAATTAATGACAAGAAGGGGAAATCCAGCAAAGAGTTGTTAGTATTAGATTAATTTATCAACATATCATCGGAGGATACAATTGTAGTTAGAGATTCCATCATTTCAACCCCAATATTAATCATAGTGACAACCCCTATTTCTATAGTTCACCCTCCACATATGTACATTTTTCCTAAAGATTATTCAACCCCACCTTAGGTATGCACTCCCCGTACATCCCAGGTTTCCACTCCACCTCTCATTCCTACTAACTCACCTAAAACAATTAGTCCATTGTAACCAGTACAATCAATTGAAGTGGACACTCAAGGTCCCCCATCAGTGGATACTAAAGTTTCCACTCCTCTTTCCCTTCTTCCACTTTCACTCCCTCCTTCATTTTCATTTTCACTTCCTCTTTCCATTCAATTCATAGTTCTTTTCATGCCATCCCCATTCATTTCTAACATAACTCAACAATACATAGTCATATACTCAATCATCCTAACTTAAATTTTGCTAGTCATCCCAACTCCTGGGATAAATACTACATCTTTAACCCATTTAATCTTTCCTACCTTACCAAGCCTAAGTTCCCTAGCTAATTTAATTGATTCATTTAATGCTTTATTTTTCACCCTTCCACCAGTTTCTAAATTTAGTGTCCCTGTGTCTATTCCCTCAATAGTATCAATTTTGTCTTCCACACCCCCAATAGACACAACTATTCCCATTTCCCCCACCTCCTCCACTTTTGTAATTTCCACAACACCTTTAGTGGAGATAGGAGAAACACAATTTATTGATACAAATGTGGATTTGAAACCTACTGATGGAGATGGAATTACATAGGCATCTCTTGAGCAATCAATGGAACCATCCACATAAGAATCCACACTTGTCATAGTGCCTACTAGTGAAATAGCCTCAATTGATAATTCTTAGATGATAATATCTATGTAGTATTATGTTACCCATAGTTGGCTAGCACAAACAGTGGGAAAGAAGTGAAAGGAAATTATTTCCCCTAGTACACTAGACTTTGACCTTTCAGATGTGAATGAAAAGTCCAAGTCTACTCCATAGACCTTCTCTAATGTTTTGGGTGATGATAAAGGGGAAAAATATGTTGAGATTATATTCCCCCCACTAGACAAACCAAAGGAAAATATTGTGGTGGGGGACTATCAAATTTCAAAGATTCACCTTAGATGACCAATAAAAGAGGGGTTAAAACATGGAGTTCAATTTAGCATCAACTTCCTCTTCAAGAGAATATATAGTGATAAAGCCACTAAGGGTGAATTGAAAAACAAGGTTGATTAACTCAAAACTATACTAAAAAAATTCATAGAACCTAGTGGATCATTGGTACAACCTAAGTCAAGATAGCTAGTCAACCAAATCCTAGATTAATAAACAATTGATGTAGTGACTAAAATTACAAGCATGGGAAGGGATATAAAAGAATGGTTAGAGTAAATCATTTCCAAGGGAAAAAATATTATTGCTAAAATAATGGACCATTATATATTTATGAGGGAAATAAAGAGAAATAGTCAATAAGTGTGAGGGAGAAATACAAATTATGAATCTCTATTATCCCAAATTGATAGTTATAGACTCTATGACATTGAAATCCTCATTGTTGAATTAATATTGAAAAATGATGGAAAAAATGAGGAATTGGAGAAAAAACCATTATTTATAATTAAGTTGTTGATAGAAGCTTCACACAAGGCAAAGGTTAGCCATGGTAATGCTATAGACCTATTGTATGACATTGAATAAATGTTGAGTAAATTATCTTGTAGACCAACAGATGATGAAGATGACCTCTTTCTAGTAGAAGAGGTTTAGAGTAAATTCAAGGAAGTAGTTGAAAAGGAATATATAAAAGATATAGTCTTTACCTTAAATTTTATCCATCGCTACATTAGGTATCAAAATGCATTGGATAAGATGGGTAAATAAATGCAAGAAATCAAAGCTTTGAAGCAGGAACTTTTTGATACATTAAGAGATTGTGAGATCACCAACCTTTACTCATTTGGTGTAGATTAAGATAGAATCTAGGATATTTTCAAGGCCTTTGATGCATATGTCTAGAAGATACAAGCCAAGAAAGATTAGAAGGCAAAAGAAGTTTTGGAAATTGATTAGCTGTTACCATTGAAATATTCTCATGTATTCTATTTTCATCATTGTAAAAACATTGTAAAGTTCTATATCTTGTAATTGCAATTATATTTTATAAAAAAAATTGAGAAGAGACATGTATATTTTACAGTTTATATTTTGACATGTTGGAAAATTTAAAAAGCATAATTACAAATTACACTTTTCATTTTAATTTATAATTGCTTAATGTTATAAAAGTACATTTTGAAAATTACAAATTCAATTTTGAGAAAGTAAAATGACTTGAAAGCTGTAAAATTATCACTTTTAATTTTTAGTTTAGGGTTTTACAAAAATTAACTTGAGTTATTTATAAATTTATCATTTGTTTAAACATTGATTTCCATTTTGGGCACCACCCATTTGCATAAAGAGATTTTGCAACTGCATGTTGAAGACCCAAGGTGTTGCATGAATATTTAAAAAAGTATATCCATGCCATACCAAGCCTAATATTACTCCCATCTCTTTCATGTTAATTTATAAACCATTTTTCAAATTCCAAGAACACCACAAATAGGATATCATGCCTCTTTTTTGCATGAAGTTCCATATTTTCATGATTTATTCTACTAGGAATCAAAGTTTTTATAATTACATCTCATCTATGATATATTTTTTATAAAGATGGGTATAACCCATATCCCAATCTATCTTTTTACTATTAGTAATATATTTTTGTATTTTGAATGTATTTTCTATAAGCTATAACCTGGAGAATGAAATAAATGGAAGATTTTGCCTTACTTTTCTAAGAAATCCCTATGTATGCAAGTTATTTCAATATTTGTGGAAGTTTAATTCCTATTTTAGTCACAAATAATTCATTTATGGTATTTTTATACCCTTTTGAAATATTGTTTGATTAAAATTAAAGAATCTTTTCCCTTTTGTGAAAAATAACAAAATATTGCCTCTGTTTTACCATTTGTATGAGTATGTACTCAAACAAATTTCAATCTATTTTATAGTTTATTGTGTTCATTAAATTCCACTAAAAAATATTTTATTCAATAACAATTTTCATTTTTGAAAGATTCATTTCTCAAACTCTTTTCCTATTCAAACCCTAGTTTAGGAGCAATAACACTAAAGGAGTAGAATTTATATAAAACTAATATTTTATCTACTGCACCAGATTTAGTTAATGGAATTTGACCTTATCCAGAGTTTAACATCAATTTTAAAAGGTCCTACATCTTTGATGTTTTCCCATTTTATCATTAGTTTTTTCACAATGAGCTACTATATCAAGGAATGAGTGCAAAATCTATGTGATAACACAAGACAAGTGGATACCTTATCCTATTGAATATAGGACAAGGTTGTATGAACAACATCAAGTTTAATTGGTGGTTATACTCATAAAAAACCAATATGTATGTTGAAATTAAAAATATAGGGGAAACCAAAATTTGATCCACCTAGAGTGTCAAAAGTTTCATGAGTTGAAGTAAATGCTAAGAGAGATGAGGGACACACAACTAAGACTCCTAGAGATTAAAGGTGGGATGTGGGGATTTGTTCTAGTGGAATGGGTTGAGTGGTATAGAATTAGGAAGTGAGGATGTCAAACTTGGATAAAGATAAGGGTAATTGAGTTAATTAGGGATTGAGATCAATAATTACTAGGTGAGGCATCATTAGAATAGGTATTTTACACAATAAGGAATTATGGGGGAAATCCCATGGAATACTGAAGGATGGAAACAATGGGGGAAGAAATTTATTTTTTCATATCAATAAGCCCTACTATGGATTAAATTTAGTTCTAATATTTATGTTGAAGTGTATGACTTACACCACCTATGGTTGATTGACCCATATAAGGGGAGGTGATAGAGCTAGAGTTAAGTCTATGAGACATGAATGTCATGGAGATAACAACACCAAAATTCATCATATTATTATTACATAAATGTGTGGTGTGGTTCCTTACACATCCTCTCCCAACTAAATTGTCATGGGTCTTGGGGATTTTTATAATGGAGGTGCCTATATTGATGGAGCCTATGAAGGTGGTAGAAGTCCTTTCTTTAAGGACTAGTCTAGGTTGGGCCTCATTTCCATTATTTTTCACCACTTTCACCTATGTTAGTACCTCAATGTAACTAGATAGATTGTGATGAATTTTTTTATCCTCATGAGGCTCATGGTGATACATGATATTGATCTAGGTTACATACCTTTCCATATGGGCATTGATAACCCCATAGGGTTCCCACTCTTTGTGTTTAAACCTTACCAAGGTGTATAAATTCCTATTCTTTGTCATATTTTATAGTGTTTGTATATTATTATTTTTGTGATGGAAAATGTAAAATGATAATTAGGATATGCCTTATTCTAGAGATCAAGAAAGTAACCCATGACACCCTCAACTGATTGATAGGAAATATTTTACTCTGGGAGGAAATCCAAGACTTTATAGGGTAAGAGGAGAGGGACTTGATGAAAATTTTATAGCTAGATTATGGTGTGATCCCTATAGTACCATTAGGATCCCTATAGTACCATTAGGATCCTATGGTAGGAATGTCCTCACTATATAATCTAAGAGGTGTGACATGGGTCTCTTGTTAATGGTCATGTAAACTACAAGGTGCAAATATTAGTAGATTTCCTTGATGTGGTTTATATAATGGTGCACATATAATGTATAAAATACCACATGAACCATAGAGTTGGAATGGGTGCATGGTGGTAACACATAAGGTTTAAATGTGAGGGTGGTTTATACTATGTCCACAAGATAACTTTAAATATATGTAACAACCCCTTAGGGTTAACTAGAATTAGGTTAAAAAATTAAAAATTACATTAACTAATTTCAAGTTCTAATGATATTGAAATAACTACATAATTTATGTATATTATACTATTAATCAACAAGTTAATTATTTTATTCATTTAGATAATGATAACTGTATAATAAATACTAATTTGTTTTCAAAAGTATAACATAAAGTACTAAACTATCCAAATTAATAATCTTTCCATTTCTAATTTAAATATCACAAGTAAAAATATAGATAGCCAACTTCTAGTTTTATATAATTAACATAAAATAGTAAAAGTATACAATTTTACATATCTAAAAATTAGATTGAAATTATATAATGTTTTATAAAACATGTGAGTCTAAATGAACTTGTTAATATCCACAAGTAATTATGAGTAAAGCCTCTATCATTTGACTACTAGAATGGGAGAGAGTATCATAAAAGTTATTTTACACACCAACCATGGACTGTTGATCCCCAATGCAATCCCCCAAAAAGGAAATGACCCTCCCTTCACAGATGGGTAGATAGTGATAGTGCAAAAATTGATAATGTAAACTAAAAACTTGTGTTTTGTAGGATAAATATCACATGAAACATATCATTAATAAATATGTTATAAAATGATATCAAGCAATACATTCAACTAAATCAAACTAGTGAATTGAAAATGTTCAAACAATAAACATTAATTTGGCCAAAGTTTCAATATATATTCCAAATCTCAAGATCAGTCAAATTCACAAACATAACTCATTCAAATAACTTCAATCTATCTATTAATATCACTAGGTAAGTAGAAAATTCCATCTCACGTACTTTCTTAGAGTCGTTAATACTAGATTTGTTTTTACTTGAATAATATTTAAATTAACAAAACAATTAATTTATTTAACATATGAACAATAATAATAATTAATTAATCCTCCGTTTAATAATGGTCTCATGATTAAAATCTAACTTTCACTAATTTTAGATTATCCATATAAATACCAATCAAGTACATATAGAAATTATTTTTTTCTAAATACCATATAATAATCCATTACTATATCTTGATATCCCTATACTTTTTTAGGTGATGAATATTCCCTTTTACATTAAAAATCACTAGTTATAACTATCGTTAAATACTCATACAATAATTACCACCTTACAAGTATTTATACAAAGCACATCAAATAGAATTTTAATTCTTGATAAGGCTTATATGTCAATATAAGAGTATACAAACCTAAGAAAACTTTAGATAGTATACAAAAACCTTAAAATATCAATCACATAATTAATGTCTTGGCTTAACTCTCCAATCAAGAATATTATTTCCAAACATCTCACCAAATATTCTTATTAGATACAGGCTCAAATCATGATAACTAAGTTGATCTTGAACTATTATAATATCATAACTTATTATTTCAAGAATGCATTTTGTTTTGGTAAAGATGCAACCGTAAAATCACATAAATTATGCAACACTCAGATGTATACATCAAACTAAGTATAAATGTACTCATCCCTATAATGGCCACTTATATATACAAAAAGTATATGTATAAACATTTACATAAGTGTTTATAAAAATCACATAATTCAATAAAATAGTCATAAAATATCAAATGAAATAACATGATTTAATTATGGTTGTATGTTTAGAATAAAACATAACCAATATAACCTATAACTTATTGAAATCAAGTTTTCTACATCTATTTTGAACTAAACTCTAGAAAATATCCTAGTTTTTATTTTTATTTAATTTGATAAGGAAGAATACACAACCATATTAATTATATAGTGATATAACTGCACTCATCCCTATAATGTGTCATTTAATTTTATATATCTATATAAAATTCATTTTTAATAAATAAAAAATCATTTAAACCCAAAATAACTCATAATCTTAACACCAGAATGCCGTAAGACATTTGAAACTTCCATTCTAAAACCAAATGAAAAGTATATTGTATATAAATATGCATATAAAGAATCATTTAAAGAAAATATAATTATCAAATGAATTTGATTGATACCTAGAAAAATTCAAACAAAACTTATGGCTGTCTATAACCAAGACTAAAAGTCTCTTTTGAAATATAACTTCAAAATTCAATTGAAATAAAATACAACTTTACCAAAACACCTAAAACCCTAATTTCAAGATATCCAAATTTCATTTATCCATTTCAAATATAGAAGAATACATAATGCACATAATTATTTGTAAATGGGTGGGGTTTATATGTGTTCGGCCCTGTATATGGGTTGTACCACCCATCCTCAAGGTCAACCACATATAACAATTTTAAAAAATAAAAATAAAACAAAATTTCAAGAACCCATTAAATATAATCAATTGTATAACCTAGTATTTTTCATATAACTCTTCCAAATGATAAAACCAAAAAAATAATTTCACAAACCATACTTGAATACGCAAAACTAGATAGTGTGAATTTTAAAATATTATTTTCTAAGATATCCTCAACCACTGTTCCTCTTCTCCAAAATATCATTGTCCATATATCTCTATTTTCTCCCAGTTGCATGCCAAAACCCCTAAATAATACTCCCACAAAACTGGTTCTTTGAAAACAAATCTCTAGTTTTTTCTTTTTCTTTAAATTGCCATGATGGCTCACCAAAAACCTAATCACAATCTAGTTAACTAATAGAAAAACATCATAGCAAAAACATGAAATAGAGAAAGACCATAGTGATTCCCATCATGACTTCAAAGAGTCTAGAACCCCCATAGTTCTAAATCATAGATTTTAGCATATTCTAATTTAATAATCATATTAACATTATAGTTTTAATATTGAATCTGATCCCAAATAAATCATAATGCATTTTGTTTTAAACACTATAAATTTTAGTAATTAAAACATGGTCTAAGGTTATACTTCAACCTCCTAACCAAAAATATGCCATTTATTAATACATAGACATTTTAATTAAAACTTGCTTGAAGTTAAACATTTTTATTAATTAAAACATCCAATTCTAAAATTTAGAGGTTTAAAACATAAGATTCCTTTAAAACATCAATATTTCATAACATGTTGCACATTCAACCCATATGGTTTTAAGCATCTAAAATTCTAGTGAGTTTCCAATTAGTGCTAAGATGATATAGTAAGATAATCATATAAGCATCTCAACCATAATATGATCTTATGAATGTAAGTATGGTGATGTAAATTAATAAGTTATGATAGTTAAATATGTAAATTGTAACCCAAAAAAATGTTATAAATATGAAATCACACTTGAAAAATTATTAAAAAATATGCATGAACAATAATCAATCATTACCAATCAAGGAAACATGTCAGTATTATAATGCATGCTTTAAAGAATAATATTAACCAATAAACAACACACATAGAAAAGATAAACTATGTGGTGTGTGCAAGGTTTAAACTTAATTCTCTCATCCCCCACTCATCTCCATTTGCTCCATCCTCTTTATTGATACCCTCCCTCAATCATAGACAAGAGGGTGGACTCCATACTACATCCACCTCAGTATAATATATAGTAGTCAGACCATATAAAAAAAGTCTTAATAAACTATTGTAACTAAATAAATTAAATAATAGTGAACATAATGTACCATAATAGAATATGAATAGCTAACAAAAATTTAATGATCATGATCATAATTAATAAATAACTATCTAAAAACCAACATATAACTAATCCGTCCACTTAACACATTTAACTAACCAATCATTAACCACAGAATCCATAAATTAACATATTAATGAGTTTATATGAAACTCAAGATGTAAAATCCTTTCCCCTAATGTTGGTCAACATCCTAATGACCCTTATTTCAAAAAATATATGAAATAAAATAGTGTTTAGTAGAAAATAAGCATAATATCCAGATAATTACTAAGAAAACAAATATATAAATAAGTTATGAAAATTTTCATAGTATTCCCAAGTGGCACTATCTTCATATTATTGGTTGTAATGGACCTTACACTATGACACTTCTTCATTATGAAAACTAAGTTTGCAAAGTGTAAATTATTATGAGTGGTTCTACTATGACCACCCTAGGATCTAGAAACTATAAAGCAATCCAATCCAATACATGAGAAGGATTAGTAACATAATTTTTAATATATCACACATTAAAAACATTACACATGAGTATTTAATTTAATGGTAAATCAATCATATATGCCACAGGATTGACAACTTCCAAGACCTTGAAGGGTCCCACATATCGAGGAGATAACATGGCTGATTTTCCAAATTTAAACAAAATATTTTATGTGGTTTAACCCACAAAAATAATTTATCTCCTAATAAAAACTATGTTGTTATTATTTTAATATCAACATAGCTATTTTGTCTCTCATTGTCTTCATTCAACCTTTACCTTATTAACTTAAACTTATCTTCTATTTCTAGAATCATATTTGGACCAAAGACTACCCTGTCTTCTAACCTGTCCCAACTGATTGGTGTTCTACACATTATTTAATAAAATGCCTCAAAAAAAGACATTTTTGAAGCTGATTGGTATGATTTTTTTTAGGAAAAATATAAAAATGAAAGATATTATTGACAACTTTATTTTTGTTTTATTTAATACATTCTGATAAGATCTTATAAAAGTTGATTCACCCTCTATGTTTGTCCATCTATTTTTAGATGGTATGTTGTTCTAAATTTAAACTATGTACCCAAAGCTAAATTGAGAATAAACTAGAATCTATAAGTCATTTTTGGGTCCCTATCCAAAATAATCTTTTCTAGAAACTCATGCAATATATACACTTATTTCATGAATGTCTTTGCAAGAATAGGTGCATCAACTAAAATATTACCATGAATGAAGTGAGTTACTTTGGTGATTTTATCAACAACCACTAAAATCATGTCATGCCATTTCTAGGACATTACTAAAACTTGGACAAAGTGCATGCTGATGACTTGCCACTTACATTTTGGTATTTTATGTGGGTATAAAAATTCTACAGGATGCACATATTCACCCTTAACTCATTGAAATTTTAGACATCATGAAATAAAATCTATTGCATCTTTCTGAAAGCCATTTTAGGACCTCTAAACTTATTCTTGAATTTCTCTCTAACTTGAGTAAGTGACTTCACTTTTTTCTCCTACTTTACAACCTCTTCAAAGACTTGATCCATATTATATGTCCCATTCACATCCACATTGAATCCAATTTAGGGTTTTAATCACATATAGAATTTTTTAATGTGAAACCTCTTATATATCTAATACTAAGGAACATACTTTAGGAGCTTAGTGAATTAATCCTAGTATTCATTTACTAAAAGGTCTCCTTACGTAATATTCTAAAAATTTGTAAGCTTATGATTAAAATTGAGTTTTGGAAACCAATGTCATCTTAACAAGGTCACAAATTATTCTCGCATAGTGGTAGTAGAGTCAAGATTTATCTCAAATTTCTTGTTTTCCCACCACATAGTTGTTTTACCAACTAAATGGTAAGCTCCCCAAACTAATTTTGTAACTTTAGAGTAATTTTGTATCTCAAAATACTTTTCCATTTCAGTTAGCCATAATATTTACTCCATATCCTAAAATATTTCCATCAAACTTGGGTAGATTAAAATTTTTAATGTCTTGTACAAGCTCAACAACTACACATTCTCTTACATCTTGAGGAAAAAATAAATTATTGCTCAATAGGATGTTCTTCAAGTTCATTTTGATTATTTTCCTCTAAATGACCATGAACTTCCTATTCAAGGGTATCTATTTGGTCCCTAGTATCATTCATGACTATGATAATATGATCAAGCTTTTCATCTTGTTCAGTAGAAAAATGATTTGGGTCAATTGGATGGTTAACATTATTGGTTGTGGATGTACCCTCACCATATGGCCTTAAATGTGACATTATTATTTATTATAATATAATAATAAGAATACATTCATGGACTCATTAAGTCTAAGGGTTTGATTCTCAACTTTGATACCATAATGTAACAACCCCTCAGGGTTAACTAAAATTAGGTAATTTTTTTTAAAAACACATTTAAAAATTACATTAACTTATTTCAAGTACTAATGATATTTAAATAAACTAATAATTTATGTATACTATACTATTAACCACCAAATTAACTTAAAAGGTTTAAAACATACTATTATTTTAAAACATTAACCGTGCCACCTATAGAAATTGATATTGCATAACATACATCACATTCAACCCATATGGTGTTAATCATCGAAAACCATAACAAGTTTCTAATCAGTGCCAAGATGATGGAGTAAGACAATCATAAAATCATCTCAACCATAATATTATCTTATGAATGTAGGTATGGTGACATAAATATACAAGTTACAATAGTTAAATATGTAAATTATAACCCAAAAAAATGTTAGAAATATGAAAGCACACTTCAACAAGGATTAAATCAATATGCATGAACAAAAATAAATTATTACCAATCGAGGAAACATGTAAGTATTATAATGCATATTACAAACAATAATATTAACCAATCAACAAATGCACACAAAAAATCTAAACTACATGGTGTGTATAAGGTTCAAACTTCATTCTCTCATTCCCCACTCATCTTAACTAATCCATCCTCTTCAATGATACCCTACCTCGATCATAATTAGGAGGGTGGAATCTATCCTAATTCTACCTCAATATAATAAAATAGTATTTATACCATATAATTAAATAATCATAATAAATTTTTGTAACTAAATAAACTAAATACTCATGATCATAATGTACCATAATAGAGTATGAAAAACTAAAAACAAGTTAGTGATCATGATCATAAGTAATAAATAACCATGAAAAAATATGCATATTAATAATCCAAACACTTAACACATTAATTTAACAAATCATTAACCACAAAATCCATAAATTAATAGATTAATGAGTCTAGAGGAAAATCAAGATGTAAAAATATATAAGTTGCCACTTCCTATGGCCTTGATGATAACCCTAAACATGTTGAAATTGATGATGCTTCCTAGTTATGGGAATTATTTTCCTTTGATTGTGATGCTTAGTAGGGGAACTCAGAGGATATTTACATGTATGACATCCTTCACTTTGAATAATCAATTCAATAGGTGCATCCCAACATGGACTCTAAAAGAGGTGAATGGGGAAAGCATTAATATTCTGAATTCAATCTATCAATATGATTGATGGCCCAATATTTGAGAACCCTATATATTTCATGAATATTAGTCCATGCATGTACTATATTTTGGTCATAAACTAGGGTGTACTTCAGGAGACTATAGTACTACTTGGAGGCAACTCTAGATATATCCATAATCTTGTTCTATGACCCCATATAATATACCAAATCTTGATTAGTGTTGTACATGGACATACAGTTATATAACATGTTACCAAATAGATTAGCACATGGGAATACCTATAATTTAGCTAAAAATTTATGCAATCTTGACTTCCCCAGGGTTGCAAGCTCATCAAGGAACTTAGTCTCATCTTCATCATAATAAAAGGTAGGATTCTCTACAGCTTCAATTGCCATTAAAAATATTTTGTAATGCTAAAAATGGGTCAAGTCTGATTATAAGGTTATATCTAAATTTTTAGGATTGTGTTTGGGGTTGGAATATGATGAGGCTATGGTTGAGAGTTAGCATTTTCTTATCATATAATTTTGAGTGTGAGGGAAGTACTGAAATAATAAGAATGTACTAAAGGGAAAGATTATTGGGAGTATGGAGTGGTATACATAAGTTAGATCACTTTGATGAATTATAGGGATATATAAATATTTGATATATTGATGTTTTTTGGAGTCTCACCTTATGTGATTTCAATTTGAGTTGGTGGAATAATCTACCCTATCATTTCTTAATTTGGAATATATTTAGAAATTTGAAAATGCATACCTGGTTTAGATTTGATGATGGTGAGGGGACATTTATTAGTTGTCAAATTAGATATTAACTAGTAAAATTGATTAATGAAAGGCCATAGTATGCATACTCCTACTTTATCCCATTTGAAATGTTGGGTATCCCTTAGTTGGGTCAACTTTCATCTACTAGTTAGGTATTATCTCTATAGGCTATGCCAATTAGATGTAGCTAGGGTGTCACTTTTTTAGCCATTCATGTACTAAGGTTAACAACTTAGACTTACCAAGTACACATGGCTCTCCACTATTGGCTAATGGCTTAACCTATACATTTTTTCCCTCATCCAGACCATTCTAAACCAATTTTCACATTTGGAGAATGGAATCGACACATGGTGCTTTGTGATTGGTTGTGGGATTTGTTTATACTTTCCTTTTGAATCAATAGGTATGTTTTGTGCCCTATCTATAATTTTGTATATAAGGCTCATGTAGAAAATTATGGATATTCAATATATCCCAAGGATCTTACATATATATTTCCTCTAAGAGATTGAAAATTATGATAGGTTTCATGTAGTAGCTTATCATTTTTCAAGCTTCCCAAGGTTGTGATAACTCTAATGCCTCTACAAGAGTAAAAAGTCCAAAATGTTTGACATGATATTTTATCATTAATCTAGCTTTCCCATCTACCTAATAACTCTGATTCCTCTAGGATATTAACAAGTATAACATGCTCCATGTGGTAGATTCTCATTCATCAATATCTCCTAGGGATTTGAAAACTTTAATGCCTTTTAAAGATTAAGAAGTCTAACAGATTATGTGTTTTAGCTTATCATTTATTGAGATCTCTCAATGCTCTAATAGCTTTGATGCCTATAAAAGACTAAAAAGTATGTTAGGTTCCATGTGGTAGCTTGTCATTCATCAAGCTCTCTTTAGGATTTGATAACTTTGATGCCTCTAAGAGATTGATAATTCTGATAGGTTCCATGTGGTAACTTCTCATTAATCATTATCTTCTAAGGTTATAACCATTATAACACACTCAAAAGACTAGAAATTTAGATAAGTTATGCAAATAAACTTCTCATTTGTTAGGCTCTCCAATAATATTCACAAAAAATGACTAAGGAATTAAATGTGCCACACAATTAAATGAAAGATTACTTTTTTTCCAATGAAACTCCATGAAATTCCAAGTAAGAATTATGGGGTGATGTCATCTTAAGAAACCTGTATAATTTTAACTCTGTGAAACAACATATTTAGGACAAAATAATTTAAGAATGATAAACTCATCATAATCAAACACATAAGGGACAAATTATTATATAAAAATGCCATTTTAGGGATTTTTGTGATGACCATTCACTCACTATGAATGTTGAAAACACTTAGCTAATCAAGGTGAAATAAGGGTTTAAAGTTTTACATACTTTAGGACCAAGTACAAGTATTTTTTAGATCTATAAAATTTCTAAGTTGAGAGTTTTTAGAGGGTCCCATTTTCTTACAAAAAAGGGGGTTTGTGTTGGCCATAAAAAATGGTGACTTAATAGAGAAAATGCCACCCAACATTTACAACTTAGACTACAAACCTCCATTATTGACATGTGAGATAATAAAAATCCTTTTGATAAATATAGATAAAAAGAGAATGTTGAATTATACTTCCATAAACAACATATTTTTATTTAATTTATTCAAATGATCATTTTGTGCAAAATTGGTTCACTCTTTTTTACTATGACTTTGAATCCACTAGGCAAACTTAGACACATCTTAAGTACTCAGAGATTCTTTAAAGGTATTTTATTTACATAATTTGGCTAAGGAAAGGAAATATTAGTTATTGATCTACTTACAACCTAGCATATATATCCCTAAAAAATATGCCTTTTATCCCACTTTAGGCCTTGCTCTACTACCACCTAGGAATAGTTTAAGATATAATGATTTGCATAGTAGGTTCAAAGTTAGCTTAGTAAAATTAAGATTATAAATTGGTGAGAAGGGTTCCCTCCTTCTAGTGATATTTTTTATCACTCCCAAAATATGGTCGTAGGAAATACCTATGAGATTAGGTTCCTAGAATATAATGTTATAAATGAATAAGCAAGTTATAAATCTCTACATCTTTGGATTTATAACTTTACCATGAAGTTTGAGGTTTAATGGCTAAAATTTGAAGGAACTTCTCAATTTTGGACTCTCAACTTTTATGGTGCAATATCCAATAAAGGATTAGGCATTAGTATCAAACTGGTTGACCCACTAAGAAAAAAGTACATATCAGCTTATAGGTTACAATTTTCATGTACCAATAATAGAGCATAATATGAGGCACTAATTTTGGGGCTGAAATTGACTCTAAAACAAAATGTCAAGTAGTTACTAATATAAAAATATTCAAATCTAGTAATTATTCAAATTAGAAATAAATACCAGTGAAAATTATCATATCTTAAGAGATAAAAACACTAGGCTTGGAATTTGATTGAGTTATTTGATGCATTTAATATAGTAACTAATCTTATGGAATAGATTTTGGTTGCTGACTAAATGGATACTTCAGATACTAATATATCACCATTAAAAGAGTTTAAATTCATATGTTATCTATTTAAATCATACCTTACCCATTAGTTTCTAATAATGTATAGAAGTTTTAGGTGTATTATGATGATCAACATATTATCCAATTCAGGGTAATTTAAATCTTGAATCATTGATGATAAAGAAATTAATTATCTATGCCAAAAGGAATTGAGATAATAATAAGTCACCCAAATCAAATAAAATCATCTTCCTTTATGGATTGTTTCTTTGGAGAGATAATTTCATTTTTATCTCTAAGCCTAGTAGTAGAGGTAGTCTAATGTTAATGAATTTGAGTTCAATAAGGATAACTTGGGGGATGAGAGTGATCCAAACTATGTCAACATTTGTCATATGTTCACCATAGAAGAAATACAAATGGTGAAATATTTACTCATCTATTATAATATGTGATTGCATGGACCTATGAATAAATGAAGGTTTTCAATCCTAGTGTCATCACACATACAATCTCACTAAAGTGAAATCATAAGCCACTCATTCAAAGATAGAGACCAATCAATCCCATACTAAAACCACTCATTAAAAATGAAGTAGAGAAGCTGTTAAATGTTAATATAGTGCCCCTTATTAGACATTAAACTTGGGTTGACAACTTGGTTCTAGTTAGGAAAAATATTAGGGAGATTAGATTATGTGTTTATTTCAAGAACCTAAATATAGATTCTGGTAAATACAACAACCCTCTACCTTCCTTGGATGAGGTGATCCAAATAGTAAGTGGTTATAGAATGATGTCCTTCTTGGATGGTTTTTTCGGATATAACCAAGTGCTAGTAGAATATGAATATAACATAAAGACTTCATTTACCAGGAAGTAGGGTACTTATGCATACAAGATGATGCATTTTAGCATAATTAACATATGAGATATCTTTCAATAAGAAATGGACCATGAATTTCAATTTCTAATAAGTAAATACATAATAATTTATATGGATGATCTCATTATTTTCTCAAAGAATAAAAATAATCATATAGGGCATTTATAGTCAATATTTGAAAAATGAAAAAGGTTCGACATATCACTAAACCCAAAAAATAACATATTTGGTGTTACTTGGGAAAATTGTGGGGCACATAATCACCAAGTAAGGGACTACCATTGATCTAAGTTGAGTTCAATTGATTTCAAATATTGAGTCCCAAAATATCAATAAAGATCTCAAATATTTCTTTGGAAAGATAAATTTTATGAGGAAGTTTATCTTAGGTTTTGCATATATTGTTAGACTTCTTAATGTAATGCTTAATAAAAATGTCAAAGTGTAATGGAAACCAAAGTACTAAAATGTCTTTTTAAGACATCAAGGATTCCATATCTTAGGCTCTAGTGTTAATAATCTTGGAATTCAATAAAGAATTTTCCTTATATTTATTTTCTTAGGAGCACACAATTTATGTTCTGATTGCCTAGAATAAAGATGAAATTAAGCATCATACTGCATTTATGTGCACAAATTTAAAGGATGTATAGCTCAAGTACTCCATGATAGATAATAATATATTTCCTCTCGTTAAAGTGGTAAAGAAATTTAAGTATTAAATCTTTATAAATAAGACTATTTCCATTTTGTGAAACCCTGTTGTTAATCTCTATTTGTAATAGAATGAATAGGAAGAATTCAAAGGAAATTGGATGGAAAAATTATAGGAGTTTGAAATATAAATCAAGACTACCAAAATCATCAAAAGATAATACATGATTAAGATTAATATCAAACATAACCTATGTGTCACCATTGAGGAGGTCTATGAGACCCATGTATCTAGAGGATATTGGTATGTTGATATCATTCAATAATTACACATTGGTAATTATCCCATATAACTTAGTATAGAATAAAAGAGAGGATTGAGGATTAAATATTCTCACTACATGATCATAAATGGTATTATCTAGAGAATAAATTATGAAGGCATCTACCTAAAATGCATATCACTAGAATAAGCTCAAGAGATCCAAAAGAACACATACCAAAAGATAGGTAGTGGTCATCTATCTATAAAATCCATGGCACATATGATTCTCATAATGGGATACTATTGGTAAGCATTCATTAAATATGAAGATGCTCATGAAAGAACATGCCATGAATGTTAGGTCTTAGCAAAGAGAGAAGTACATATTGTAATGCCATTACAACCTATTATTAAAGGAATGTTATTTGCATAATGGGGCTTAGATTTCATTAGTTTCATCAACCTAAATTATTTATTTCACCATGAATTTGTGATCATAACCACAAATTACTACACTAGATGGACTGAAGTAGTGGTTATAAAACATTCTATAGCACTAGATGTAATAAATTTTATCGAGGAACATATCACAATTAGGTTTTGTACCCCCATTTCTTTAGTTTGTGATAATGCACCAACATTACAATTAGTTGAGTTCACTAAATAGGCCCATGAAAACCAAATCACCATCAATTAATCTGCTAATCATTACCCATAAGGAAATATATTGGATAAATAAACAAAGATGAACCTGATTAATGCCATAAAAAAGTCAATTAAAAACAAACCTAAAGAGTGGCATCATCTACTTAAATATGCACTATAGGTGGATCAAACAAGATATAAGTAGGCCCTCAAATATTCACTTTACCTACTAGTATATGGAAGACATCCATTATTCCTAATAATGATCAAATTTATAACATTTCGATTCATTTAAGAATACATGGAACCAACTGAGAAAGTGGAGTCCTAATTATTAGATATAATAGAGATGGATAATTCAAGGAATTAAACCTTGCTTAATTTTATTAAACATCAAGACTTATTCAAAAGGTGGTTCAACATAAGAGAAAATTTTTAAGTATCTAGAATATCTAATATGTTGGTTCTATGGGACAAATCCTATGAAAATAAAAGATGAATGATAATTTTAACCCCTTATATATCAAACCTTACTATATATTAGATATTTTGGGTAACAATGTATTGTATTCAAGGGACCTAAAAGTTAATGAACTGACATATCTAGTTAATAGGTAGTTTTTAGAAAACTACTTCATGGTTGTACCATCTATAGATGTCCTTGAGTAACAACAAGTGTTTTGGTAGAGGTAGAAGTATGTTAGATTTAATACTTTCATAGTTAGGTTTCTTGTTTTCTATAATTTTATTTCTTTAGATTAGTTTTATGGTTTCAAGATTAGCTTTTCCTAATTTCAACTTTTTCCTTTCCTTTAGTTTAAATCCTTTTTTTTTTATATTAGATGTATTTATTTTATGATAATTAGATTGAATTATCCTAGTATGACCAAAGTTATATCCAATTCACTACACTATCATGCATAATTTAATTTATATGGTAAATCCATGATGAGGGTCCCAAAAGAAAGAAAAAGTGTGGGAAGAACATAAAATAGAACGCAAAAAATAGTTTATTTTTAGGTTTTACACATTTATATATGATATTTTATAATTCACGTATACAATAAAAAAAATTAACCATGTCTATATCACAATTTAATACCTCTATCAGGTATGTAAATGTTTCTCTTGTTATTCCATAAAAATTTAGAAAGTTTTCCCATTTCCTTGTAACAAATACATTTCTCATGTTAATACTTGTTTAAGGTAATAACCATTGATGAAGATATAACTACCAGGAGCATTCTAGTAAATAATTTTTTCACAAATATCAAATCGCAATGGTTCCTATCTTCCATCTTCTACTCGTATTCTAAAAAAAAGATGACAAATTCATCCTAAAGAGTTATAAATAAAACTAAAATTAAATTAAAAGTGATAAAATAATTACATGATGAAATAATATCAATGTATCATGCATAATTAAAATTTACAAGGGAAGAAATGGATGAGGGATTGAAGGTATCTCTATCAAGGCTATGGATGTTTAATTGATAGTAGACCAATGCCTAACATGCACTAATTTTAATATGATTCAAATAAATGAGAATGAAACTTATAGTCTATTCTAAGTCCTTGTTAAAACCTGATGACCATATTTGGTCACCATGGAAGTTCAATTTCTACTTTAAAAGGGTATTCAATATTGATTTTAGGCTTCCAAGTTCAATAAAAGTTTGACAAAAATGACTAAGTATTTTACTTAGTATATTTTTAAAGAAGGCTTTAAGTCTTCATAAAAAGTGTTTGGGTATATTTTTGTGAAGATTGTTTATGAACACAACTTCTAAACACAAATGCCAAAGACAAAATAAGGGTCAGATCTTGTACTACATATCTAGTCTAAAATTTTATTCCAAACAAAAGTTTTGAAGACAATTTTCATGCATCAAATTTCATGCATAGAATCCCATGCCAAGAAAAAATGTTGAAGACTAAATGCCTTCAAAAATATTGTTCAAAGTTAAGGCTTGGAATAAAAATGGAGAAAAAAATTACAATGCCTATACTAAACAAAAATACTAAAGATTAAACTTATAAATACTAAGACTAACACCCAAGAAACATTCTAAAAGTAGGCATGCAAAGTGCATATCTTCAATCCTCTTACATTTTATTTTCATAAAAGTATTACACATTGAAGAGTTAAAGTTTCATGCCTTCATTAAATAATCATGACTTTTAGTCCTAATGTGCAAATTTTAACACACAACCTTTGTGAAAAATATAACCAAGTGATGGAATAATAAGTAGGTCTAGGTGCATAGGTCTCCCAAAATTCAAGAAGTGAAGAGAGAAGTACATGGGGAGTATTTCAAAATCATGAAGAACACACTCAAAATTCCTAACTATCTTTTTCTTTATTATTTAAGTACTTCCTCACACTCAAAGGTTTACCTTCAGTGTTAGATCATAGAATTTCACTTTTGTGCTCCCATGTTTCGTAAGCTATGATATAAATTATACACTATTTCTTTTGTTAACTAGTACAAGTTACACATATTAGGTGCATAAGTTTTGTAAGGCAAGGAGGGATTTTAAAACACTTACATATTTTTTCATCTTTCTTGGGATCCACATTTCAACATTATACAACCCCTAGCCTATTCAAAAATATTTCATGCCTTAGTCTTTTCTTCAAATTTTCATGGATACACATGTAAAAATTTCACATCCCAACCCTATTAAAAATTCCTTTCGGACTTAGATTTTATTCAAAGTTTCCCAAGTGAAAATGATGCTATCAAATTTCCAAAGTAATCAAATTAGTATGATGACACCACATGGTAAAATCCAAGCAGGGGATGGTCCATGTAGCTAAAAAAATATGTCAAAGTAGTAGGTTAGTGGAATCATGCCACATGACATAATCTTGATAATTCAACATCTTAGATCCATCTTCCAAGTTCTAATAAGCAAGGACCTTGGTGAGAAATAATAATACACATGGAAACTTCCTATGAGCCCATATTTACAAGGCAAAGTCAAAAGCTCAATTTCCTAAGTGAATAGATAAATTCCATGTGGTTTCTAGGTGGAGAAGTAAATTCCATGAAAATAGAGCCCAAATAAAAAATTATGAAGGCAAACTATTTTAGACTTAATCAAAATTCTAACTTTTCCCCATGCCACATGTCAATCTCTTAGAGTGTAGGAATTTTAAACTTCAACCAAAGGAAGTAGTTTGACACTTAGCCATTTTAAACTTTGAAAAAAATGGAGCATAGAGACTTTGAATAAAATAGAACACATATCCTTTAAGATTTCATCCAAAAATTTAATTCTCTAAAGTCCTAAGACCTTGAGAAGATGATAAGTGGAAACCTAATTTAAAAAGATTGTGGAAGCTTTGAGGCATTAAGGCTCAATAAAATATCAAACCCTCTAAGTTCATGAGTCCTAAGTGTGACAACACATGGTGAAATACTAGGGACCTGGTGTCATGGATCCATCCATTAAATTCAATCCTTCCAAGATCTCAAGTTCACAAGAAGCCACCACATGGAAATTTTTTGAATCTCTTGATTTAAATAGAGAAGCCACTAACCAAAATGAAAATCACCAAGATGATGAGATATTGTTGCATCAAATTTAAATAACCAAAATCTCATGGAGGCCAACTATATGCCAAGTGGTAAAATAATTTTCCATGTTATTAGATCTAATAGGGAAGAAATGAAGAAGGGAAGGGCTATCGAAGGGATGACTTGTGATACTGATGACATCATCAATACATTGGATTGAATTTTATGGCCCATATAATCATTGAAATTATTAAAAGTTGAGGACTAATTGTGTAATTAAATTAGCTCATAAAATCAATCACAAAGCGGCATCTCAACTTGAAAAAGAGTATAAAACTAGTGGGATTAATTGGAATATAAATATAATTATAATCCAAAGGTTAGAAGTAATTTTGGGGTCAATTAGATCATAAAGGATAAAGATAAATTATAGGCTTAAAGGACATGGAAAGTAGTTACACAATCATGGCTTGTCTTCTCCAAGGATATTTTAACTTCCTCTAACTACCTTATATAGTCATGATTTAAATTTTTAACTACCCTTATAGTGGGAAAGGCCAAATCAAACCCCACGCTCTAGATATTTTTCCTATTTAAGTAAGTAGACATATAATTTTAAACATCCTCAATCTAGGTATGGTGAATCATTTCCTGATAAACATTTGTATTTTACCTTTGAACGAAATATAAGTTGATTTCCATCTTTCTCAATACTACAAATAATGTATGCCCATGGTGGTTTGATTAATGTCTATGATAACAGTTGTAACTTTCTTTCATTTGTCATATCTTTTACCTTTTTTTAGGTTGTTAGTCATCTTAGTAGGTTATATGAAGTGGGTAACATGGTCCTACAATGGTTTAATGTGGAAAATGTTGAATATTATCTCCTCTAATACCTCTTGTTCATCTTTCTCAGCTAATGGTTTGACCATAACCTTCATATCAAAAAATTGATAACTAGAGACTCATGTTTAGTTATGAAATAGGTTTTAGTTCTTGTTCATGTTTTTAGTGAAGTATAAACATGTGGAGGATACCAAGTTTGGTGCATCACCTCCATGTTTTATTTTTTGTTTTGAGTTATCTCTCTCCCTTTTCCCTATCAAAGTAATAGGTTTAGTAGTAAAAGTTCAGGTAATATCATCAAGGGAGTTATCCTTATCTAGAGATTTACCTCAATAGGTAGGCCACCCATAAGCTAGAGGTGTCTCCATGTTATCCTTTGATGAGATCAAAATATGGATCATTATTGGCATAGTTTTTCCTTCATTTCATCTCTCCAAGGATATAATCTTATGCAAATCATAGACTTTTAGCTGACTGTAGCATGAAAAATAGATACTTTATCTCATTTATGTCAAAATAAAGATTGAGTTACTACTTTACCATTATACCTAAAAAGTAGCATATTTTAGTGTTTTAGTTTTTAATAATGCATAATAAAGATGGTAGAATATTTTTTTTAAAAAATTTCTAGTTTTGATTCTAATTGTCCAAAGATATGGACTTAATCGGTCTTTATCTACAAACTCTACATAATCTACGGACTCTCCTACTTCATAATCTGTGGACTTTATAGATGTTTAGCATTAGATAATATTAATCCAAATACAAAATATATAGGTCCATATTTATGGAATCTTTAGGTCCATATCTATAGACTCTATAGGTCCAAATTCAAATAAGTAAGAAAGTTTGTAGGCAGTCTAGAAAAGGATGATTGTTCTAGCTGGAGTCACATCAAGGAAATCTTTGACTTCTAGTTTAAAGGATTCAATTTTGATATAATTTGTACATAATTATAATTTAAAACTATTATAGGATATAAAAACTATCTCATAAATATAGTTGGATTTTTTAAAATCTTAATCTAAATATCCTATTTTGGGGATAGATAGATTGACTAAGTAGTTCTAATTTTTTGCATATTGTTTTTAGTCCAAAGTATTAGCATAAAACTATAATTTTTTTGTCTTAGAGAGGATGATTATTTATTATTTAATAAAGACACACTTTGAGTTTTAGACATATTTTAAACATTGCAGCTTTCATAATTTAATGCAATATTATTCTAGCTTTCAGTACTGAGTAGACTTCATTCTTGACTCTAAGAAGAGCAATGGCAGACTCTCCTTAGAACCAATAGTTTTTGTATGGTGTTGAATTGATTTTTAATTACTAGATAATCATAATATCCTAAATACTTTCATGCATTAATAATCTCAATTCAAGATTTACATTACAATAGCTATTTTCTTTTGGAGCAAGTGTGACGTAGTCTTAGTATTTATTTTGATTTACTATATAGGAGTGAGTTAGTTTTTAATTATCTTTCCAACTAAGTCTTTTACATTTCCAAGTAAGTGTGAATTAGATTTAGTTTTACATTTCCAAGAAAGTGTGAATTAGATTTAGTTTTACATTTCCAAGCAAATGTGAATTAGATTTAGATTTTAATTTCCAAGAAAGTGTAAAGTAAATAGTTAAAAAAATATATTTCATTATCAAGAGTTAAAATAAAATCACCAGATACCCCCAAATACTAGTCTATAGATCTACTATCATAAGCCTTACTCCATACAACTTTAGACACTAGCCCTGGTTTGATAGACATCAATCTAAAGGATTGATTAAATGAAGATTAAAATGAAAATAATCATCCTTAGAACAAGGAAGGAATAAACAACCTTACTCAAAGGGTGAAAATTCAAGGTGATAATAGTTATGGCATAATTGGTGTGACAAATTCTCATTTATTAAGAGATTTTTGGTGTTGTCCTTTAATAAATTATCTTTTGAAGGCATTACCTCAAACATCAATGGTGAATATTAATGTCAAATATAATGGTTTAAGTATTAAAAGTTATTAAATATATCGAGGATCATTATTTAGGTTATATTATTGATCTTTCCCTTCTTTTTAAGTGATTAAATCACTTGGTGACTCTGATTCCAACTCTAGGTTTCAATAGACTGAGTTCATATGTTTTAATAAAGAGGGAGTTTTACTCCCATATGATTCATGACTACACATTAAAGGGTCCACCCATTGATGCCATTAAATTGAGGCAACCCTTTTGTATTGATCCAATACAATGATATCCCCCATAAGTTCTCAAAATCCTTCCATATTTTACCAGAGAAGATAAGACCACCACCATTGAGCATATCAAGGACATAGCCCATGTGTTCATAGTCTGCCATGTGCTTGAAGACAATATAGTTGTCCATATCCTCACTTTATCATTCAAAGGGAAGGCTCTATTTTATTATATAATTTTATAATTGGGATCCATTCATAAATAAAAAAAACTCATTGTGTTGACAGTTTAAAGATAAGGCTGGCCACTTGTCCCTCATTGAGTGGATTACCACCATAAAAATAAAATCTCATGTTCTCCTCACTAATTTCAACTTGAATTTATAGAAAACTTGGGACTAAATAACAACCTAGGTAAAACCCTCAACTCATACAACATTCTTATACTATTTAATAACTCTTGATTATGAAATTGAAGTCATGATCTAATAACTAAGTGGAGTTTCCTTTCAAAACACCTATGATCTTATTTTATAGTATAAAAATGTCTCATTAATGTTATAAAAATCAAACCCATGCATCTAGTACCCCTATTTCCTAATCCCCTATCCTATAAGACCATTTCATTCTCTATTCTTGTAATGGATAGACAACCAATCCCATCTGTAGTCACTCCTAGTGAGTTACAATAAGTTTAAAGCCTCATCTAAATCATTTGGAATGAGATAGTGGAATTTAGTAAGAAGTAATTACAAAAAAAACAACCCTATCATCCTTTAATATAGCTTATCAACCTTATAGGTATCCCCTCCAAGGAACTACACAACTCCAATCTTAAATCTCATATCCTAGGCCATTTAATGTGTAGAATATTATTTCTATAGTCACTCCTACATCTATCATGGTTCAACATGAATTATAACTTTAGAGGGAATGAGTTGAGTTGGCCCCATAAGTATAAAAAGAGAATAAATAAACATAGTTTGACCCCCTTCTCTTAAATTGGGAAGGTTTTGATTTTGGGAGAATGTATATTAATGAGGGAGTAGCCTTGGAATCTTACTTTTTTCATGCAAAGGAGTACTCCATTATGAACAAAATGGGGTCATAATCCATTAAAAAGTACATTTCTAGCTTTGAGGCTTTTAATCTTGTTGATGAGGTTAAGGATCAAAGCACATTAAAATATAATAGAATTATTGGTGAGATAAAGGAAAATGTTGTGATCATCCAATCTAGGAGGTTTTCATGTTTCAAGAGTGCTTCTTTTAGTCCAAATCCCATTCATGACTAGACCATAATGCTCTGTATTCCTTTTTCACCATTTGAACTTTGTTCCCTCCCATCATCTCCATTTTCAAAGGAGGACCCATTGTATGGAAGGAAAGTTAAGCCCATCTTGATAAGGTGGAAGGTGTCTCAAGTGAGGAAAATGAGGAAAAAATAATTATTGGTGGTCCTCTTTACACCACCAAACTAGAGAAATTAGATATGTTACTAGAAGAAGATAAATATGATAAACTACAATAGTAGAACAATGAGTGAATTAAGAAGGTTGGAGAGGAATATGTTGGGACTGTCATCCTTTTTTATGAGTTTCCCCTTTAAGGGTGAACATAGTATCAAAAAGCAGCTTGCACTTCAAGAGGAGCATTCCAATCATCTTGAAAGTAGTCTACAGATACCAATAAGTGATGGGGAGTTCCAAGACTTGTTTAAGGTCCTAGAAGTAGGTTATGTTGTCCTTCAAGAGAAGTATAGTCTGAATAAGGCTAAGGAGTGCATCTTTGGAAAAAAATTTAATAAAAAAGAGTTTGGTTCAATTTGTATTTATTTTTTTGATATCTTTAGCATTGGATATCAATTCCTTGATGAACTAGTAGATATTAGCATCCTCCTAAAAGATAATGCAAGCCTATTTTTGTCTTACCCTCCCAAGAATAGACATTCATATCCTTTTGGGGATAATCCATCAAACATGCCTATTATATTTTCAAAAGGATGACATATCATATATTTGTCTCAGTTGAAGGCTAATAAAGAGGAGCCACTACCTATCATGTTCATTTTAGAACATTAATATGATCCTAAACATGTCTAAGATAAGTTTAAGCATACACTTTTGATCATTCATGATCCAAAAAGATGGAGGAAGTGTATAAGATTGATTTTGAAGGAGAAAAAGTTGTCAATACCAACATAAATTTTCCCATCTTCTATTTTCTCATGGATTCCATAAATCTTTTTTGTTACAAGAATCTAGTGGGAGAAATTATTCATCATGTTTAGGAAAAGGTTGATCAAGGTACACTTCAAGAACAACATGAAGTAAACTATGAACTACAAGAATAATTTATCTATATCAAAGATATGTTTTATTCAGTTAATTCACTTGAATGTGATCCAAGGAGGATGGAAATCAAAAATAAAGATGAGCCAATCAAGATGACACTCAAGTAGCAACTTATTCATAACCTCTGCCAACCACATGGAAAAGACCTGAGAGGATTATTCTTTTATTTGGGTGGTTTGAGGACCATGTGTTTAGTTTTCACATAGTATTTTAGATTATTTTTATTTCCTCAAAGTGTTGTTACACATTAGTTTATTTATTTTTATTTCTTCTAGGTGATTTGGCATGTTTGTTTATTTTTATCCTCTACTTTTGTTGTTCATTTGGAGGTAGATATCAGTTCAGTTTAGTATTTAGATTTAAGGTTGAGCAATTATAATAGGATTATTTTTTAGATGTGAAAATTTTGTATGCTAATATGACTCCATGCCCAATGGATTACTTAAAGGCTACTAGGATTATCAAGCAAGCAACGCATAGAGGTCACCAAGAATGCTGACAACTTTTTGTCACCATGGAAGATTAGTGTCTAATTTAGAATGGGCTTTCAAGATTGCTTTTAGGATTCCAAGTTCAATTAGAGTTAGGAAAAAATGAATAAGTATTTGACTTAGTGTGTTTTAAAATAAGGCTTTAGGTCTTCAAAAAAAGTTCTCAAGGAAAATTTTGTGAAGTTTGTTTTGAAACACAAATGCCAAAGGAAAAATAAGGGTTAGAGCTTGTGTTACAGAGCTTCTATGAACTTTTATTTCAAAAAAAAGTTTTAAAGACCATTTTCATGCATCAAAATTTGCACATGGAAGCCCATGACAAGAAAAATTCCAAAGATCAAATGCCTTTTAAAGGATTATTCAAAGTTAAGTCTTCAAGGAAAATGATTAAAACAATAAGAATGCCTATTTTGAACAAAAAATCTAAAGATTAAACATGTGAAGACTGAGACCAGTACCCAAGTAGAAACTCCTAAAGTAAGCCTATGAAATGTAGATATTCATTCCTATCACATGCTCCCTTTATAAAATTCTTGTGCACTGAAGTGTTAAGTTTCCATATCTTCATTGAATAACTAAAACTTTCAATCCTATTATTCATCCTTTAGCACACACCCTTTATGTAAAATACAACCAAATGATGGAATAATATGTAGGTATGGGTGTGCAACTCTCCCATAATTTAAACAACAAAGGTAGAAGTGTGTGGGGAGGATTTCTAAATCATGAAGAGCATGCTCAAAATTCTCAATCGTCTTGTGTGATATTATTTAGATACTTCCTTAAAATCAAAGTTTGAAGTCTAGTACTAGATCATAGAATTCCACTTATGTGATACCATTTTTTGTAGGCTACAATATAAAATATGCACCACTTCTTTCATTAAATGATATAAGTTATAAATATTAGGCACATAAGTCTATGTAGACAAGAAGGGATTTTAAAATATAGATGTTTCTTCAACTTTCTTTGATCCACATGTCATAATTCTATGGCCTTGAGCCTATTTAGAAATATTTCATGACTTAATCATTTATTTAACTTTATTTAGAGCCACATGTCAACATTATGTTTCCCTAGGCCTGTTTAAAAGTCCTTTAGGACTTAGCTTTTCTTCAAAGTTTCACTAGGTAAATTGATGTCATCAAAGTGCCAACATAAGTGGGTTAGTGGGATTATATCACATGGTGAAATCCTTATGACCCATAGCACTGAGATGATCAATGTAGCTATGAAAATATGTTGCATTAGGTTAGTGAGATTATTCCACATGGAATGATCTCAACAACTTGATGTCTCGAAGCTATCTGCTAATATAAAAGTAGCAAGGCCCTAGGGTGAATGAGAAGAAGACATGTGGTAACCTCCTAAGAGATCATATTTACAAGGAGAAGTCAAAATATTTAACACTGAAATGAATAGATATATGCTATGTGGTTTCCATGTGGAGAAGTAGAATCCACATCACATCAATAGAGTCCAAATAAAAAATTGAGAAGGCAAAGTATTTTATACTTAGTAAATTTTCCAACTTTTCTTGGCACCATGTATCAATATATTAGAGAGTGGGACTTTTAAAATTTAGGAAAGGGAAGTGGCTTGACACTTAGCCATTTTAGACCTTGAAAAAAATGAGCACAATGACTTTGGAAAAAATGGAACATGGATCCTTTAAGATTTCATCCAAAATTTCAATGCTCCAAAGTCTCAAGGTACCAAGAAGATGACAAGTGGTAATCCCAAAAAAAATGGATAATAAAATATATGATTCATTGAGGCTCAAGAAAACATCAAACCCTCTAAGGTCTTTAGTCCCTGAGATGATGCCATGTGGTCAAATATTGGTGACCCGATGTCATAGAGACATTCATCAAGTCTAAGCCTTATAAACTCTTGAAAACTTTTGTTCATGACTTTTTCCTGTTGAAACCTATGATTCTTTAAATTTTCAACTTTCATGAGATTTACACTTCACGTAATTTGGCATTTCAATTTTTTTGTAAAGTGTGACTTCCAAGTCTTCATAAATTTTGTCTGAAACTATGTCTTTGTAATTTTTGTTTAGAAACTTAGTCTTCGAAAACATTGATCAAAACTTTCGTTCATAAGATTTGGTCTTCAGAACTTTTACTTGTGAGGTGTTTTTGGAATTTTTATTCACAAGTTTTATTTTGTGTAGCCTTTTGATTTGCATTTTAGATATTAAAGGCATTATGATAATTATCTATCCCTATTCAAATAAATGTTTTGAAACCTAAATTTCAAAGGCATGCCACATGGCAAACCTAAATTTTACATAAAACTAATGACAAAGTGACATGTGTCCAAGGTTGCATCATGGCATGTCTCTAAATATATAGAAATTCTAAATGGAATACCCACCAAAGTAAGTGCAAAAGTTTGAATTGAATGAATAAAACAAGCTTGGAGATGTTCACTATTAATGAGACACAAACTAGAATTAAATTCTTATACTTAAAATCTATATTAGTAAATTCAAAATAGATATTATGCCTATTGGTTACTGTAGACACCTATATCTGGCCACCGATAACCTCCAACTAGGCTTTTGACCAATTTCCACCAAAATGCACAATTTGGCTTAAAAACACTAAAACACATTAAATGAGTTTAAATTGATATATTCAAGTTCCAATTTTGGCTAGAGTATCATTAAATGGGGAAATGTAATTTATGGGCCAACTAACTTTGATCAAATCATTGAGTCAAAATGCTTATTTTGCACTTGGGTGTTCTGGATTATTCTTTTCTATCAAATTTTTTGTATGAGACACATGCCTTTTTTATCTTATGTTAAAAACATCATAAATGGGATAATGGATCCAATGCATCTGACATTGACTTCCAATTCCAATACAATCAAATTTTAGACCAATAACAAGGCATTTTAATCAATTTGAGTCATTTGTGCATAAAGTGCTTAATCATGCTTAAGAGCTAATTAATCCAAATCAAGGCCTAATTAATAATTCCATGGAAACTTGTTAAAAACTTGTTTTTAGTAATGAATATTGAATATCTACATCATTAGGTGACCTCTTTTCTTGGGAAGACATCCCTAGGCCATAAATGACATAAATATCAAGATTATGGGTCTCCCATGCCTCTTTATTACCTCTCATTACTCATTAATGTCCCTTCTTCCAAATTCATGATGAGGATAATTATAGATTTTAAATACATAATTCAATTAATCCATGGCCACACATCTCAATCTTGAGATGGATGGTTATGGTTGATTCTAGTCATTCTTGAAAATCTATAAATAGAGAGGCCATGAACATCATTTTTAAGATTAATTTGTGCAAAGTTACCATGTCAAATTGATTCCAAGAGATCTCACATTCCAAAGTTATGATTCCAAAATATTAAGCCAAGCTAAGCCAAAGCCACAAGGTACCAAGGAGAATAGAAGATAGCCAAGCCTCCTTTGATGAAGACTTTATGAGCACAAGCCAAGCAAGCCACTACAAAAAGCATTTAGAACATCCAAGGAAGGTGAATGATTTTTGTTTTTCTTTACTTTTTTTTGTGCTTTTCATTTGTTTTTGTTATGAAGCTCACCCTAGTAACTAGGCCTAGAGATGTATGATAATTAGTGTGTTTTTATCAATTTATTTGCATTTTTGGACTAACATAATACTAATCACCTCTCTTGAGTCAAATTCCTAGTTCACATAATGGCATCCTTGGTGGAATGACACCCCATAAATTTGATCAAATATCACCTATAAGTAACATACTAACCATTGTCATGCAGGGTCTTAGAGTGTGGAAGCAAAAAAGGTAAAGATTTAAGTAAAAAGATTATTTTTTAGAGCTCATGGTTTTGTTCTTAAGACTATGTAATTCAAATCCCAACTTAGCTTGACTTAACCCAACTCACCCTGACTCAGATCCCAACTCAGCCTGACTTGACCAAACTCACCCCAACTTGGATCCCAACTTAGCCTGACTTGACCCAACTCACCCTGAATTAGATCCCATCTTGGCCTAACTTGACCCAATTCACCCTGACTCAAATCCCAAATTGGCCCGACTTGACCCAACTCACCTCGACTCAGATCTAAAATTTACCTAACTTGACCCAACTCACCTCGACTCAGATCTTAACTCATCTTGACTTGACCAAACTTATCTTGACTCAGATCCTAACTCAACCTAACTTGACCTAACTTACCCCAACTTAGATCCTAACTTAACCTAACTTGACCCAACTTGCCCTAACTCAGATCCCAACTTGGCCTAACTCAATGTAACCTCTTCGACTCAAATCTTAACTCAGCCTGACTTAACCTAACTCACCTCGACTAAGATCCCCACTTGGCCTAACTTGACCTAACTCACCTTGAATTAGATCCCATCTTGACTTGAATTGACCCAACTCAACCTAATTTATATCCCAACTCAGCTCAACTTGACCCAACTCACCCTGACATAGATCCTAACTCAACTTGACTTGACCCAGATCATCCTAACTCAGATCCTAACTTATCTCAACTTGACCCAACTCACCTTGACATAGATCCCAACTTGCCTCTACTTACATCCCAACTTAACCTGACTCACATCCCAACTCACCCCAACTTGGATCCCAACTTGGCCTAACTTGACCTAACTCACCCTAACTCATATCCCAACTCATCTTGAATTTACCCAAATCACCCTGACATAGATCCCAACTCAGCCTGACATGACCCAAATCTCCCTAACTCAGATCCTAACTCAGCCTGACTTGACCCAACTCACCCCAAATTAGATCCCAATTTTCTATAACTTAGATCCTAACTTGGCCTAACTGACCCAACTCACTTTGACTCAAATCCGAACTTAGCCTAACTTAACCCAACTCACCTTGACTCAAATCCCAATTGAGCCTAACTTAACCTAACTTACCCCAAATCAGATCCTAACTTGATTGTGTTAACCTGAGAGTTAACTTTCCTAAGTGAATTATTTCATATTTAAAAATGCTTCAAAGCTAAACCACTTTATAACATTTTTCATATAGGACTAACTTGGAAATTACTAAAATGTGTTTAAATAATCTTTTGTATGATTTAAAATTAACTAGGAACATTATTTTGATGCTTAATATAATATTTAGTTGCTTAAGTAAGTTTTTAGTATTAATTTCAAAATTTTACAATTTTAAGACCAAGGGGTCAAATGAACACCACCAAATCTTTCATTTGGGCTTAAAATTTAACACACTTGTCAATTTTGTTTTCATTGTTTCAATAAGCACTTTATTTTCACAAAATACAAGGATGTTGTGTGTATTCTTTTCTATTTGTCCCCTTTAGGGAACCCTTGGAATCAAAAGTGTTTTCCTTATTTGAAAATTTCTTAGTCCAAGGCATATAAATAATGTCATCTAAAGCACTCCCAAAAAACTCATAAAAGTATTGGGTAACCTTGACAATGACCCTAAAGTCTTTCTATTTTATGCTTTCTTTATTTCATGTAAACTTGGCTTATGAGGGAGATTTCATTACCTCTCAGGAGTTCTTTAAGGAAGCTTTGACCTAAGGTTTCACCTCCTAATATTGAATTCATTTGTTTCCATATTGGAGTTGCACATGGGACGTAGTGGCACTTTAGATATCACACTACACTGAGTGAATTACAAGATGTAGTGGTTTTTAAAAAGATTAGACCTTTTTGCAACAAGACAAGTGATACAAACCTAAAATCCATGATTTTTTTTTCATTATTTGAATTCAAAGTCATTGTGCAATGTATTCCCCTAAAACATTTGAAAACTTATAGATCTTAGACAAATCCCCACTTGCTGAAAAAGTATTGTTGGTGTAGGGTGTGCCTCAAGGTCCATGTCATAGTATTGTCATTTGAGAGAAGGGGGGTGTAAAAATCCTACTATATAATGCATATTTAATTTTTGATGAACACTTAAAATCCTCTCAAATGATGTATATTGATGGATTACAATAATACCAAGCAACCTTGTCAGTTTAGGATCTAAGAGTGATTAATTAGTTGGTTTTATCCTAGATTAATGTTTTGTTTAGAGTCAAAACATGGTGTAAATAAATGATGCAAACCAAACACATGGTCTTCATTTTATTTTTAATAAAGAGGTGTTATGTTTCCCATGTGAAATCATCAATTTATCTTGTTTAAATTTTATCAAAACTTGGAGTCATATCATCCACTTTGGCGTAGTTATGCTACCCAATTGAGTCTAAAACTTTTCCAAAGTTGTTTATGTCCTTCATTTATAATCTAAATTCAAAATTTCACCTTTATAAGTTCATAGGATTGATGTGTTATGTGGGTTCACAATTTTTAATAAACTTGAGGGAACTTAGATTCAATTTCCAATTTGGGTTGAAGGTTGTTTAAGACTCATGATCATTATCATTACTTGATAGACTTAATTCATTTCACGCTAAACACTTGCACATTGAGTCTATGCACCAAAACATTTTGAATCAAGAAAGTTAGTGTTATGCTATCAAATTTTTAAAAAATTATCTTTTCCTTAGAGAGTTTTTGAAACAAGCATTTTGTAACATCTTTTGGGTAGTCTAGCACTATTACACTACCCAAAACATTTTAGATATTATTTCATAGGCCCTCTTACATAGAGTTCAAATGTGTTCCTACATTTTTCAAACCAATCTAAGTATAATTTTGTGAACCTTTGTCTAGCACAGTTACACCATTCACTTTTGTCTAGCTTATTTGTCAAAATAACCAAGTTTTATACCATTAGTTATGAGAAAATAAACTATCTCTAAAGTACCTTTTGTTTCATACCTTATACCTATTTGATTGAGTCTATGTCTAGGAATCAAATGCCTAATGTTTGTTATAAGTGTTTCAAATATTTTAGATTAAAAATTTCATCTATTTTCAAAGTCTTGATTTTGATGCCCTTTGGCCAAGAGTCCTAGCACATGCCTTGTTTAAGCCTAGATTTTGACACCGCATTTGGCCAAAAGACCTAACAACTTTTAATTTCCTAAATTAGACTGATTTTAAACACTTTTACCTTAGTATTTAGAATTTTTATTTTTGGTTCATTTACATAATATTTTTGTGTAAGATGTGTAACTTTAGACACTTAACATTAGCTTGTGTTATCATAAATCTTTGCATAAACTGTTTGATCCTTTTGACAAATCTAGACCAAGTTTAAACATCATATTTTTAGATATTGTCCTTTTAGATTTTGTAAAAATCTCTTCCCTTTCTATCACAAAGCATTTATTATGGATTTGAACATGTATTCCTACACTCGTAGTGGACTCATGTATAATCTAAGGACTAGTAATATGGTTTCATAAGAAGAAATGGTGTAGGATCCCTACATGGATGATATTACATATGAGATGGATCTTTATCCCTATTATAATAATCAATTAGGGGTATAAATACAAGATCCATTAGATAAATATTTGGTTAATACACCACCTTATTTAAAACAAGACCAAGAACAAACTGCATAATACCTAGATACAATACTCACAACTAACGAACTAGTTCCTCAATAGTCATTCTCTACTAATATGCCTTCCACGTATGATCTATTTTTGTTTGAGCATTATTTTTTGGAGAAAGAAGATGATATTTTAGTTTGAGCCATAGAGGTAGGGGCCAATTTTCCATTAGACTTCCCTCATGATAATTTACCAAGCCTAGTAAGAATGCTCCACAACATAATTTATGATCAACAGGCTTCTTCTAGAAATCCTTTGGCTCTAGTCCAAACAATGTATCAGGACCCTAATATGCCTAATAAATGAAAAACCTCATGGAAGACCACTTTACCCAAATACAAATGGCATATGAAACCTACCTAAATCTAGCATGTAGTTTCAATCAAATGACCATGGTGAGAAAACCTCTTATTGACTTAGTTCTTTCAACAGGAGTTTTGATAGAGTTAACTAGTCAAGATAATCAAATTTTAGACCCATTTGTGCAAAATACTTTAGTATAAAACTTGATGCATATTCCCATTATTGAAAAAGTGTCTTTTGATTTGATGTATAATAATGAGAAAAATATAGTGGACAATGTATAAATAACACCCAATCCAAATCAAAGTGGTACTAACACACAAACAACTAGTCAACAATAGGTGACTATAGTTAATACCATGAGCAGACTATCATACCAAGGAGTAGGAGCTTTTGCATCCTGACCTCAACCAATTTCTTCATCAAGTATGCAACTAATAGGATTTGGTAGTCAACCAATAACTAATGTCATGCCTCAATATCCAAATGTGATGAATCCTACTTATCCTCAACAAGTGACGAGTAGGATTACACAATAGTAGGCATAATATAGTGTACCAATGCAATAGAGGCCAAATATATTTCCACCTTAACAAGGGGAAACTAATGTTCTACTCATCACGTAGTGATAAATATGCCTCCTCAGTCGTAAACTAGTGTACCAATCTAAAACTAACTGTTGACTAGATAACAATGTGTAAATACTGGCTAGTGACAGATGTCAAATAATCAACATGATTTCACTTCCCAATAAGGATTCATGAATTAAGGAGGCTCCCATGTTTTTTAAGTACCTACTAGACAAAAATTGGTTCAAAATGTGCCACAAGTTTAGAGATAAGGTCTTGGTCCACAAGTTCCCACTCAATAGTAAGTTTTTATTAGTTGACAACATGTCCCTTTTCAACCATAGTAGGCACAATATATTTATATCCCTCCATTCCAACCATAAAATCCTCCAATTCAAACCTTCATATCTAACCCAAACCAAAATATCACACAACTAAATATGCAATTACAAGTACATCCTAATCCATGTATGCATATTCCTAGTCCATTTCCTAACCAAACCAATATACCCCAATAGATATCTCCATCATACCCTGGTCAAAGTGTCCCACTTCTAACCTCCCAACCATCTACCCAAACTAATATTCTCCCTCAAACTAATGTTCCTTCTAGTTTCCTATCCTAAGAATTACAATAGATGAAGGATGTAATTGTTGCCATTTAGGCTAGGAAATAGACTAAAAAATTTAAGTTGGATGACATGTGTTCTTATCCATTCAACATGGAGTACTTGTAAATACTATTTCCTTTAGGATATGAACCACCAAAATTTGACAAATACAACATTAAAGGTGACCATAAGGCCCATTTACCCGAGTTCTTTGTTGCATGTAACTAGTGTCATATATCAATATATACCTTTTGTTGTTGTTTCCAAGGAGATTGGCTAGACAAGCCTTGGATTGTTTTTTAAAGTTTTCTAAGAATTCAGTAAGAGATTTTGATGATCTTTCTAATAAGTTTGTGTAACACTTTTCCTATAATCTTGAACATGAGATTTCATTGGTTGACTTAACACAAACAAAACAAAAGGCTGGTGAGAGTTTTGTAAGTTATCTATAGCAATGGAGAGCCCTTATAAGCTAATTCACCCATAGTTTACTAGTTTTAAAATTAGATGTTGTGTTTACTAAAAATTTACATAGTGAGATAGCTTATCATCTGAAACTACAATATGCACATAATTTCAAAGAGATCATTGACAAAGGCTTGTTGATTGAGTGAGCCCTTATTAATAAAAGGATCATCAAACTTACATCAACTAATTAGAATCAAAGCATTAATCATGGAAATGGCCAAAACCAAAATCCAATCCAAGTGCAAGCATCAAAACCAGCATAGGCCAATAACCATGATAGAATAAAGCAATTCAATCGTAATAAGAATGTTGTACATAATGGAGTAATCAAGTCATGTCATGTCCAAATAGTGTAAACATCATCTATACCACCTTTTCAACTTACTCCTACGTAATAGGCTCTCCAACCAATGTCTCAAGCATAACAACCAAGACCCATGCAATAAATGTAGAAACCTTTACCATTAATAACCCCTCTTCCAAAGAGAACTATGCTTATACATCATGTCTTTAGTGACCTAGGAGAGCCTATTGAGTCTGTATTTCACAAACTTGCTACTCCTAATCTAATTAGTTAGCCTATACCAAAGCATTATCCACAAGGCATTCATTATCCTAATTGGTACCATGAAAATGAATTCTATGAATATCATTGTTTCAACGAGCATAATGTATGAAGATGTGTGAAAATCAAGAATTTGATTGAGAATATGTTGGAGAATGGATAGATAACGTTGGATAATAGTGCTTCCACCTCCAATCAAACTCTTAGGATTTATCAAAACCCCTTTCCCCAACATAGCACATAGTAGAAATATAACAATTAGCAACAACAACAACAACAACAACAGAAACAACACCAACCAATGCAATAATAAAATCAATAGTATCAATATCAAAGGCCAAACTAGCAAATTTAGAAAAATCAACAACAAAACCCACAACATAAAAATAATGGATAAAACTAAGGCTAGAACAAAACAACCAACAAACCTACCATGTAGTTGCACATGAACACAATAGGGTTGTATTTCATATTATATGGGGCAACGTAATATCATCTCCACTAATCCTAGACCAAGAACTAATCAATATAGACCATTGCTAAATAATATAACTCAACCAAATTACATGGATAATCCTTCTTTGACCTGAGACTACACATAGACAAACTAGCAAATTAGGACTCCTACTTTTGGACCATATACCGATAACTCACCCTTACCATGACCACATACAAGTGCACCAACAATCAAGACTTGTCTTATCTGGTCCCAAACCATTCTCAATATTAGCAAGTATTTATGGTCTAACATCTAATCCCAATTGTATAATCACAAATCAGAGGTCAAAGATTACTATCCTAGGTCCACAACCATCTTTCACTTTGCCTGTTATCCAACCAACCATTTAGCCTTGAAATAATCCATTCACTATTGACGAAGATAAAAAGTTTGATATTGTGGAACAATTGCAGAAGATACCAACACAAATTTCTATTTTAGATTTTCTATGAATGTCAACAATCTACAAGAACATTTTGAATGAGTTTTTAACCTAATCCACTAGTGCTAGTGACATATCCCTTGATAAATTTCAATCTTTGGTTGTACACCTAGCTCTAACCCAACAAGTCACATTCAACCAAAGTGATATGTCTTCTCTTAGCCTACTCCATAATAATCCAATATACATAGAAGTTTATATAAAGTGGCATAAAGTGAATCATGTCCTTATAGACAATGGATCAAGACTCAACATAGTGTCTCTAAAGCTCATCAAGCTTCTTGGGTACACAATGGCAGATCTCTATCTAGAAATGATAAATATCAAAGCCTATGATAATCAAGAAATAGAATCACAAGGCACCATTAGTTTACCAATTATCATTGGGCCTTTAACCCATGATACATTTTTCCATGTGCTTGATCTTGAGTTATCATATAATATGCTTCTAGGTAGGCATTGGTTACATAAGATTTATGTGGTCCCATTAATGTTGCACCAATGTATCAGGTTCTCCCACTCAGGGATGGAAGTGAATATTCCAAGAGATTTACACCCATATGAAAACTACAAATATCTTGATGCCAAGTTTCAAAGCTATAATTACCAATATGACATGAATATAAGTTATAAGGAGGATAAAGGAAAGACTATAATCATTGATCCTCTATATGATAATTTCATCGATCCTAATACCTTGGATTCTCTTTCCTGCATCCCACCTCCTAAAGCTTCCAATCGTTTTACCATTTCAGATAATGGCCCAGGGGAGTATGTGACCATGATACCTTACATATTGCCAATATTATTTAGAATATAAAGACCTTTGGGTAACCTAAAAATACACCACACATGCATTGGTAACAAAAGAACAAATATAAGGGACCTACCATGTTTGTACCAGTATCTGGACTAGAACTAGCCCCTCTTGAAGGGGATGAATCATGGTTGTATAATGACAACCAAGATGATTTTTTTATAAAAGTGCAAAGTATCGTATTCCTAATAGGATCATTGAGTATCAATATTATGAAGAAAGAAGCCTTGAAATGAATCAATAAGGAACCATTGATCCAATTTCCATGATTAAGTACAAAAGACCCAATGTACTTGGATTTAAACCAGTTGGGTGTGGACCCACATATCCTATTCAAGTTCCATCACTGGTGGCTAGTGTTGATGATGCTAATAGTGAACTAAAGTCTAATCATAGCCTCACCTTTGATGACCTAGATGAGACTAACCTATTTGATGACATTTCCATATGTAATCTTACCCCAATCATTTGTCACAACCCATTATCATTATACTATCCCCAACTGATAGATTGGGACCAATAAGAATCTAATTTGCTAATTGATGAGTTTTAGAATGATGAGTAATTATGTGAATTTTTAGGCCTTAGAGATAATGTTCCATTGGGAGATCATAATCAATATATTCAATTAAATTATAGCTTGAAGCTTATTTTGGAGAGTAGGTGAACACCCTTTGAGGTATTTTTTGACCAAGGAAAAATTAAAGATAAAGGCTAGTCTAGTGGTGAAGACCTATTTTAGGTGTCGTTAGATGGGGGTGTTAATTCTTCTTCAAATTTAGACCAGGATATAACCAATGATGAACTTACCTATGGATTTGAGTTTATTTTTGTGCAAGTATTTGATGGAATTCTTCAAGAATTTTCAATTTTTTTATCACATGGCTAGATCTCCCATTAGTGGACTCAAATTCATCATGCCTAGGAGATGTTGAAGAGCAAGTCCTAATAGAGGACAATGATATAGTCCAATAGTTCAAGTCTTTACCTATTATCCTAGAAGATGGTTCAACCCTTATAGTCAAAGATATAATAAAGGTAACTATCAAGACTCCATCGGACTTGAAATGGATAAAATTAGGTTCATCTCTCACTGAGGAGGAACGTGATGTCTTTATAGCTTTATTGAGAGAATTTTTAGGTATCTTTGCATGGGCTTATTCTAACATAATAGGTTTGGACCCGACCTTGATTTTACACCACCTTGTGGTTAATCTTGATGCCAAATTGGTGAAATAAAGATATGGAGATGCGTCCTCATATTGCTATCTTGGTAAAGAAAGAGTTGGAAAAACTCTTAGAAGTAAGGTGTATTTGGTCCATTGACTACTAGAATGGATATCTAGTGTTGTACCTATTAGAAAAAATCCTAAAGGAATCAAAATCTATACTAATTTTTGAGACATAAAAAAATCTTTTCCTAAGTATGACTTTCCATTGCTTAATATTGACATGATCATCAAATCCATGGTAGATTATGAAATTCTTCCACTCATGGATGGCTTTTCAGGATACAACTAGATCAGAATAACACTAGAAGACCAACATAAAACAACATTCACCACTCCATGGGGAATAGTTTATTATTAGGTAATTATATTTGGTCTTAATAAGGCTAGAGCTACATATCAAATTTCCATGAATATCATATTCCATGATATGATGCATGATATTTTTGAATACTATGTCGATGACATATTAGGAAAATCCAAACTAGGGCCAACCATCTAGTAGTGTTACATAGGATATTTACAATATTTTGGGAGTATAAATTTAGACTCAATCAAAATAAATGTATGTTTGGAGTAAACTTAGGAAATTTTATTGGATTCATTATGTCTCATATGGGCACTGAAGTTGATTTGGCTAAAGTCTATGCTATAATTGAGATGCCACTACTAACCAATTTGAAGCAAGTCCATAGTTTGTAGGGAATGATCTAGTCAATTTGATGCTTCATCTCTTAGTTAGCAGATATGTTTCATCCATTTACACATATTTTGAAGAAGGGAGTTTAATTTCAATTGGATGACCACTACTAAATAGATTTTTAATAACTTAAGGACTATCTAGTTAATCCACTTATTTTTTCACCTCCTATGCCAAGAAGGCCATTCTTATTGTATCTAAAAGCTACCGATAATGCCTTGGGGGCACTTTTGGTTAAACATAATAACAATGGAAAAGGGCATGCAATATACTACTTAAGATATACCTTGGTTGCATATGAACATAACTATGCACCTATTGAAATAACTTATCTATCCATGGTCTTCACAGCTAAAAAACTATGCCATTACATGTTGAACAATAAGACCATGATCATTTCAAAAGTAGATCCACTCAAGTATCTACTATATAAAAAAGATTTACAAGGTATAATGGCTAAATGAATCATGCTTCTTAGTGAGTTTGACATAGAGTATGTCAATCAAAAGGTAATCAAAGGATAAGTCCTTACAAATAAACTTACTAAAGCACCACTTATAGACATAAAGCCACTCACATTTCATTTTCTTGATGAATCCATAATGACCATCATTGACACACCTCTTTGGGAGTATAAATATAAGATATATTTTGATGATTCATTTACTTTACATGGAATGGGGGTAGGTCTCTTATTTATTACACCATAAGGGGATCTAATCCCTATATCATTCAAGAACAATTTTTCTTGTAAAAATAACATGGCTAAATATGAAGCACTTATCATAGGACTTTGACAAGCACTAAAATGGAATATATCTCATCTAAAGGTTCATGGGCATTCTCAATTAATCATCAATTAGGTCATAGACCATTTTTAGACCAAAGATGACAAGTTAGTTCCATATAAGGCTGTGGTTGATACCCTAAAGCAATAAATTGCAAATATCCAATTTGAGCATATACCAAGGGATAATAATAGAACTATAGATTCCATGGCTACTATTGGCTCTGTGATTCGACAAATAGACAATGCTAGATAATATTAGTTCCTTGTTGAGAATTTGTGTGCACCAGCTCATGAACTTTCAATCATTACAATGATTTGTGATATTATTGGTCCTAATTCTATCTAGTAATCAGACCTTCAAAACTATCTTCATGACCAAGTTATACCACCTAACCTATCTCAAAAATATACCAAATCCTTTATTCATGATTCCACTTGTTATACTCTATTGGATCCACCCTTTACCAAAATAATTTTGATGGAACCCTACTTCATTATTTAAATTTGGTAGAGTCTAAACTAGCATTAAGAGAAGTTCATGAAAGAGTATGTGGAGATAATTATATTGGGATAGCCCTATCCAAAAATCTCTTGCATATTGATTATTATTGGCCCATGATGGATGTAGATGTAGCTGCATATGTAAATAAGTGTAACAAATGTCAATGACATGCTAATCTAATTTATACCTCAACACAAAATCTAAAACTGATGTTGACACCATGGGCATTTGCTACATGGGGACTTTACCTCATTGGGAATATCAACCCCACTTCATCTGATAACCATAAACATATCTTTACTACCAATGAGTATTTCACTAAGTGGGTTAAAGCTATATCCCTCACTTATGTGACTGAAAGCAAATTTCCAAATTTATCTTTAACCATCTCATTTGCCACTATGGTATCCCCTCTAACATTATATCTGATAATGGAGGATCATTAAAGAACAAGGATGTATACCAGCTATGTATCAAATATAACATCACACAACATTTTTCTATAGCATATTATCCTCAAGGTAATAGCCAAGCTAAAGCATCAAACAAAACCATTGTTAATATTCTCAAAAAAATTGTCAATGATGTTGGTCATGATTAACATCTACATATATTCCCTACCCTTTGGACATATCGTACCAATCATCATACTCCTACAAGAGCCACTCCATACTCACTTATTTATGGTACTGAAGCCATCCTTCCCATTGAGGTCAAAATTCCTTCACTATGCATATCTTTTAAAGATGTCCTAAATGATCATGACTATTGAGTAGCTCACCTACAAGATCTTAACCTAATTGATGAAAAATGTACAGCTACACTCAATAATCTTTAGGCATATCATAACCAACTCAAAGGCCACTACAATTGACATCTCAAATATAGAAAATTTGAAATTGGTAATCTTGTTCTTAAATAAAACCAAAAGAATACCATGACTAAGAAGAAGCATAAAGGTAAATTCAAACCAAACTAGATAGGGCCTTTCATCATTACTATAGATTATGGATTAGGGGCATATAGGATTTCCACACTAGATGGAGATGAACTTATTGAGCCAATGAATATTATTCACCTCAAGCGGTACTATGCTTGAGTGCCAAGGTGTATTATCTATAAAGACCATTTTTATGGTGCCATTTTATCACTATTATTCTTTATACAAATATCATTCTTATCCATACTCTTAGACTTATACATTTTACCATTCTATTCTATCAATTAGATGTATTCTAAAGCCTAGCCTGTTTGACCTTGGTTTTTGACATTCATTATGAATTTTCAACACTAAGGAATCTGATCAATTTCATCAATTATTTCAAGTACTTCAGATAGAGATCATACTTTGTAGTATGATAGAAGTTTTAGTAGTAGCATCCTTCATTTTTGTTAATTTCTTATCACCAGTCTTACTAATAATTATAACTACATTTGGGAAAATTAGTATCATTGATCTATGACATTGTGTCCTAGTTATAGCCACCTATAGGTAAACTAGGAGCAACATTTATTTATTAAGACTTGATGTACCAACTTACCACTTCCTATGCCATACTATGCCTTTTTAGCACCTATGCCTATTTTGTTTGAATTGGCTACTACACTAGATGAATCTCTCCATTATAGGGTGGAACTATAGTGACTTGAGGTCCTACTTTGGGACTATGTATGTAGCACTTGATACTTGTTGAGGTCAATTCAGTCACACTTTCCACCACACTCTCACTATTTTGTGAGTAACCTAAGTTTGAATGCTCTCACCATTTTATGAGAAACCTAAGTTTGAACACTCTCACCATTTTGTGAGCTTGAACCATTTAGTGTCTCATCATTCTTGATTGAGTTGAGACACTTCCAAAATTCTAAAAACATTTGTAAAATCATTAGAAAAAACCAAAAATATTTGACCACTTATTTGACTTAAGGATTCTAGGAACCCTTACTAAGTTACAAGCAAACCACTTGTCACTTAGTTTCCCCATCCTTTTTGTCCTTTTCTCTCATGCACTTGCCATTTTGAAAGACCATTCCTCTTCTTCTATCACATCCATTCTATTTGTTTTCATCATTTATCACACTCTTCCTATTTCCTACGAGAACTACATTTGGCTTGAGGTTTTTTATTAGATATTACATCCATGGAATTATGTAGGTAGCATCCACTTGACTAGTGCATATGGAGACAGCTCAACCACCCCCTTATTTTTATTCTATTCCCCCATTTTGTTCATTTGTTATGTTATCACCTATTTTCTAGGGGCCATGTTTATATGGTTTCTATTACATTCTTTGTTTATTTATCTCTACTTATTTTGTTTATTTATCTACCTATTTGTTTGATTTCAACACTATTTTATTGATTTAGTTTATGTTTTTTCATTGGGTGATTTCTTGCCCACACATAGTCAACTCCATCCATATTTGTATGTTTACATTGTCATCATGGTTTCTATCATTGGTGTATTATTTTCTATAAAGTATTAGATTACAAGACATAGTCCTCATGCATATTTTGACCAAGTCCTCATGATGTTATACCATGATGCCTACTAATACATGTTACAAAAAACCTTAGCTTCATAAAGTCTATTCGATAATGGCAGCATCAACATCTCTTCGGCACCAACATCTTGATTTAATACCAATCATATCCCAAATAGAGTAATTAACCATGAAAGAATTTCAACCTTTATTAGTTTGAATGAGTATCTCCCTACTAGTAGGTTATTCTAATTCATCATTACCCTCTATGTTAAGTTATCATCATCCTCAACCAAGTTTATCATGTTTTTCATAATTGAGGTCCAATTATTATAACCACTTATGGGTAAATCATTGTACACCATCCCACCTACATTTCTTAATAATTATAACCACCTTTGGAAAAATCATTGTGTTCTCACCATTTTATTTTTTTTACTCATACAAGGGCACATTGTTATCTTTTTTATCTATCCTAACTAGGACAACTCCATTTTCTTGATGATTATAACCACTTTGGGGCAAATCATTATGGTATCATACCATGTTGCCACTATCGAGGTACAATGCTTATAACTACCTTTGGTCAAACCATTTTAAACCATCCCACTTGCATTCTTAGTGATTTTGACTACTTTTTCAAAATCATTATGTTTTCAACCCATCGTCTTTCCTTTCTTTGGTCTCCTCATTTTGCTTCTTATCGAGGGACCATTTGTCAACCTACTTGTGCCAACTATTCCCTCAAGGAAGCATCATACAGTTAGTTTATCATCATTACAGCTGTAGGCATACAAGACCTTTTCATTCTTTGAGAATACATTACTATGATTATAGCTTGAACACCTTCCCAAATAGGGGCAAACAGTAGACACCTAAATCTGGCCACTGATAACCTCCAACGAAGCTTTTGACCAATTTACACTAAAATGCATAATTTGGATTAAAAACACTAAAACACATTAAATGAGTTGAAATTGATTTATTCAAGTGCTAATTTTAGTTAGAGTATTATTAAATAGGGCAATGTAATTTATGGGCCAACTAACTTTGATCAAATCATTTAAAGTTAAAATGCCAATTTCGCACCTAGGTGCATTGGATTGCTCCTTTCTATCAAATTTCTTGTATAGGACACATGCCTTTTTTTATCTTGTGTTGAAAACATCATAAAAAATATAATGCATCCAATACATCTGACATTCACTTTCAATTCTAATCTAGTCAAATTTTTGACCAATAACAAGGCATTTTGATCAATTTGAGTAATTTGTGCACAAAGTGCTTAATCATATTTAAGAGCTAATTAATCCAAATCAAGGCCTAATTAATAATTCCAATAAAACTTGTTGAAAACTTGTTTTAGAAATGAATATTAAATATCTGCATCATCAGGTGACCTCATTTCTTGGGAACACATCCCCAGGCCATAAATGCCATAAATATCAGTATTATGGGTCTCCCATCCCTCATTAATGTCCCTTCTTACAAATTCATGATGAGGATAATTATGTATTTTAATTACATAATTAAATTAATCCATGACCACACATCTCAATCCTGAGATGGATGCTTATGGTTGATTTTGGTCATTCTTGAAAATATATAAATAGAGAGGCCATGAACATCATTTTAAAGCTTAATTTTTGAAAAGTTGCCATGTCAAATTGATTCCAAGAGCTCTCACATGCCAAAGTTATGATGAAAAAATATTTATCCAAGCCAAGCCAAAGCCACAAGGTGCCAAGGAGAAGAGGAAATATCCAAGCCTCCTTTGATGAGACTTCATGAGCACAAGCTGAGCAAAGGACTACAACAAGCATTTGGAGTGTTTAAGGAAGGTGAATGATTATTGTTTTTCTTTACTTTTTAGTTTCTTTTTTTCATTTGTGTTTGTTATTAAGCTAACCCTAGTAATTAGGCCTAGAGATGTATGTTAATTAGTGTGTTTTTATCAATTTATTTGCATTTTTGGACTAACATAATTCTAATAACCTCTCTTAAGTCAAATTCTTAGTTCATAGTTGCTAATGTGCTCAAACAAATTTTCCATCTAAAGATAATTTGAAGTAATAGCTATTTTCATTAAGTTGTGAATTACTTATAGTGAGATATAAAATAGTTGAATTGAATATGAGGATTATGAGAACATACAAATTAATAATGGTGTTGTCATCTAAGGTGTTTATATGATTATTTCCACCATTAAATTTCACTGTTAATGACTCAGTATTGTCTTCAATGAAATAGTGTTCAATAACAAATTTGCCAATTATATAGTTCTATGGGACATAATAGAGAATGTAGACACCCACTCACATGAGTAAAATTTAATGTCCAAGAATAATTAGATAAAAGTGGACTTATTACCACTAAAATTATAATAATTACACTTTATAATATCCAAGACCAAAGTGATGCACTCCATCTACTTACTTTGTGACTTATTATTCATAGGGAAGGTGACTGGTAGATTTATACACCACCTAAACCATAAGACAATTATAACTTGCATCTTATGGGATACTTTCCAAAGATACCTACTTATACCCATTATAGATATGACATTCAATGGACATATATTTAAATTATCTAAGAAAACAAGCATAATCAAAGACACATTAAGGAAATGGATTACTCCAAAAGACGTCATCACCCTAAAGTCCAAGGAACCTATGTTAATAGCTAATTTAAAGATGGGAAAATGCATTGGGATGGCCTCAATAAATATATTGTATGGTTACAATAATATTCACTTACTCCACCTATAATGGGTTCCATTTTTAGACCTATTGATGACCCTATAGCTCACTTTTTCCCTAAGAATGTAATCAATGATAGGTTTTAGGAACATATGTTTAATAAGGATAAAACACCAATAGATGAGACTTATACATGATGTCATATATGTTAGGTGTAGTTTTGGGCACCATTTAAATTCTTAATAAATCACTCTAGAGCCCATCCCTAGATTACATCAAGAATTGGTAATGTGACTTCTCTTTGTTCTTCCACATATATTAATACATGAGGAATATTGTCAGAAGAGTTAAGAATGTCTATCCCTAAGTGTGGAGGGAAATTTATAAAGAACCCCTGAAACAAGTATTTAAAAACATTAGGAAGACATTATATCAAAGGGGGATTATTGGTTATACCCTGACTATACTATGATCATGATGGAATGACACAAGATTTCCTCTTTAAGTCTCCCAAAATATGTCCAAGATAAATTCATAGATCAGGAAATTGCTTATCAGCTATGGTGGATTATAGATTTAGAAATGAAGAATAAACATGAGGTTAGATTCCATGGGTATTCCTTGATGATTAGTCAGATGTGATACACCCATAAGAAACATTTTAGGGAAGTCAATAAAACTAGATAATTTTCCTCATTGGCATCCTTAACACATAGAGATTGGGATCCTCATAGCCTTATCCAAAATCATATATTAGGCCTAGGCATCCCTTACAAACACAAAACTTATGAGCATGACTTTGTATTCATTATTACAAAGGATGACACTAGGTTATGGAAAGGGAAGGAGTGGATGGCTTGATATAATATCATTTAAGATACATCCAAAAGGATCTATAGATCATAATTACAAAGGCACATACTAGGCTTCCACCTCCTAGTGGATGGCCAACCATAGATTAATAGACTTATTAGCCTACCCAATAACATTTAAACTAAGTAACATCCTCCCAACCACCACCCATTATGATGACATATGTGAATCAGGATTAGTTTTTGAAATAATCACTTATTACATCAAGTTCCTTACAATAAGGGCCTTCCCAAACTTCACCACTAATTTTAATCAAGGTTGTCAAGCAAGAGCAAGAGTTGGAAGAAATAGACACTACTACAAATTCTTTAGTATGAGAAAAAGAACCAATTTTTAGTGATTCATCTAAATCTAAGGATATAGGTCTTCCCATTGCTTCCTTGTTTCCTATTACCACAAGTGTAAACATTGTACCTTCTACCACTCACGAGACTCCTCCCTTAGTTAAAAATACAACAATCCATTACAATAAGAAAGAAAGAGTCCCTAGAGACCCTCTTCCATTATTAGAGTCTCCTACAAGTTCAACTATGGAGGCATCATCAAATGAGCTTGAGACTAAGGATGAGTATGCCTAATTGAAAAGGGTTAATATCTTAAGTCTCAAGGGATGAAATCAAAAACACCAATGGAGTGTGACAAATCAGATGAGGTCACCATTACTCTAGCCACTAAATTTTAAAATTTTAGGGTCCTATTATTTATTTAATTCCAATGGTTACTATTGTCCTTATTGATTATTTGGACACTTCCATGTCTAAATGGACATTGGAGTGACTTCTTATAAATAATGCAAGTTAAGCCTAAAAATCACTGGAATGTTATGATTCATCAATGCACATCATGTGCATATTCTAATCATGTTAATGTATCCTTAACTAGGGTAATACACTATATGAAATCATCATCTTCCTCTAATTCATATTAGGTGAAGTTGTAACCTAAAAAATTGACCTTTTCAACCATGTGTGAGGGAAAACTTATCAAAATTTATAAATGGAAATTAACTTGATCATGATTACTTAATTGGTTAAAACCAATTAAATCATTGGTTAAAATCCTATAGCTAATTAATCTTTGAATTTATCTTTTAAATAATTCATAAATCCATATCAACAAAATCAACATGACATCACACAAATATATGAAATGATGTTGCCATCATGACATCATCTTTTTTGAGTTATCAAACACTCACAAAATATTAAACAAATATTTGTATTTGTGAGCCGTGCTTATTAACTAAAAATATTAATTACATGTCCCCTCCTTAACTCAACTAGGGTTAGCCAAAACTTAACTAGGGTAAGTTTAAACTCAACTGTAGTTAGTTCTAACCTAATTAAACCTGTGTTAGAGTTACTTTTAGAGGATATAAATACAAGGCCTCACCCATTGACCTAAAAAGCCTTTTATGTGCAATGTTATTATGATGAAATGCCTTCAACAAGCTCATTTTTATAGTGTTACCATTACCATTTTCTAATCCAATCCAAAGCCAAAAAACATTACCAAGGTCACAAGGAGAGGTAGACCAATGGATCATCATTGACAAAGATTTTTTTATCACACATCCAAGCACATCAATCCATTTCCAAATCATAACACTTGCTCTCATGAAAGATAAAATATCTTATCTTGCTTTCATTTGTTAGTTATTTATGTAGTTCTCTATCTCCTTGAGTGTCTAAGATAGTGGTGTAAGTTAATTAGTGTTTTTGTTTTTATTTGATTTCTTGACTAATATGATACTAATATCCCCTATTTACATTTCCTTATTCACATAATGGCATGTCCAATGGGATGAACACCCCACAAAGATATTCTTATGGCCTTTTAGAACCTATTAATAGAATTTTTTCATGCTAAATTTTTGATTTAATGACCAAATAAGTGAAGAATTTAAGTTCACAGATGTTACACAAAGACATGAAGTTTTGCACCTAGTAGCTGTAGTATACCTCTGTAGAGATGTGATATTGCAGATGTAATTTTACATGTAAGTTGTAGTTTTAATCTATGTAAATGCATTATTGAATTGATAGACTTTATTTTTCTTCATTATATGTGTTATTACCTTCAAAATTGATGGTATTGCATTTTCAATATGCCATTTTGCACTGACTAGATTTGTTTTATAGTTAACATGGAATTTTGACTTAGACATGTGGTATTGACCTCGTGAAGTGCCATTTTTAAATAATAGTTGTAGTTTTTCATGAAAGTGTGGTTTTGAGTTGTGTAAAAGAATTATTTTACTTTCAATATGTATTTTTAATCTACGTAAATGTAGTTTTGCATTAATAGTTTATTTTTTTGCTAAATTGTGATTTTGAACTAACAAGTGTGATTTTACAGACATGTAGTATTTATTTATGGAAATTTTGTATGACACTATGTGAAAAAGGTAGAAAACCTGAGAGCTAAAATTTAGTTGTTATTTTCTCATTTACTTTTTAGCTTCTAAGCAAGAAAACCCACTAACACTTTTTGAAGGCCAAAGAAAGAAGTTTTTTTCACCTTAAGTCTTTAAATCACATTTACAATTGGTGCTTAAAATCATCTTAGTCACTTTGTTTTATTTTTCAAATTTCATAAATCAAAAAACAAATCTAAGGGTATAAACTTCACCTCATACTTCAATTGGTTCTTTAAAACAAACACAAACATATATTAAGTGATCTTAAGATCTTTTATTTTTGTTTGTTATTTATTACTTATTTGTTTTTGTTTTTACAAACTAGACTTAGTGCGTATGATCCCCCTCCCCTTTAGGGAACTTGGATGACCAAAAGTGTTTCATTGATTACTTTTATCACTTAGTCCAAGAATATAAAAAATGTTGTAAAGGCACTACCCAAGATCTAAGTGACTTGGGTGATCTTAAAATGACCTTTAAAGTCCTACATTTATTTCATAAATCTTGGCTTGTGGGAGGGATTTCTTTAACTCCCCATAGGTTCTTAAGAGAACCATTGACCTGGTAATTCTTCTCCCGACATTGTTTTGACCCCACTCCATGGTGGGGTATAAAGATTAAGCTGTTGAATCATAGAAAAGTTAGTTTGAGTGGTTAAACTAACTCTATTAGAGATTGATGCCCTCAGAATAATGGCCTAATATAGACATCACACTACACTAAGAAATTGATGGATGTAGTGGTTGTAAAAATGATAAGACATTTTTACAACAAGCTAATTATCTTGGATCCAAATGAAGTGTTGTGACCTAGTGTTAATTACACATATGGGACCATTTATAATGTGAAAAATTATAATTTTTAGGCAAACCCCACTTGTCACAAAAATATTGAGAATGAAGGGTGAGTAACTGTAAGTTTCATGTCACCATACAATTTATTGAGACAAGAGGGTGCCTAAAAACCCTACTTTTGATTCACATCTAAGTTTCTTGGATTAACAAATTATTTCCTCTCAAGAAGGTGTATATAGACAAAATTTGAAAATACAAATCAACCTTATCAGTTTTTAGGAATATGATAATACACTTAGGTGTTTTTTTTAAATTTTCTTTTTTTAAATCTAAAACTATATTTATTTGTCAAATACACATCCAAAATACGTCATGATACAATTACATGTTTGCACACCATTTTTAGCTTAAATTAGTGTTATTCCATCTATTTGATGTCACCCTTTGTCTTAGTCATTTTTTTAAAACTTTTGTGTGTGTGTGTGTGTGTGTGTGACTTTTTTTAAAGGGGAGTGGTTATGATTCCTACTTAATTATAAATTTTGCCTTTGAGTTTTAAAACAAAAACATTTTTCATACCTTTTGAGTGAGATAACATCTTTATGTTGCTCTTATTGATTCAAAACCTTTGCCCTGTGTAAAATAGAGTTCCAAACCACATATGACTTTTTATCTATGTTTGATATCATTATTTTATCCATTTTGATCTATAATTTTACCCGTTTTAGGACCCAAGTCTTCTAAACCAAGTTTGAAATTATTATTTTGAATTTGAGATTCAAACATTGATTGGTTTATGTATATGCTTCACTTAAGTTTGGCTTAGATGTTTACATCTAACTTTTGAATTGTGAAACTTGGTTTATTAATTCAAAGATATTTTATTCCTTGATTTAATAAGTTATATACTTTTCATATGTCTTACATCTCTTTTGTTTCTTATAAATAAGGTCAAAACTCTCTCTCTCTAATACAACCTTAAGCAGGATTAGTTTACATTTAAGTCTTGCTCATCACTTAGGATTGAATGTTGTACTCCTCATTCTTATTTTTTTAAATTGGAATATACTTTACCAATTATTTTTATGCATATGATTAATGTCCAATGTATTTTACCAATGGTCAAGTTTGTGTTTAAATCTACATGCCTTGTTTGAGTCGAAGTGTTTTAAATTATTAAATTAATTACCTTGTCATTTTACCTCTATCTAGTTTGTTTCAAGTCTAGATTTGTGCCATGTTTCCAAAAACCTAACATTTTACTTAGTTTTTATATTTCATTTTAAGCCTATAATTTTTCCTTATTCCTAAAGACATAGAAACATTTTCTATTTTTAGACCTAGATTAGAGTTATTTGAAACACATTTTCCAAGATTGGCATTTGGATTTGTATTTCAAAAGTGACCATTTGTATGCAAGACATTAGACCTTGAGGACATTTTATATGAATTTTATCATGGAAAATTTTGGATGAGAACTCCATTTCTAGCACAAGTTTAAACTATTTAAAACAATATATTAAGTACCTATTCCTAGAATAATGCCACTTATAAATATATACCTAGACCAAGATCATTTTCACAGACCAAGACTTGCCACTTTGTAATAATTTCCAAACCTAGCCATAATAATTATCATATGTCAATATCAACCTTTTTTGGTCCAATTAAAATACTAAGTCATCCCTTTCAATGATAATAGTTCTGATCCCTTACCTATGCTAGTAACCCTCCTTTGGTTTGTGCTAGCAACTAAGATCCATAGTGCCCAAGCATTACCATTCCATGCCCTTATCCTTTGGTATACGTTAGTAAATAATCATAATAACACCCAAGGATCACCATTCTAGGACCTCATCCATTGGCTTGCATAAGCAACCAACCTTCATAGTGCCCATTTATTACTACTCTAAGACCTCCTCCTTGGTATACTCTAGTAACCAAGCTTCATAACACCATTTCATTATGAATCCAATCCCTTGTAATTTATCCTACATTATTAAGCAATATTTTTAGTACAATTTCATTACCATTCTAGGCCTTAAAATATAATAGCTTATTTATGCAATAAGGTTCTACAATTGTGACTAAATAGATCATAATTACCATCCCACACCCATAACCAATCTTTGTTGAGCCCATTGTAGATGAAATTATTTTTAAAGAGACTATTATTTAACCAAATGTCATTATTCATCCATTACAAACATTCTCCCACTTTATAAAATCTATGCTAGTCTTTGAACCATAATAGAACCAATCATTATCTCTCCAAGAGCCATCGTTCAAAGACCAAAATGTGGTCAAAACTAATATTTTACATCCCATTATAACCCAAGCCCAAGAAAACCAACCAGTACACTATGATTTTATTGAGACACCTATTTGTGATGAGTTAACTATGTTGAATCAGCCTTTGATGATTTCCCTATTTTTAAGGATCCTCACTTTGACAAGCCAATTTTTGTGGAGTTGCATGTTGGCCCTTTCCATTTACTTAAAGAGTATCACTCTAAAAAGCTAGTTTGTTTTGAGACATCCCTAATGATTATAATCACCTTTGGTAAAATAATTATCTTGACCATTTCCCTATTATTATTGAGCCTCACTTTAATGAGCTAGTCTATATGGAGTTGCTTGTTAACCATTTTATTTTTGTTGAGAAACCTCACTTTGACAAGCCAATCTTTGTGGAGTCCTTATTATTTGATCCTTTTTTGGAAGATCCCATTGTTCATACCTAATACATTACTCATACAATACTAAAACTTCAACATAACATCTTTGATGCAACACCAAATGAAGAATCAATGTTAAAGTCAAGTTATATTATTGAACCAATATCAGATTTAGCGTCAAAATTAGAATCAACATCAGTCTCAATATCATATTTAGAGTCTCTTGAGTTAGACTCAGCTTGAAAATTATAATACATTCATGGTTATTAAAACATTAGTTACACATGCCTTGTATATCAACTGGAATACATTCGTGGTCCTTCCATATTTTTTAGTATGGTCACTTTAGCATTGCCACAAGTTCTCATAGTATCTTCTATGAGGATTATGATTCTTCTTACCATTCCATTATCATTTAACATGCCATTAACCCTACCTAACCTAGCCATTATATTGGCATTCCACCTCCCATAAGTGTTTATTGGGATTGATGGAGTCACATCTTATTGAATTACATCCATAGAGACATATAAATTGCATAATATTAGGGGCACTAAGACCAAATTCATGTAGAAGAAAAACAATATCCTAGTGAAACATTTTAAGAGGTGCTAGGGGGTAATCAAAGTCCAAACTCTACATCTTTTAGTGAAACCTTTTTTTAGGTACTAAAAGACAATCAAATTGAAAATTCAATATTTCTTAGTGAAACCTTCATAGAGGCAATATGGGATAATCAAGACAAATTTATTGGTGAAAACCTCTTTGAGGTACCAATAGATGACCACAATAGTTTTTTGTTGCTTGATGAAGACATTATCAAGGATAACATCAATACAACTTCCATTCTATAACTTAATAAAATGGTAGCTAATCTCAATCCCAAAAAATACAAAAATTTTACGGTCCTATCGAAAGCATATTAAGATTTTTTTAGCCTTACCAAAACCAAAATAATGTCAAATCCATAATCAATAACATTTTGTGTGCTTGAAGATCCCAATCTTCATTTATTGCCTAATTATTATACATTCCATTATGATCCACCTCTTCATTACTAAATTAGACCTTTTATCCACTATATGTATTTAAAATTCCTTGACATAGTTTCCTTTACAGAGGCTACATAGACATCTTGTCTCAATTTTAGAGAAAATGGAATCACTCACAAATAAAGATCACAATAACATTATCAAAGTCTAAATCAGCAACATGTTCTTGATAGTGTAGTTATTCAAAAGGGGTATGGGCTATTAATTTACAAGATCAACTATTTTGGTTGTTTATCAAGATGTGCATCTCCACATCAATAAGAAAAATAGGACTTTTTACCTTACCTATCCATTTACCTTGCATTGCCATTTATGTTGCATTTTTCATTTTCCTTTCCATTGTTTTATACCTTTCTATCTGCCTTGATTTTCCTTTTGTCTTTCCTTATCATCCTTTTGTACCTTTACATACCTTTGAACTATAGTGACTTGAGGTCCATTTGGACTATGTAAGAAACACTCATTTTACATTGAGGTCATCTTGGTCACCCTTTTCCAATACTCTCACTATTTTGTGAGTAGCCTATTGATGCCTAAATGTGTACTGCATGTGCTCTTCATGTTCAAAGAACACTTCTCATTTTAGAATTTGAGGAATTCAAAGCATAAGTAGTAGGTTGTGGTAATTTGGTTACCTATGATGAAATAATGGTAGAGAAATCAAATTGTTCCATAATATCTATATTAGTTGGTGGTTGGGATCCATCGTGGCTAGAAAATATTTGTAAATAAGAAGATGATCTATGCCAATTTGTGAATTATAATAAATTATAAGTCCATATACCAATCTATGTGAATATTTACAATAATATTTAAAATAAAGTGATCTGATAAAAAAGGAAGTAAAAAGATAGGGTAAGGCATAGAAGAAAAGTGTTGTTAATCTTCATCTTAGACATCATGACAAAGTTCAAGATTTTTTAAGGCATGCACTTAAAACTAATATATTAAGTAGAAAAACTTGACCTTGAATCACAACATATATCAAGAAAACTTCCAAGGAAGATAAAAAATAATGCAAATAAAAACTAATTTTACTTTAGAGTTTCACTCCTTTAAGTAGATAGGTGATGCACATCTACAAATGTAAATAAAAATAAAATGAAGTAAACTAAATAACCTTCAGTTATCCTAACATTAGCACAAGTTAACAATTTTTCATTCAAAGTCATACCAAGAATTCAAAATAACAATTCAAATATAAAATTTAGAACCAACAGAGAAACCATATAGAAAATGATGCAAACAAATTTATACAATCTTTTAAGAATTCCTTGCTTGTATTAATAGCTCAAAAGTATATAGGTTTTAGCTAAAAAATCCCACCACTCTTTAAAATAGGCAATACTCCTTTTATAGAAACAAGGAAGTATGTTAGTTAGTTACATTAACTTATAAGTGTACAAATGTAAAGGATAATTATCTTTTCTATAAAGTTTCTAGAATACACTAGACTTTCCAAAATGAACTGACCTATAGGAAAATTTGATTAAAAAATATGCCTGCCTTTACAAAAGAATATCCAATTTTAAAAATTTGCAATACTTCAATTGAAGAGAATATTCATAACTAACTAGTAGAACCTATGTTGATGAAGTCCCTTGGTTCTGCTAAAGTAGCCTTATTGGCTTTTAATGTTTTTAATAAATAAGCTTCAAATTAACTATAAGTTTAAGGAAGAGTTCATCCTCTTGCTCATATAACTCTTAAACATCTGTGTTGTTCTCTCTAAGTCTTATTTAATTCCCCTCACCCCAGTAATCTTATTTTCTATTATTAGGATCATATCCATGACCACATTATTATCAGTCTTAAACCTACCTTGGATTTTAAGATTTACTTATTGCATGAATAAAGTGGTCCTATGCTTGAATTCTTTATCCATAATGATACCCAAGCAGCTAACTGTTGTAGTTTTGTTAATCATGGTCTTAAAAAAACATTCTATCATATCTATTAATTCTTTATCATCCTTGAGGAGTTTTTTCAAGCTATTGGACCACATGTTAAATCCCTAAAGTTTATCAATAATTAGTCCCATGAATATGTTGAGATGGGCTAGACTGATGGTTTTGAAACCTAAGATTTTATCCCCTATCAAGATGCTAATTAAGTCCATCATCTTATCTTTTAAACTCTGCCATTGAGTGACTAAACCCTTGGCTATCGCATCTTGTTGAGTTAATACACACTATATTACCTTTGTTATCTTTAGAGAATTAAACATGTTATAAAAAGATGCCTCAAACATCTCTATCATATCACCTAGGACATATAAAATAACTCACCTCTCTATATTTTCCTTTTGCTTCTTTATAATTACTATTTATTGTTTCATGCCCTTATTCCCAGTTTGCAGCTAGGCTGATTGAGCTTGGGCTAATCCAAGTATATCTTATTTAAATATGGGGTCTTTACCTAGATTCTAACCTCCTACTATATTTAGACTATAAAATGGTTCCACCTTCTAAAAAATGAATTCTTCACCAATAACCATGGCTCTGTTTTCAATTACCCTCTCCAAATCTATAGTTTCTAGATTGAATTGAAATTAAAATAATGATCGAGTTATTTTAATAATTTATAGAGTATCTACTTGGGTGCCATTTGACTCCCTAATTCCATCCATCTTTCTTTATTTCTCCTCATTTTACAAGGTAATTATCCATGGTTTGAGCTCATCATGGATAGTTACATTTACTAACTTGTTCAAGGCCCAAGAGTGTTGTAGAGTAGGAATATTTTGCATCTTGTTGTAGATAAACAGTTCAAGAATGGTTGGTCATTGTAGCACATTTTATTAAATATACACATTGAACTCACTTAAAAGGTGAGTGAAGGTCAATTTGGGTCTCTTTGTTCTTGCTATAACCAATGCAAGTTCAACCTTTCTCCTTTATGGGGGAATAACTAGAACTAGGCTCAAGGCTAATTCCTTCCCCTTTTCTATCTCTACCTCCTCAAGTTAGGGTTGAGGTTCTTCCATTTACATTTCTTCTTCATTATAATGATAAGTACTAAACAACACCTATAATTCATCTTCCACTATCTCACCTAGGTCCAATGCCACCACATCAATGTACTTAATTAGAGATCCTAGTTCACTAGGTTGGGATGAAGGGGACATCCCCTCCCCAAGTATCCATTCTTTAAGCCTTTGTTTAGTCTATATATTAGGATTCAAGATATCCATTTATTATTGTGTCCACATGGGAGGAGGTTGAGAGGATTGAACTCTTAGCAAGTGGTATTCCCTCAAACCAAGCTTCCATATGTCATCACTTCCATTTTGGTCCCTCATTAATATGGCCTCCAGATTGATGCCATATTTATTTAACATATCAAATATAACTATGAAGGATGTAGTATATGTATATATTGAGTCATAAACTCTTGGAAAATGCTCATAGGTTAAATTTATTTGTTTATCCTTCAAATGTATCCCAACATTATCATTGGGGTCTGACTCTCTCAATTCATCATGTTCTAATTTAAAATATGCTCTATGCCTAGTAACATCTTCAATGTTGGAAGATGGTTTTACCAATAACCAAGGGTGGTAGATGAAGCAATCATTTCCTTTTGCTTCTACACAACCCATCTATACCACTACATATTTGAAATTCAACTCCTTTTGTAGTAAATTTATTTAGAACATCAACTAGCAGTCTAAGTGGCATGCACTATGTTCCCTTAATCCTACTAATTATGTAGTCTAGATAAAACTAGATATCCCAAATGGACTCAATAGAATTATCTACCAATGGGCTGACTCTTAGCATTATACATCATTTTATTTCCTCATTCAAGGTATAATAAATTAAATCATAGATAAAATGGATATTGTCCCTATACTTGAAGATATACAATTTTGAATAGAACTAGGACACTATCTGTGTTTTTTCAAGTTACCATCCCCTAAATTTGGGAATATAAATTATGGTAATAAGGGCATCTAAGAGATAAGACAACATATAAATTTTTTTGCTAGACCCTTTCTTAACTATAAAGATTTGTTTAGATAAACATGAGATGATAACTTCACCAATGAGAGGGATGACCTCCTTCTCAATCATAAAGTATACCAGGGGTATACACATGATATCAACATAGGTGGTAATGGGGTTTACACATATCCTATTCATCAAGGTCATTATCATCCTAATTCCAAGACAAAATTGGTTGATGGGAATGTTTCAACTAAGGTCAAAAATCACATGCTTTCTAGAATACAACCATGGGACCAAGATGGATTTGAGGTCATTTTTCTTAGCTGATTCATTAAGTGTGGGTATATATACATGGGGCCTGGGTAACTTATAATAATTCTCAAAATAAATGGGAAACACATAAGGGCATTTATGAGTACACTAATTTATCAACATACCTTTCTTAATTTTACATTCTTTAAAAATAGTGAGGACATTTATATAGTGAAGTACCTATGGTTTTGTTACTTAATGGTGAAGGATCACCATATATACTACAACTAGGTCATAATATATTATATTAAAGATGAAATATTCTCATCCTCCTTGGGTATGGGTTTTAATTCCTCAATTGTCTAAAAGAGTTTGGACCAATTGTTGTCTCTAGTGTTCAATGCCTTTGCATCAAATAGTATGTCCTTAATAACCCTTACTTCTAAATATATGGTAAAGTAGAGATATATGTCATATTTATGTTGTTTCCATGCCAAAATGACTATGAGATTTATAAATTTATCACTAGTGGTCTATATATTACCTCTGGATTAATCTACACTTACTCAGATGATAATTGAGCTCTCTCTAGTTTGATAATGGCCAATTTGAGATTACTTTAGGGCTTTATGGATGGTAGGGGTTTTTTGTAAGTATTTTATAGGATTTAATAGTGATGTTTTCTTATAATTAATTCAAATTTTTGCCTTATATTTAATTTATACCTTTGCCTTTATATCTTTGTTTTTTGTGACTACAAAATCTCTAGTTTTGTCATTTTCTGCTTAGGTGACGTCTAGTTGGCATTTTTGTGGCACTTTTTTTGATGTAGGGGAATCATATATGGATCAAAAAATGAGATAAATTTTGTTTTGAATTTATATTTTAAATTTCTCATAGGTGCTTTAGGTCCTAATTTTTCTTAGGTGTGATCTAGGTTAGCAAAAGTTGCATAAAATTTGAATTATGGATTTTCCCTCCAAAGTGCCATTATTTGAAAATTTAAAATTTTAAGCCTTGTGGAAGGAATTACATGTATTTTTTAAACATATAACTAGGTAGGACTATGGCCAATAGGTGTCTGATATGTCTGAATACTATGTAAAGGTCTTAAATATATTCTTTAGTCTATAGGCATGGTCATATAATGATCATATTGGAAAAACATAAAAACTATAATGTAAAACATTCAATGACCACAATGTGGGAATAATCCAAGATTAAATTATGAATCTTGGAATAAGTTGGAAGAGTCAGTTTTAGTGTGGTAATTTATATTCCATTTGATTTTGATGAGAATGGACATAGAATAAAGAGTTCCTGATAAATTAAGAGGATTGTGTATTGAAATTCTGAATGTATTGAATTACAAGACTCAGAACAATGTTTATGGTGTGATTAGATCATGAAATGGTAAGTATATTTATTGGAAAATGGTTTATATTATTATTATAATATTTAATTCTAAATTTTAGATTCAATAAATGTTAATGATTTGATGAACTATCACTTTTTTCAAGTCTATCCAGTTTGTCAAAGAGTGAATGTATGCAAATAACATGCTTCGGTGATTATGTGATCTTTTATCATTGATTTAAATGGTGAATATGGAGATGTAATGTTTTTTTAGTGTTATATATAATTTTTTGTGTTTCTCAAAATTTAAAACTTAGTAAGTTCCATTTTCTTAGACTTTTTTCTCATTGTTAGTAAATAGGGCAGGAAGCCTGAGTTAGTATATTGTGTTTTTTGTCTTAAATATTGTTTTAGATCCCAAAGTGATTAATAAATAATTTAGATATTATTTTTATGTGGTATTAAACCTAATACATGTTAAAAAACTTTTGGGAAGATTGAAACCACTAAAACCTTGTCTAACCCTATTTAGAGAGTAGAGCATAGTCAAAGAAAGACTAAGATTTCCTCATTATGAATGAAGTAAGGGTTTTGAGGACTTAATAAAATAATGGGAAAGATTATAAATGTATATACAGATATTTTAAAACCTATATTTTTCCTTTAAATTGTGTGTGGTTCAAGTTATGGAATTATTTCTATTCTCACCTTGCTTAGTGTCCATAAACCTTAGCATCTAGGGTTTTAACGTTTGTGGGAAAAATAAGAATGTGAAATTCAAAAATTTTTGTAATCATATATGTTTTTAATTGAACTAAGAGATTAATAAATTTATAATATTGTACATACCTGGTAGTATGAACTTCTAGCAAGTGGAGTTGAGAAAGGGCTAAAAAAGGCATAATTTGGAAGGCTACAAGAAGGAAAGTGGTCTTAAGGAGTGAGATAGACACTAAAATTTGGTACACATGTGTGTTTAAATGTTAAAAAGAATAATATAATTTTATAAGGTCATAAATACTATTATTTTTCTATACAAGTCCATTTTTCATGTAGAAAGGGTTACAAGGATTGAGTTTAACATAGGCAAAGTTGCATGAGTGTGAAAACAAGTGTTAGAAATAGTGATAAGAGGTTATATTGACTTATTAAGGGCTCTTATGATAATTTTAATTTTTTTTTTAATTTACAAAATAGTATAATGATCCATTTATATTTCATGGTTGTTGGTTTCCTTGTATGTAACATGGTAAATATTCCATTAAACTAGATTACGAGTGATAACCTTGTGCAAGGTCTACATAATTTGGTATCAAATCATAAGCATGGTCAAAGGATAAGGTTAAGAGGCAAAAATGGTATCAAGATAAATACAACCTAAGTAACTCAAATAAAGCATCAAAATGTGGCAAATTTGGTCATTGCAATGAGGAATATGTAGGTAAGAATGACAGCCATGGAGATAACTCAAAGAGGAAGGGTCATAGCTAAAGATGATAGTGATAGAGAAGAGGAATATCCTAGAGTATAAGATGAGGAAGAAAGATAATATATAGTGGAGGAAATATTAATCAAATACATGATGAATATGGCCTCAAAATTAAAGCTAGATGTGCCAATGTATGAAGGCAATCTTAGTGTGGATGAGTTGGTGGATTATATTTCAGCCATGGATAAATATTTTGAGTATGAGGAGGTGGATGACACCAAGAAAGATAAATTTTAAGTCACAATATTGAGAGGACATGCTTCTTTATGATGGGATAGAATCCAAGAAGAGAGAAGGAGAAGAGGTAAGATAAAGATCTAGTCAAGGGATAAGATGGTGATGAAGTTAAAGGAAAACTTCATGCCCAAGGACTACCATGCACATTTGTTTAAGATATTTTAGAATCTTAGACAAAATGAGAATTTAGTGAAGGAATATATAGAAGAGTTTCATAGACTAACAATCAGAACATGCCACTTGAAAGAAGATGATGATAAAGCAGCAAGGTACTTGAATGGTCTCAAGTTCTCCATATAGGATGAAATAAATATATTGACCTTGAAAATAGTTAAAGAATCATACCAAACAACCTTGAAATTTGAGTATAAGTTGGTAAGAAGTCACACACAACAAGCAAGAGGAAGAGGCAAATAAGTGAGAGGAAGAGGAGAGTATGATAGCAAGAATGCATATGAGGAAGGTGAAAGTAGTGCACAAAGGCATGAATCATAGCCAAAATGTGGTTATAGAGGTAGGAGGACATATTATAGAGGAGGAGATGCATTTAGAAGAAGAGGGACTAGTATATTCATAATAAAATGCTTCAAATGCAACAATTATGTACATCATAAGTATTAGGGGTGTTCAGAGGAGTAACAAGAAAGTAGTTATTCAAATGAGAGCATAAATCAAGTGGTACAACATATAGAGGAAGAAAGTGTTGGATCTATTTCACATATAGAGGCACCTGAAGAAGGAGAGTCACTTTTGATGAGGAGGACATTATTGAAGACACCAAAGGAGAAAGAACCTACTTAATAGAGAGCACTATTCAAAACAGCATGTAAGTCCCATGGTAAATGTTGTAAGATGATAATTGACTCAATAATCATAGACAATTTGGTTTCAAATGAGATGATGAGTAAGCTAGGCCTCAAAAGATTACCCTATCTTACACCATATAAAGTCTCTTGGCTTCAAAAAGGATATAATGTGCTTGTTAATGAATAGTTCTTAGTAGATTTTTAGATTGGAACATATATGGATTAGGTTATGTGTGATATCATCCCCATGGATGTGTGTCATGTATTGCTAGGAAGGCCTTGGTCATTTGATAGGTCAACTAGTCATGATGGGGTGATGAACACCTATTTTTTGGAGTAAAAAGGAATAAAGCATACATTACTACATTTTAAGAATGATGATAAATTTATTGGTGTCTATTCTAAGGTATTGGTTTCAGGCTACAAAGAGTTAGTGTAACACTAAGATGAAGATGTGAAGATGAAAAAATATCCCAAAGAGATTGAGGTAGCTCAAGATGAGGAGTGTGAACCTTTGAAAAGTAATATTTTTTCAAGAAAGTATGTAAATGAGCTATTTTGAATATTATCTCAGCATTTTGTAAAGATTTGTAGTTGTGAATTCATAGAAGACATGATAGGCAATCTCACATGCATGAGAGAAAGTCTTGAAAAGAAAAGAGATAAAAAGGGATGGAAGATGTATAGCAAGTCCAATAAGGATATCCAAGTGAAGACAAAAGTGTGAGAGTTTTGAGTTAAGAAAATGGTAATGTGAAAAATAATATGTATTCATTATGTACATAAGAGGTAAGGAGAAATTATGAAGATGATATACAACAACAAACCAAACACTTATACAAGTATATAGCATGCAAGGACTCAAGATTTGATATGTATGAGGTAAAGTGTACCAAATAAGGAGAATGGGTGAATGATGAAGAAAAATAATTTGTAGTAGTAGTGTCTTATGGAAGCAATATTGTAGTGAATCAGTTTGAAAAATTAGAAGCATGATATGCACATCCAAAGCAAGCAACATAAGACAATCACTATGATTTCCTTAACAATTTTGTTGCATGCATATGTACATCATTGAGGAAGGAAAACCAAAAAAGACCTAATTTGTGTGGCCTAATAACATGTTCACTTCTATGAGAGTCAAGTAGAATTAGTAACCTTCAATCAAGAGGTACAAAGAAACTAAAGAGGAGCATACACCAAGTTGATTCCTATGGAAAAATTTATTCAACTTGGTAGTATGATGCAAGGGCATCCTATATGGACCCAAAAATGAACTGAATTTTGGATTGAATTTGTCTTTTATATGTCTCATAGGTGATTTAGGTCCTAATTTTATCTTCAGTGTGATCTAAGTTAGCAAAAGTTGCATAAAATTTGAATTATGGATTTTCCCTCCAAAATGCCACTATTTGAAAATTTGAATTTTAAATCCTTGTGGAAGAAATTCCATGCATTGTTTGAAGGTGGAAACAAATAGGAACATGTCCAAGAGGTATATAAGAGTTATTAAGACTATTTAAAGGTCCTAAATATCTTATTTAGTCTTTAGGCATGGTCATATATTGATCATATTGGAAAAACATAAAAAATAATGTAAAAAATTGAATGACCCTAACATGGGAATGATCCAAGATTTAGTTATGATTCTTGGTAGAAGGTGGTAGAGTTATTTTTAGTGTGGTAAGTTTGTATTCCATTTGAGTGTGATAAATAATAGACATGGAATAAAGATTTCTTGATGAATGAAGAGGACTGTGTATTGAAATTCTAAATGTATTTATATTGCAAGACTAAGAACAATGTTTATGGTGTGATTGAATAATGAAATGGTAAGTACATTTGTTGTAAAATGGTTTATATTGTTATTATCCTATTTAATTCTACATTTTGGATTCAATAAATTTTAATGATTTGATGAACTATCACTTTTTCCAAGTCTGTCCAATCTGTCAAACAGTGAATCTAAGCTATTGGGTGAATATTTTGTTACTGACAAAATGGTGGGAAAATGGTTATTTAAGCCACAATGTAATGATATAAAATATCTCCTAAAGAAAATGGAAGGCTCCCTTCTTATTGCTAACTAAAACAAGTTAATATTTACACTAATTTTATCAATGTGGGTATTGTCATATCATCTAATCCATTTTTTTCATAACTGATGTTTTCTTACAAACTTTCTTCCATTCTTTACAATGCATTTTGAAAACATAAAAGTACTTGATGAAACAAGGACAACCAATTTTTAGATTAGTTATCTGAAAGAGGAACTAGAATGATACTAACAAATTAACATGAATAGATGGAACAAAGTGTAGCCTAAAGTCTTCACCTTATTTCCAATAAAGATTAAAATCACCAAATAAGAATAAATTTTGAACCAAAGTCTCCATGGTAAGCCACTTTCAATGATGAAACAAACCCAATAGCTAAAATGTATCTCAAAGACTCTAAAATTAGCTTCCCAACTCCTTCTATTTTATAGAAATTTCACACCATGATCCAATAAAAGAAAAATAAAATGTAATGGAAAAGACATAAGAACATCTCCAACACACCACAAGTTTATCTCAACACAAAGATTGAAATATCACTTGATTTTCTTATATTGAATGGAATTCAAGATTTATAATATGAACATAAAGTTTCAAAATTGTTTCTCAGTTCAACATCATTTCCCTTCTTTATCTTTTAATGATATTTTTTACAAAGAGAATTCTATTATTTATAGAGAGAAGCTATGAACAAAAATAGGAAAAACATAAATACATTGAATTATTCTAAGATAGAGTCCAATTTGACTTAGGACTATGTACTTCTCCCATGTGTAATTTACAATGAACAAAATTACATAGAAATTTTACAAAAATAAACTAAGTGTCCTTGGACACATGAACCTTTTCCATTCTTTAGATATTCCTTATATCTCTTCAATTTTTCTAGGACTTTATCACTGTTTGGTCCTGATGTATTTTAAGAAATGGATTGGACTATGGTGATGGAGTCTACTAGATTAACCGACATTTCTTTACTCTTACCCAAGATTATTTGTAGGTTATCTATTATGACTTAAAATTCAACCATTTTTTCAATGGAATATAGTGTGAACATTCTTGTTTCAATCTTTTTTTGGAGCAAGGATGTAAACTCTTGAATCAAAATCTCCACAATAATAATTTATTTCGAGTCATATCTAACCTAACAAGGAATCTCTCCAATTTTATCTGCAAGATCTAGTATTTTATTATTGGACATGTCTTTAGCTTCTTCAAGATCTGTAATTAGATTCTCAAGAAATTATATTTTATTCTTCATTCCTTCCCTCTACTCAATGAATATTATTCTATTTGGAATGACCTTCTTCTCAACCAAGAGATCCAACTTGAATTGGCATAATTGAGTGCATGTATGAATGTCTTTTTCAGTCAATTTCAATTTTTGAGTGAGTGTTTTAATTGTTGGCTGAATTTTCATTTTCAATTCACTCAAGTTCTTCAAAAATTAAATGGTATAATGTAACCATTAAGTACCTTGTGTTTTCAATCTCTCATTCTAGGAATTTATTGTGTGACCTTGAGATCTAATTTTCTCATCCTACTAAATTACCTTTTTAGTGTTTTCATGCTCAAAAGGTTTAACTAACTTAGAATATTATCTAATTTTTAGTAGAACACAGGTCAATTATTCTACTTATATCTTGATTTGATCTTTGATTTTATTATCCCTATCATATCTTTCCAACAAAGATGCCATATCCTCTTGGAAATATTCTTTTTCCCCTTTGTGTGTTTGTTTCCCCAAGTTTATCTGTGCAACTGCATAGTCAAACACTTAGACATCTTCAATATTTTTATCTTAGGGAGGCACTCCAACCTTGGTGTACTTGTTTCTAGATTCAAAAGTTACCCTTCATAGAGTTTTGGACTTCTTTGTTGTCTTAGGCTTTATCAGTGCAAGCTAACCAAAATCAAAATCATCAAGTGAAACAACTTGCTTCTTCCTCTTGGGTGTTTGAGTTATCAACCATGGAGGAAGAGGAGATGAGTCTTCTATGGTAGAGGAAGCCAATTATTGTGATTTTTGGGGAGGACCAATGGTTTTTGAAGTATATGGAATGAAAAGTGAAATGATGGAGGTATCTAGTAGTGGACTTGACACCAACGGGATAACAATTATAATTAGTCAGGTTTGGGTTAGTGTGAATGATACTTTTGTTTCTAATGGTAATTGGGAAACTAGGGCATTAGGGAGTGGTTATTTTGGAGGAACATATGGGAATAAATTTATCCATATCCTAGTGAGTGAAATTCAAATTAGTTGTATATCCCAATGACTTCAAAAGACTAGGAAAATTTGACAATGAATCAATAACTTGATCTAGCACACCTTGTGAGGGAACTTGAAAGAGTGTGGCACTAGGAGGCAAAGGTGGAGATGAAAGAACAAATTGAGGAGGAAAATAATCAATTGGTATATTTGTATTTATAGGGTGAATTGTGGAAAATGTTACCTATGAGATTGAACTTTGAGAAGTCTCAACCAAAGGAACCTCTGATTGTGTAGCTTCTGGCTAGTGAACATTGTTGAGTCATTGGTTGAGATAATTGTGAAATTATTGGTTAAGGTGGTGCCTCACTCATCGTTGGATTTATCCCTTCTATGCTTGAGTGTTTTCCTTTACACTATCTTCTTTGTCTTTTCCTTTACTTTTACTCACAAATACAAACTTTGGTTTCTAAGTGGAAGTAGAGGCTTCTTCTTTGTTCTTTATCCTCAGCTCCTCTCATTTCTTGGTAGTGTATTCATCATATTCCTCCTTAGAACTAGTTTTGAAATGTTTCAACCTAATACCTTTGGACTCTAACCAAGTGTTAGTCCTTACCAAAATGGGTTAATATTTGTCTTTGATTGATGTGGATTATTTGATAGACCATTAGGTTGGAGGGAGAGGAGTATAAGCTACATGATTACCCTCATATGAGGGGTCTAATACATCCTCATCATCTAATTTTTTTTTGGAATATCAACCAACTTAACATTATCAATTTGGTTAGCAGTAAAATGGATATAATATATCTTCCTTACATCTTCATTAGTTTTACATTTTGCCTAGTTCTCTTCAATCTTGTGTACATGAGTTAAATTACACTTTAGCTTCTCCTTAATCATCCTATAATCAAAATATTTTTTGCTTTTGAATCTCTTAAGAGTTATCCACTACAATTTTTTTCCCATAGTTTTGGATTTTGGATTGGTTGCAATAATATGCCACCCAATACTAATTGGAAACTTAAAACCTCTTTTTTTAGCATCTGGCTACTTCTTATGTACACTCATTACTTGCTTAAACATCTCCATAAATATTAATTTATCACTTGGATACATTGGTAGCATGTATGGTTGCTCATCAAATCCTCCTACCTTGATGTAGGTGAAGGTTGGAAACTATAGAATGATGCAACCAATAATATTTACTATTTTCCATGCTTGATCTAAAACTCTATTCTTCTCAAGGTTTTCATTGAATATGAAAATGAATTTGTATAATAAATCATCATTAACTCTCCTATAATGCTTGATGCTTTCCTTAAGAGTTAATTGTGGATAGTATTCATGGACATGAACCTTTTTCCTATCATCATTACTGGTCAATCCTGGGAAGGATCTCATGCTAGTTGTAGCATAAAATAGATAATACGTCATATAAAATTTCAAGGAAGATGTCATCTCTCAGAGCTGGTACATATGGTATCATTGATTTGGCTTCCCCTGTAAATTCTTTTTTTGTCCTTCTTGATTATGAAGATGTAATGATACATCCGTTATTGGAAGAAATTTGATGTTGGAAAACCTTTAAATCTACTTAGGAGAGTAATAAAATATCCTAATTCTTCCAATAATTCACTATGATATAACTACTTATGCCATCTTATAATTGAATGTCTAGGAGTCTTGAGCTAATGAGTATTGATGTGCCTTTTACACTTGTCAAAATTCTTGCCATAGTATTCATGTGTTGAGTTTATAATTATATTTGAGTAATATTGAATGTATGAGAGATGAAATATTTTATGAAAGTACTCATCATATAGCCAAATGACCACATTCCCAGTAGCATCATTAACTGATCTAGTTTCCTTATCGAAGTGGGCATCAACTGCTAGAACAAATTCTAGATCTTGTGATGAGACAAGAAATTCCAATACCAAATGAATCTCACTATTTAAGACTAGATAAATATGTGAAGTAATGGGGTACCTACCCAATTTATGCAAGAAATCTACCATGTCAACATGGCTAATCTCAGTGTCTCCAATTTGGTCCACATTAGACTCAACTATAGATGCTATTAACACTCCATGGAACTTGTACTTCATTATTTTCTTGTAAAGTGAATTATCTAACATTGATTAAGTAACTACAATAAATTTTCATTATGTTAGAGTTAGCATTTTCATTCATCTTATAAAAAATACAAGAATGGAAGAAATCTACACTCCTACACAGGATAGGGATAAAATTGGTCTTTGGTGTAATCTTGAGAAAATTCTCTGAATTACATAAAAGTTGGTAAAATTTTGGGGTAAGGTGTAAGTCAAAGAAAATTCTCTAACTTAGACCAAAGTTGAGTATGTTTTATGTTTAGATCAAAAAAAATTCTCAAACCCATACCTTAGGTGTTTGAATCATGCAATTTTTGGTGTAATTTAGAGAAAATTCTTTGACTTTCACCTTTGTATCTCATTGGTGTAGGTATCATAGTGCACATCAAAGAAAATTATTTAATGTGTACTGAAGGGTAGGTCATGCATATCAAAAAAAATTCTTTGATGTGCACCTGTGAGAAGGATGTTTTCATAACATTCCATAGAGTAATTTTTCAAGAAAAAACTAGGGGTTTTGAATAAGTAAAACATCATTTAAACATGTGAAACATGATGAAGATTTTAAAACACATAACGTGAAACAAAAATAGGACAATCAAATAAACAAAAATAAAAAAGAATTTAGGGCAAACCAAGAAAGATAAAATGAAAGAAAAAGAAACAAAAAATACCTACAACCCAAAATGAGGTCTCTAAATAGAGAAGTTTAAATGCAAAGGTGGAGACAAATGCACACAAGCAAAAAAATGGTGGAGGAGAAAAAATGCTTGAAAATAATAGAAAAAAGGTGAAAAAATAAAAATATTATAGGGTGATTATATATAAAATTATCAATTAATTCCCCCTTAATTATCGAGTTGGGTGGTGGGCCCCAGGGTGCATGGTCAGAGATTTTTTTTGACTTTGCATGTGTAATGTTAGAGAAAATTCTCCAGATTGCACTAAAAATAGACTAGGTGTAGTTTAGAAAAAAATATCTAAACTGCATGGGGTAGAAAAATTCACTTAAAAATTCTAAATTTTTGAGGAGAGGCTAATGTAATAAGGTAATGATCAGCCTTTTTATGCATGCTTAAATCCCATGGGTAATGAAATGGACAAATTTTGTAGGGGTTGTCCCATGAATTGAGCCTACTAAATTCAAGGATAATAGCTAACCTAACTGAGGATTTCCTTCAAGCATTATTTGAAAATATTGAAGGAAAGAGAATCTTAAAACCCTTAGTTCATTTCTCCATTGGGTCATGGAGTCAGGCAACTGACCAAACTAAAAAAAAAATACAAAGAATATACATATATTTACAAGATGTACAAACTTATTTGGAACCTCACTAAGTGATAAGATTCAAATGTTTCCCACTGTAGGGTAGTGGTAATGGTGTTCCATCTAGGTATGCCAAGATGAAATTGTGTTCTCCACTAAGTTGGTGAATGAGAAAAGGACCATTCCATAAAGAATCAAATTTTCCATGCATCTCTTTTGGTTCGCTCCTTTTATCCCACAAAAGAACTAGATCTCAAACTGAAATATCTCATGACTTGGATTTCTTGTCAAAAAGTTAATTGACGTGAATTCGATGTTCAATAATATAGTCCACTAACTTTGTACATTGATCTTCTATCTTGGAAAGGTACATAATATGCTTGTCTAGGGAGCTTTCAAATGCTACATCTTTAATTGCCTTTGCCAATTTGAGTGTGAGCAACTCCAATGTGATAGGTATTTTTACATTCAATCCATACAAAATTTGGAAAATAAACATTCTAATTGATCACTTAGGAGTGATGTGATCAGCCCACAATGCATCTTACAATGCCTTATGCCAAGTTCTCTAATTTTTCTCTACCAACTTCCTGATGATAGTTGCCAAGTTCTTATTACTTGACTCATCTTGACCATTTATTTGAGGGAAGTAGTTTAAGGTATGAGATAGAATAATTCCATAATCAAAATAGAATTGAGTCATCTCTTAGGATGCGAATCAAGAAAGATTATTGGTTATAATTTTTTTTGGCACACCAAATCTTGTGATGATATTATCTTTGAGGAAGTTATAAACAACCTCATAAGTGGCATGTTTGTTGAGAATTGCCTCCACCCACTTGGTAAAGTATTCTATAGTCATAAGAACATAAATATGACCTAAAATTAATAATGGGTTCATGATGTTGATGGATTCAATACCCCATTATTGAAAACTTTATTCAATCACTACTAGCTTGAGAAGTAGGGCTGCTAACTTTGGTTTTCCCACAAATTGCTGGCACTTCTTACATTTACACACCCAAGCGTATTCATCATAAAAAAGTGTTGGCTAGTAGTATCTTGTCTATAAAATATTGTGATCTATGACTAGAGTTTAAAATTTTTCTCCACATACCAAATCATGAAAAGATTCTAACAACTTACCTTGTTGCACTTTATCTACGCATCGTAGAAAAATTCCATCAATGTTTCATTTATACAAACTATTATCCCAAAGAACAAAGTTTTTAGCTTTAAGCTTGATTTTCCTCTTCTCTTTGTAAGATAAATGTATTGGACACTCTCTACATGTGAGAAAATTATTAATGTCAAAATACCATTCATTCATTGTGCTCACAAGCAAGACCATGGGAATTTCTTTTGTATTTCCTTCATCACTAAATATCTCTTCTAGCTTGGTCTCGACCATGAGTTGACATAACCATTGTCTTCACACAAGTTTTGTAGGTTTGATCTCCATATCACAATCTTGGATCTTAGTAATCCAATTACCCATTTTTCCTCCAAATTCTTGTTGAGTCAAAATGGACTTAACTGTAGAATCTAGTACTAGCACAATGGTGTGAGAGTTAAGGATTTAGTACCTAAAATGATTAGCTTCTTTCACCATAGTGTAAGCATGTTTTTCCATGGATTAATACTTGAGATCATGATCCTTTATAGGTAATATCATGAAATCTATGTGAGATTCAATCCCCTCTTCATTTAGTTGCACCAAGATTATAGATAAAGTATGCTCTGAATCATAACTATACATGATGAAATTCTTGGTATAGTCAAGGAAAACTAGGAAAAGAGAAAGTGTAATTTATTCCCTAATCTCATGAAAGGATACTTTTCCTTTTGTTTTCCAATTAAGTATTGATTTCCCTTTCATCATATCAATAATGTGACATGTCTTTTAAGCAAAATTAGGAACAAATCTTCATAAGAAATTAACCTTCCCAAAGAAGGAATGAACTCCTTTCTTACTTGATGGCAGAGTAAGATTCTAAATTAAATTGATTCATTCAAGATCAATCTTTATTCCTTCCTTAGACATAAAGTGTCCAAGGAGATTACCTTTAGTAACCTTAAAAATGGATTTCTTAGGATTAAGAGATATCCCATGTTCACAACATCTTTCAAGCACTTGCTATAAATGGTCATAATGATCTTGGCACTTTTTTGAGAAAATAGTTATATCATCCAAGTAGACTATAATAAATTTACTGATTATATATAAAAAATCCAAATCCATATCCATTTTAAAGGTAGATCCAACATTAATCAATCCAAAAGGCATTTTATGATATGCAAAAGTGCCCCATGGAGTAGTCAAGGTTGTCTTGTGTTGATCTTCATCACAAACCTCCACTTGATTTTTCATGAGAAGCCATATACCATGGATAACATTTTTGAGCCTGTCACTATTTATAGTACTTTATCCATTACTAGTAATGGATAATTATCCTTAAGTGACAATTTGTTAAAATTATAAAAATTAAAGCAGATGCAGATTTCTCTAATCCTTTTCCTCACAAGAACAATATTATCTATCCATATAGAATGATGTATAGGAAATATAATCATAGCTTTTAACATATTTTAAATTTTAGTGAGGATGTTACTTGAGATTTTTGGATTATAATATCATTGTTTCTTCTTGTAAGGCTAAGACCCTAGCTTTAGAGGAATATCATATTGCACCTCTTTTGGTTAGAAAGATTTTAGATTAGCATACAAATATGCTAATACATCATTATACTAGCATAGGAATCTACCAAATCTTCTCTTTCCTCCAATGAGTAACATTTCCCAATATTTATCATTTTGGGATGATCTTCTATCTCTATATTGACTTACTTAATTTCTAAAAATGAATCTAATTCTAATTTTTGACATTTAATGAATCTCTCATGTTTATCAAAAATTATCTCCAAAGATACCAACCCTTCATGAATCCTATTCCCTTTTAGTTGTAAGATTTTTTCACCAGTTTCCTCATTAACTTTAGAGATTGATTCTTGAGCAGTAGAGTCACTCCCATCAAGGTATAACTCATTGAAATTTTCCACCTTCTCTAAGAATGAAATGACTTATTCATCATTATTGAAAACTTTATAATGATTGACATTATTAGGAACACTAGGCCAAAAAACCAAATCAATGGTATACTTATTTCCTTGGAAATCTTTATGAAGAATCAAGAGAGTAGTTAAAACAACCAATGAATCAAATTTATCCTTATATTCTCTTAGAATTATTGATATATTGAAAGCATCAAAACTTTCCATGCAATCTCAAACTTGATTGTAGCAATGTCTTAGCATTTCATTCTTTGTTTGATATAGACTCCTAACATATCAAATGACTTAGTATCAGTTTGAGCATGAAATTTTTTAATTCCTTTCTTTTGTGCAACGTCCATTCCTAACAACAAGGATTCATATTTAACAGTATTGGTAGTGTTATCAAACTATAACTTAAAATAAAAAGGGAAGAGTTTTCATTTTGGGGATATGAGAACTATCTTGGCTCTAGATCTAGTTAAATAATAATTACCATCAAATTCTAAATTCCAAACATCATTTGAACTTTCAACTTTGATAGTTTCAAAATTCAAAACTTCTTCATTTGAAGTGGGTGGTTCATCTATTCCTAGTCTTTATCTAAAATATCATTTGAATATATTAGATATTTGTTTGTGATCAATAAATACAAACCCATTCAGAAATTTTTATAAATAATCTAGGCTTTTGGGTCCTTAGGCTTTGTCATAGTATACTTTGCTTGCTTCTCTAGATGAATTCTCTGCATCATGCCTTTGATATGTATTATAGCCTCAAACCAATCCATGTTGATTTCACCACCAACATATTTTCAAAATTTACATCCCAACAAAACTCCTTAATAAGTTGGAACGTTGGCTATAAGAACCATCATCTTTATCTTCTTCTTTGAGAATGCAAAAAATGCAAATTGTGTATCCTTAATTTAGCCTATGAGGGGTACTTGCTTAGTTTTCATTGAAAATAAATGGGAAAATTTCTTTGTCAAATTTAACCCCAAAGTAGTAGCTACTTTGGTTGGCATCACATTATTAATAGCACCCAAATCAATAACATAATTACTAATATTATAACCATTGACAAACAAGGAAATATAGAAAGGTTCTATTTTTCTAAAGTTAGATATGAGAGTTACAACCAAGCTATTTTGATTTGGTTTAGGATCAATAGGTGGACTCTTGGATGAGATCTGATTGGAATTTCCTAGCTTACCCTTTACAAACTTTGCCAACCTCTTGAATTGGTTAGGGTTGGATTGGAGGTACTCAGCTTCAAACATTTGGATTTTTTTCTTCTTTGCACGGTCTATGATATCAAAAGATAGATATGGGGTAGCTGAGGAAGACATAATATTTTCATTTTCATGTTTTGGGTTTTGGGAACTAGGTATAGATGTAGAAGGAGAAAAATTAGAATGGGGAGGGGTACTTACTTATTTGTCCATCACTATGTATTTTGGTTAAATTGGCAAAGGATTTCTTCTTTTAGCAATAGTAACCTCCTTACGTGGTTCATCTTTGGACTTAGATTTATCAACCTTCTATTATTGATTCAACTAACTTTGAGAATGGGTGAAGATGGCATAAGACTCACCATGTGTATCTTCCTCATGTTCAAATTTTTCTTCTTCAAAGTTTAGAAACCTAATATCAGAGTCACCAGCTTCTCCTTCTTCATCTCCTATGAAGGAATTAAAATCATCTTCTAGAACATATTCTAGCTTTGGAACATCATAATTTTTAGGTTCCAATCAATTGACTACTACATTATCTATTGGTGCCTCTATTGCAAGCCTTACTTGTGGTGGAGGAAGCTTATTCTAATTTTTGTTTCTTCCACCATTATTGGAATAGTTAGAAGCATTTGGGTATGTTCTTCTTATAACATCCTTGTATGAGGAAAAAGACATACCTTAGGACATTTACTTCTTGAGTGCCAGTAATTAATTTATTATATTAGCTGGGGATGCTCTTCTCAAAAGAAAACTCACTTCTAGCAATTGAGAATTGATAAAGAAACACTTCACCTTTTAAGGTGTATGTTAAGCAACTACTAGAATCCTATTCCTCAACTTATTAAACTTTTCCATGAACTCATGTATGGGTTCATATGTTTCTTTCTTCAGTTGTGTAAGTTGAGCCAAAAAGCATGAGCATCTTCTACAGGCTTGAACCGTGCCTCAAACTAACCTTAAGTATTTCCTAACTTATGATGGTTCTAGTTGCAAGATGGTAAAACCAATCAGCAACAACACCTTGGAGTGTTTCTATGAACAATCTTACAAAAAAATCTTCATGTTTTACTCTAAGAACTTTGCATGCAATGTTAGGGTGTGGAGCTAAAAACTTCACCAAGGAGCATTCATTATCAGGTTCGAGTCTACACAGACACCGGTGTCGGTCAGGCGAGACCGACATCGGTCATAGGCAGTTGCAGAGACATCGATGTTGGCAGATGGTTGGCCGATGGCGGTCACAGACAAGCAGTAGGAACTGACGTCGGGTTACCTGCGTGTCCAGAAAGCTATTTCCGTGGATAGAAGCGAGTGTTTTCATGATAAGTTTGAGTTGAAGTCTCGAGCTTGCGTCTCTATTATTGGCATTACTATTTTTAGAGCCCTTGTTCAAGTGGCTTAACTACTTGTTTGGTGTACATGCTCAAGTCTCCTAATTCTATATGTAGAATTAGATCTTCTTAGCTTTGTAGTAGTTATTTTGTTGTAGAGAGTGAATTATTGTAATTCATTGTGTGAGAAGAATAGTACAGAATTGAATCAATCCAGGCTTGTTGGAGTTGATTGTTCTTGAGAGAGAGAGCTCTTGAGGAATAGAGATCTATTGAGAGATCTATCCATCTAGGAGAGGTGTGGAAGAAAGAAGCTTTCTTCAATTGTATTCCTTTTGTAAAGAGTTTGTTAATACAAGTTTTCAGGGTGTTTTCTTGTATCTCTTGTTCTTGCTATTATCATTCTAATTACTTGTCAATCTGGTTTAATTCCACGCTTATTGCTTTCACAAGTGTAATCTATTGTTGGTTTGATCCCCCAACAAGTGGTATCAGAGCCTTGGTTACAGGTTCAGAGCTTGATAATTGGTATCAAAGTTCAGGTTCACTAACAGGTGGTTCAGATCTGTGTAGTGTGTATTGATTACAGATTCTCACAAGAATTTCTGCAGGGATTTTTGTTTGAGTGGGAGAAGCAATGGCAGATGAAAGTAAATTGAGAATGGAAAAGTTTAATGGCAAAAATTACCAACACTGGAGAATGCATATAGAGGACTATCTGTATCAGAAAGATCTCTACTTGCCATTAGGAGGTATTGCAAAGAAGCCCAAAGACATGGAGGATGAAGAATGGAAAGTTCTTGATAGAAAGGCTCTGGGTTCTATAAGACTGAGTCTAGCATCCACTGTGATATCCAATTTATCACAGGCAAAGTCTACGGTAGAGTTGATGACTACGTTAGCAAATTTGTATGAAAAACCCTCAGCTTCCAATAAGGTATATCTTATGAAGCAGTTATTTAATTTGCATATGAATGAAGGTGGATCTGTTTGTACTCATTTGAATGATTTCAATGGTATTGTGAATCAATTAAGTTTAGTAAATATAGTGTTTGATGATGAGATAAAAGCTCTTTTGATATTATGTTCTTTGCTTGAAAGCTGGCATGGCTTAGTAATGGCAGTAAGTAATACTGCATCTGCATCAAATATTTTGAAAGTAGAGGATGTTGTTAGTGTTATCTTAAATGAGGAAATATGCAGAAAAAGCACAGAAGAGGCATCCGGGAACGCTTTAAGTTTTGAGAGCAGGGGAAGGCAGAAAGAGAAGAGTAAGAAAGGTAGATCAAGATCCAAATCAAAGGGGAAAGGCAGATCTAAATCCAGAAATGGCAGAAGGCCACAATGCTGGAATTGTGGAAAGATGGGGTACATAAGCAGAGATTGTTGGTCAAAGCCTAAGGAGGACAACCAGCACGAAGGAAAGGAGGAAGCCAAGATTGCAGGTATTACACAGGATGCTTTAATTTTCTCTCTACATAATAATATAGAATCTTGGGTATTAGATTCTGGTGCATCTTTTCATGCTACTCTTAACAGGGAATATTTCAGTGACTATATCCATGGAGATTTTGGAATAGTGTATCTAGGGGATGATGAGCCCTGTAAAATAATTGGCAAAGGTAAAGTGTAGTTGAAGATGCAGAATAGCAACGCATGGGTGTTGAGAGATGTGATGCATGTTCCTAGCTTGAAGAGAAATTTGATTTCTGCAGGAAAGTTAAGGGATGAGGGTTGTATAGTAACTCTCGCAGCAGAATCTTGGAAGGTGACCAAGGGTGCACTTGTTATGGCCAGAGGTAAGAGAGAAGGTACTCTCTATTTGTGTAATTGTGTTACTAACAAATCTCCTTTTGTATTATCTACTTCAGATGTGGATGCTAAATTGTGGCACTCAAGGCTTGGCCACATGAGTGAGAAGGGGATGTCAATTCTTAAGTCCAAAGGTATGCTTTCAGATTTAAAAGGCATAGATCTAGAGTTTTGTGAGCACTATGTATTTGGAAAATAGAAAAGGGTTAGTTTTCTCAAAACTGGGTCTACTAAGAAGAGGCACAAGTTGGAGCTTATTCACACAGACGTGTGGGGACCGGCTCAGGTTGCTTCCATTGGAGGATCACAGTACTATGTATCTTTCATAGATGATGCCACAAGGAAGGTATGGATCTATTGTATTAGAAATAAATCTGATGTATTTGATACTTTTAAAGTTTGGAAAGCTATGGTTGAGAATGAAATAGGTAAAAGATTAAAGTGCCTGAGATCAGACAATGGTGGTGAGTTCTGTAGTCATAAGTTCAGAGATTATTGTTACATGCATGGAATCCATAGGCAAAGGATGGTTCCAAGGACACCTCAGCAGAATGGAATTGTTGAAAGGATGAATAGGACAATAATGGAGCGTGCAAGATGTATGAGATTGCATGCCGGTTTTCCCTTACAGTTTTTGGCACAAGCCATTGACACTATAGTGTACCTGATTAACAGAGGACCCTCTACAACTTTGGATGGTGGTATTCCAGAAGAGGCATGGACAGGTAAAAAGGTTGATCTCTCATATCTCAAAGTTTTTTGTTGTGAAACCTTTGTGCATATAGATAAGGAAAATAGAAAGAAGCTTGATGCTAAGTCTATGAGATGCACGTTTATTGGCTATGGCTCAGATGATTTTGGTTACAGATTGTGGAATCTAGAAACTAACAAGGTAATCAGGAGCCGTGATGTTGTTTTCAATGAAAGAGTGATGTATTGTGATCAGCTAAGAAAGTTGAATCAATCTGAGCAGAGCAATGGTGAATTGGATGAGGTGAAAGTCCAAGATGAGCTCGCAGGAAAAATAAATAATCACTTTCAGGAAAACACAGAGACTGACATTGGCAGGTTAAGAACCAGCGTCGGCAGGACAGAAACCGGCATCGGCCATACAGAGACCAATGTCGGCCGTACAGGTACCGAGGTCGGTCAGGAAGAACCGACGTCGGCCAGTAACAGGTCTGGAGGTGATCGAGGTCGGTCACTGTCAGAGAACTTGGGTGGATAGCGTGTTGTGGACGAGTCTCAGACACCCATCAGGAGGTCAGAAAGGGTGAGTAAGCCTCCAATTAGATATTCTCCTTCTTTATTTTATTTATTGCTAACTGATGGTGGAGAACTAGAGAGTTTTGAAGAAGTAATACAAGTGGAGTCCAAGAGTGAGTGGGAGCGTGGCATGGTTGAGGAGTTGGAGTCCTTAAGAGAAAACCAAACATGGGATTTGGTTGAATTGCTAGCTGGTAAGAGAACACTCAAGAACAGATGGACCTACAGGTTGAAGGAAGGCGAGAATGGATAGATGAGATATAAGGCTAGATTAGTGGTAAAAGGATTTGCACAAAAGCCAGGTATCGACTTTGGTGAGATTTTTTCTCCTGTTGTTAAAATGACTTCAATAAGGGTTATATTGTCTTTGGTTGCTTTTGAGGATTTGCATCTTGAGCAGCTAGATGTTAAGACAACATTTCTTCATTTTGATTTGGATGAGGAAATATATATGGAACAACCAGAGGGATTCGAGGTCAAGGGTAAGGAGAAGTTTGTGTGCAGGTTGAAGAAAAGCTTGTATGGCCTCAAGCAAGCTCCTAGGCAATGGTACTTAAAATTTGATAGGTTTATGACTAAGCATGGCTACAGTAGGTGACAATCAGACCATTATGTGTATTTCAAGAGATTTGATAATGGTAGATATATTATTATATTATTGTATGTAGATGATATGTTGGTTGCAGGATCTCACATGCAAGATATCTCAGAGCTTAAGGTAAAATTAGCTCAAACGTTTGCTATGAAGGATTTGGGAGCAACAAAGAAAATCCTTGGCATGAGCATTAAGAGAGACAGGAAAAATCATAGGTTGATACTATCTCAAGAAGATTATGTGGACAAGGTGTTGAAATGGTTCAATATGCAGGATGCTAAAATGGTAAGCACACCTTTGGCTGGACATTTTAAGTTGAGTAAAGAACAATGTCTGAATTCATATGAAGAGGTAGAGTACATGAGTAAGGTTCCATATTCTTCCGTAGTAGGGAGTTTGATGTATGCAATGGTGTGTACTAGACCGGATATTGCCCAAGTAGTGGGAGTGGTAAGTAAGTATATGGCCAATCCAGGTAAGGAACTTTGGAAAGCAGTTTAGTGGATTCTTAGATATCTGAGAGGAACCAGCAGTAGGCACTTGTGCTATGGAGGTTTAGATACTTCTCTACATGGCTATGTAGATTCAGATATGGCAGGTGATTTGGATGGCAGGAGGAGCACTATAGGGTATGTTTTCACTGTAGGTGGAACGGTGGTTAGCTGGATATCTAAGTTGCAGAAGGTTGTTGCCTTGTCAACTACAGAAGCAGAGTATATTGCAGCCACAGAAGCTAGTAAGGAGATGATATGGATGACACGGTTCATGGATGAGCTTGGTAGGGAGCATGAGAGTTGCAGATTGTATAGTGACAATCAGAGTGTAATCCATTTGGCTAAGAATTCAGCCTTTCTTTCAAGAACAAAGCACATACAGCTAAGGTATCACTTCATACGACAGGTATTGGAAGATGGTGAGTTGAAGCTGGAGAAGATCCATACAGATAGGAATCTTACTGATATGTTAACCAAGCCAGTTACAAAGGAGAATTTGAATCTTCATTCAACTTCTGTTGGTCTTCATGATTGAGTTGAAGATGGAGGAGCTAAAAGATGTTGCTGTACAGGTACAGGTGCAGCTGTTTATCTCCAAGTGGGAGATTGTTAGGGTGTGGAGCTAAAAACTTCACCAAGGAGCATTCATTATCAGGTTCGAGTCTACACAGACACCGGCATCGGTCAGGAGAGACTGACATCAGTCACAGGCAATTGCAGAGACACTGACTTCGGTAGATGGTCGATCGACGGTGGTCACAGACAAGCAGCAGGAACTGACATCGGTTACCTGCGTGTCCAGAAAGCTATTTCCGTGGATAGAAGCGAGTGTTTGCATGATAAGTTTGAGTTGAAGTCTCGAGCTTGCCTCTGTATTATTGGCATTACTATTTTTAGAGCCCTTATTCAAGTGGCTTAACTGCTTGTTGGGTGTACATGCTCAAGTCTCCTAATTCTATATGTAGAATTAGATCTTCTTAGCTTTGTAGCAGTTATTTTGTTGTAGAGAGTGAATTATTGTAATTCATTGTGTGAGAAGAACAGTATAGAATTGAATCAATCCAGGCTTGTTGGAGTTGATTATTCTTGAGAGAGAGAGCTCTTGAGGAATAGAGATCTATTGAGAGATCTATACATCTAGGAGAGGTGTGGAAGAAAGAAGCTTTCTTCAATTGTATTCCTTTTGTAAAGAGTTTGTTAATACAAGTTTTCAGGGTGTTTTCTTGTATCTCTTGTTCTTGCTATTATCATTCTAATTACTTGTCAATATGGTTTAATTCTGCCCTTATTGCTTTCACAAGTGTAATCTATTGTTGGTTTGATCCCCCAACATGCAATGTATAATGCAAAAATATGTTCATCCAGATATTGTTTTCCATCACCATAGAGCTTTGGGAAGTTTTTCTATGAACCATGAAGAAGTTCATGAGATGGATGTGTCAATTTTAATGGACCAAAAGTAGTTCCCCATGGACCTTGAGTAGCCATTCTATGTGGATTGAATGGAGGAATAACAAATTTTGAAAAGGCAAAATATGCAAGACCCTATGAATGTTAGAGGCTTCCCCTAGTATAAGAGATATTGTATTCATAGGTGGGAAGCTTCTTATACATTGAAGAGGTGAGCTTTCACATGCTATCAAAATATCAAAGTTATGCTCTTGAAATAACTCAAATGTAGGATCTCCCACTGCTCTTCTACCATGAGTGTATCTTTATTTTTATAAATCATGAAAGTATCTAGAAAAGAATAGGGATTAACTATAGAAAAAGAATAGAAAATAATAAGGTGTTCATCTTATTTCAACTAAATGAGTGTAGATCTCACTTTCATGTTCATGTCCCCAACAGAGTCACCAAAAAATATTGGGTGAATATTTTTTTATTGATAAAAAGGTGGCACAATAACTATTTTAGCCATAGTGTAATGAGATAAAATCTTTCCTCAAGAAAAGGGGAGGCTCCCTTCTTATTGCTAATTAAAACAAGTTATTATTTACACTAATTTTATCAATGTGGATATTGTCATATCACTCAATCCTGTTTTTTTAGAATTGATGTTTTCTTACAAACTTTCTTCCATTGTTTAGAATGTATTATGAAAATGTAAAACTACTTGATGAAAAATGGATAACTGATAATTAGATTAGTTAGCTAAAAGAGGAAATAGAATAATACCAGCAAAGTAATGTGAATAGATGGAATAAAGCGCATCCCAAAGTCTTCACCTTATTTCCATCAAAGATTAAAATCATTAAAGAAGAATAACGTGTGGCCCAAAGTCTCCATGGTAAGCAAATTTCAATGATGAACACAAACCCAGTAACTAAAATGTAGCTCAAAGACTCCAAAATTAGTTTCTTGACACCTTCCATTTTATAGAAATTTCACACCACGATCCAGTCAAAGCATAAAAATATGTAATCAAAAATACATAAGAACATCTCCAACATGCCACAAGTTTATCTCAACACAAATATTGAAAGATCACTTGATTTTCTTATATTGAATGGAATTCATGATTTAAAATATGAAGACAAAGTTTCAAAATTGTTTTTTAGTTCAATAGCATTTCCCTTCTATATATTTTGGTGATCCTTTTTAAAAAGATCATCCTCTTATTTATAGAGAGGATCTATGAACAAAAATAGGAAAAACATAAATACATTAACTTATTATAATATAGATTCCAATTTGACTTACGACTGTGTACTTCTCCTATGTGTAATTTACACTTATCAAAATTACATAGATTTTTTTTAAAAATAAACTAAGTTTCCTTGGACATAGGAACTTCTTCCTTTTTATTCCTCTTTGGATATTCCTTATATCTCTTCAATTTTTCTAGGACTTCATCACTATTTGGTCCTGATGTATTTTTAGAAATGGCATGGACTCTGGTGATGGAGTCTACTAGATTAACTAACATGTCTTTACTCTTACCCAAGATTATTTATAACTTATACATTATGACTTGAAATTCAACCAATTTGTTGATAGAATCCAAAATTCTTGTTTTAATATCTATTTGGAGTATGGATGTGAACTCTTGAATCATAGTCTCCATAGGAAGAATTTATTGAGAGTCATCTCTAACCTAACATGAAATCTCTCTAATTTTATCTACAAGATATAGAATTTTATTATTTCACATGTCTTCAACTTATTTGAGATATTTAATTAGATTCTTGATAAATTCTCTTTAATTCTTCATTGCTTCCCTATACTCAATGAATATTGTTTTATTTGGAATGGCCTTCTGCTCAACCAAGAGATCTAGCTTGAATTGACATAATTGAGTCCATGTATCAACATCTTTTTTAGTAAATTCCAAAGTTTGAGTGAGTGTTTTAATTGTTTTCTAAATTTCCATTTTCACGTCACTCAGGTTATTCAAAAATTACATGGTAGAACACAACTATTGAGTACCTTGTGTTGTCAATCTCTCAATCTAGGCATTGACCACTCAACCTTGAGATTTAATTTTCTTAGCCTACTAAATTTCCTTTTCAATGTTTATATACTCAACAAGTTTGAATAACTCAAAATATTATGTGTTTTTTTAGTAGAACAAATGTTAGTTATTCTAATTGTATCTTGAGTTGATATTTTATTTTCTTATCCCTATCATATCTTTCCAACAAAGATTCCATAGATTCTTTCAAATATTCTTTTACCCCTTCATGTGTTTATTTCCTCAAGTTTATCCATGAAACCACATAGTCAGACACTTGGACATCTTCAATATTGTTATCTTGGGGAGGTAATATAACCTATATGTTCTTGTGTCTAGATTTAGAAATTTCCCTTAACATAGTTTTGGACATCAATGTTTTTTTAGGCTTTATCAGCATAAGCTGACCAAAATCAAAATCATTAGGTGAAATAACTTGCTTATTTCTCTTGGGTGTCTGAGTCATCAACCATGGAGGAAGAGGAGATGATTTTTTTGGGGTAGAAGAAGCCAAGGATTGTGATGTTTGGGGATGACCAATGGTTTTTTAAGTAGGTGGAATGGAAAGTGAAATGGTGGATGTATTTGGTAGTGGAGTTGACACCAATGAGATATTTTTTATATTTGGGGGGTTTACGTGTGTGTGAATGATACTTTGGTTTCTAATAGCAATTTATACATTAGGTTAATAGGGGTTTGAGTGGTCATTTTGGAAGAAGATGTGGACATAAATTTATCCATATCCTATTGACTGAAATACAAATTAGTTGGATATCCCAATGACTATGAAAGACTAGGCAAATTTGACAATAAATCAAAGACTTGATCCAGAATGCCTTATGAGGGAACTTGAAAGAGTGTGGCACTAAGAGGTGAAGGTGGAGATGAAAGAACAACTTAAGGAGGAGCAAAATCAATTGATATAAGTGTATTTAAAGGGTGAATTATGGAAAATGCTAACTGTGAGATTGCACTTTAAGAAGTCTCAACCAAAGGAACCTTTGATTGTGTAGCTTTTGAATATGAAGATTGTTGAGTCACTGGTTGAGGTAATTTTGCAATTGTTGGTTGAGGTGGTACCTCACTCATGGTTGGGTTCTCCCCTTTCTCTACTTGAGCACTTTTTTTTAGACTAGGTTATTTGTCTTTTCTTTTGCCTTTGCTCACAAATACAAACTTTGGTTTCTAAGTGGAAGTAGAGGCCTCTTATTTATTATTTTTCCTTAGTTCCTCTCATTTCTTGGTAGTGTCTTCACCATATTCCTCCTCAAAACCAATTTTTAAATGTTTCAAATTAATACCTTTGGATTCCAACCAAGTGTTAGTCTCTGCTAGAATGGGTTGAAATCTATCTCTGATTAATGTGGATTATTTGATAGACCATTAGGTTAGAGGGAGAGGAGTAGAATATACCTAATTACCATCATATTAGGGGTGCAATACATCCTCATCATCTAAAAAATCTATTGGAATATCAACCAACATAAGATTTTGAATTTGGTCATCAATAAGATGGTTATAATCTAGCTTCCCTACATCTTCATTTGTTTTAAATTTTACCCAAATATCTTCAATCTTGTGTACATGAGTGAAATTATGCTTGAGGTTCTCCTTCATCAGCTTGTAATCAAAATCTTTTCTACTTTTGAATATTTTAAGATTTATCCACTATAATTCTATTTCCATATTTTTGGCTTTTAGAGTGGTTGCAATAGTATACCACCCAATATTAGTTAGATACTTAAAACCTCATTTATGAGTATTTAACTACTTCTTATGTACACTCATTACTTGCCTAAACATCTCCATCAATATTAATTTATCACTTGTATACCTTCGTAGTAGGTATGGTTACTCATGTTGGGAACTGTATAAATATACAACCAATTTTATTTAATATTTCCTATGCTTGATCTGAAATTCTCTTCTTCTCAAGGTCTTTCTCGAAGATGAAAATGAATTTTTAGAAGAAAGCATCATTAACTCTCTTGTAATATTTGATTCTTTCCTTAAGAGTTAACTATGAATAGTATTCATGAACAAGAACCTTTTTCCTCTCATCATTACTTGTCAATCCTAGGAAGGTTCTCATATTGGCTATAACATAAATCAAATAATAAATCATATAAAATTTTATGGAAGAGGTCACCTCAGAGAGCTAGTGACATATGGCATTATTGATTTGGCTTCCCCAGTAAATTCTTTGCTTGTCCTTCTTGATTATGAATATGTAATGATAAATACATTATTTGAAGACATTTGATGTTGGAATACCTTTGAATCTACTTAAGAGAGTAATCAAATCTCCTACTTCCAAGAATTCACTGTGATATAGGTACTTAGGCCATCTTGGAATTGAATGTCTAGGAGTACTGAGCCAATGAGTATTGATGTGCCTTTTACACTTGTTATAATTCCTATTATAGTATTCCTAAACTAAGTTTATACTTATATTTGAGTAATATTTAATGTCTGAGAGATGAAATATTCTATCAAAGTACTAATCATCTAGCCAATTGACCACCTTCCCACTGGCATCCTTAACTAATATATTTCCTTGTTAAAGTGGGCTGAAACTACTAGAACAAATTATGGATATTTTACTAAGACAAGAAATGTTACTACCAAATGAATTTCACTATTTAAGACTAGATACATGTGTGAAGCAATGGGGTCCCTACCCAATCTATGCAAGAATTTTTCCATGTCAACATTGCTAATATCGATGTCTTTAATTTGGTCCACATTAGACTCAACTGTAGATGCTAGAAACACCCCTTGGAAATTGTACTTCATTATTTTATTGGAAAGTGAATCATCTAACATTGATTAATTAACTACAATAAATTTTCATTATGCTAGAGTTAGCATTTTCATTCATCTGGAAAAAATGCAAGAATGGAAAAAATCTATGCTCCTACATGGGATATGGTTAAAACTAGTCTTTTGTGTAATCTTGAGAAAATTCTCTGAATTGCATGAGAGTTGGTAAAATTTTGGGGTAATGTGTAAGATAATTTTTTTTGACTTGCACCAAAGTTGAGTATGTTTTAGGTGTAGGTAAAAAAAAATCTCTGACCCACACCTTAGGTTTTTGAATCATGTGAGTTTTGGTGTAAGTCAGAGAAAATTATCTAAGTTGAACCTTTGTATCCCATTGGTGTAGGTCTCATGGTGCACATTTAATAAAATTATTTGATGTGAATTAAAGGGTAGGTCATGCATATCAGATAAAATTCTTTAATGTGTAACCATGAGAAGGATATTTTCATAACATTCCATGGAGTAATTTTGTAGGAAAAAACTAGGTTTTTTAAATAGGTAAAACATCATTTAAACATTTGAAACATGATGAAGATTTTATAACACATAATGTGAAACAAAAAAAAGACAATCAAATAGACAATAATAATAACAAAAACAAAAATGAAATCAGGGTAAACCAAGAAAGAGAAAATGAAGGAAAAATAAAAAAATAATACTTGCAACCCAAGATGAGGTATACAAAGGGAGGAATTAAAATGAAAAGGTGGTGATGAATGCACATGATCACAAAAATGGTGGAGGGGGAGAAAACAAGATTGAAAATGGTGGAACAAAGGTGAAAAAATAAAAAAATTATGAGGTGATTATATATAAACTTAGTAATTAATGCCCCATTAATTAACGAGTTGGGTGGTGGGCCCCAAGGTGTAAAAATAATTTCTCTAAATTTGCATGTGTAATGTTAGATAAATTATCCACTTCTACTTGAAATGGTGTAGTTCAAAGAAAATTCTCTGAATTGCACCAAAAATAGACTAGGTGTAGTTTGAAGAAAATTCTCCAAACTACACAGCGTAGAAAAATTACCTTAGAAAGTCTAACTTTTTGAGGAGAGACTAATTCAATAAGGCAATGATCAGCCTTGTTTTGAATTCTTAGATCCCATGGGCTACAAAATTGAAAATATTCATAGGGTTTATTGGATGAATTGAGCTTACTAAATTCCAGGATAACATAAGCAAACTACATGCTCAGGTGATTATGTGATCTTTTATCATTGATTTATTTGGTGAATATGGAAATGAAATGTTTATGAAATGTTAGATAGAATTTGTTATGTTATTCATAAGTTCAAATGTAGTAAGTTCCATTTTCTTAAAGTTCTTTCTCATTGTTAGTATACAGGGTAGAAACCCTGAGTTAGTATATTGTGTTATTTGTTTGAGATCTTTTTTTTAAATTCAAAAGTGATTGAGAAAGACTTGAGATAGTTTTTTTTATGGGAATAAACCTAATACAAGTTATAAAAACTTTTAGGAATATTGGAATTACTAAAACCTTGTCTAACCCTATTTAGAGAGTACAACATAGTCAAAAAGAGATTGAGATTTCTCATTGTGAATGAAGTAAGAGTTTTGAGGACTTTCGTAAAGAATCAAAAAGATGTTATATGTGTAGATAAAGATTTTATAGCCTGAATTTTACCTTGAAATTATGTGTGGTTCAAGTTATGGAATTATCTCTACTATAAGCCTGATTAGTGTCCATAAACCCTAGAAATTAAGGTTTTAAAGTTTTTAGGAAAACAAACCATGGGAAATTCACAAAATTTTGTAATCCTATATGTATTTGATTACCCTAAGATATTAAGAATTTTATAAGACTATAAAAACATGGTAGTATGGAATTTTATCAAGTGGAGTTGAGAGAGGGCTAAAGAAGGCCTAATTTGGAAGGCTACAAGAAAGAAAGTGGTCTTAGGGAGTGAGACAGACCCTCAAATGTGGTACACAAGTGTGTTTAAATAGGAAAAATTAGAATATAATCTTATAAGTTCATGACTACTAGTTTTTTCTATACAAGTCCATTTTGGAGGCATACAGGGATATAAGGATTGAGTTTAACATAGGCAGAGTTAAATGAGTTAGAAAAGAAGTGTTGAAAACGGTGATAAGAGGTTGGTTTGAGTTATTAAGGGATTTTATGATAAATTTAAAGTGTTTGTATTACCAAAAAAAATATTAATCCATTTATATTGTACAGTGATTGGCTTCCTTGTATGTAACTTGGTAAATATTCCATTGAATAAGAACAAGAGTGATAACCTTGTACAAGCTCTACATCATTATTCATTAATGTTTAAAAATTAATCATTTACCTTTTTAAAATCCTTCTTGGTCTCATTCTATTAGATCATTTTTCCTAGATCAATGCAAGTCATTGATCTTGATCCTCTGAATTTCATGCTATTAGTAGTTATTAGGACTGGGCCCTATGGTTGTGCCACTTGGTAGTCCTACGAGGCTTCTTGAGCTCTATACCTTATCAGATCTATCAGTTGGCATAAATTCACCATGTATAAATCCCACAAATTTTTAGAGGTTTAATTGAATATTCCATAGAGGTCTCACTTTATTTGATCTATTCTTTTGATCTCACATGATCTGTAGATCCTAAAAATGTGCACAATGTTTAAGTTAGCATCAAGACATATAAGAAATTAGGATAAAGACTTTAGATTATGTTTTATTTCATGTTAATAAACATGATATAAAATTTAGGCTAAATTATTTAATCTAAGTCTAGATCATGATAAAAGGGGACCTTTAATAATACAAAGACCAAGTAAAATGTTTTTTAATATAAGGTTTTATCATATTAATGAATAAGATAAAAATTAGGTTAAAATTTATAAGATAACTTTTTAATAATGAAATATTGCATTTTTTAGGTTAAGTCGATAGAATAGACCCAAATAAGATAATGGGACATATGGGGACCAAGCATGATATTTTAGACAAAAGTTTAGTCAAATGTTTAGAAACATGACTGAACTTTAGGATAAAATTTGAGTTAGGTTTATGGTGTTTATAATATATTCCATGAAAATTTGAACTTGGTCTATGATGAGCTAAAGGCTAAATTAAAGGCCAACTTTATCATTGAATCATAAAAATCTAAACATGCTTATTCTCCAAATGGATCTCCATTATTCTTAAAACATAAGAAATGAGCCTTATCAATATTTAACATGTTCATTCATCTAAATTAGATTGGTTCTTGATCTTGAATTTGATGGTCTCATAGACATCAATGATAGATTCACAGATGTCAATTAATGGTCATGAGAACTTCAAATTTAATCTCTTATAATTATTCATAGGGTCTAAAATTTTATGGTCTCATAAACATCAATGATGGCCTCAAAAATGTCAATTTATGGGTGCAATAAAATCAAATTTACATATTTGTAATAGTAAATCCCATATAAATTTTAATTCAATACACATCATCCCATCATATCTCATGAGTAAACATGAACCATCTATCATGATTTGAGTAAATAGCCATGATTGGTCTTTGGCATTTAAATGTTATTTTCTCCCCATTGGATCATCTTTGTATGAGTAACCATGGATTTTTTATCATGATCTGATTGATGAAGTAATATTTGCTCCATGGATCAAAGCTTTTAATTTATCAGGTCCACCTCACTTTGTTCAATCAATGTTGTTTGATTAAACATGGTTCGTTGATCCTATAAACATGCCCATGGTTTAATTTAGGATCAAATACAAAAAGGAACTTAGATTACAGTCTTTGGACTAAGCTCTTGTTCATGTTAATAAACATGAATGGGTCTTTAGGACTAAGACATTAGTTTAAGTTTGTTACAAAGGGGATCATGAATAATAAAGTTGAAAATATGCTAAAATGAAATGAAGGGCTTAGGATATAAATGGGACCAAGATTATAATTTTTAGGCTATGGTTTGGTCATGTTAAAAAACATGATGAAGCTTTAGTATAAAAATTAACCTTGGTTCCTACGCATTTTAAAAGTGTTCCCACAAATTTTTCTCCCACGATATTTTAAATTTAAATCAAAGGGTCTGAGATAGGGATTCTAAACAAGGGTTTCAAGAAGCTTGAACATATATTTAACTTGGATTTCCATAGACCAAAGGCTATTAAAAACCCAAGTTGGGATTGAATTGTAAAAATCTAGGTAGGGTCTATTTAATGAGGGTTCCATTAATCTTGAAACTTGAAACATAAAGATCAAAGGTTAACAATGTTATGAAAAAAATAATATAACTATAAATAAATATACTAAATAGGACATGAAGTGGATGACCTTCAAACATAAATAATATGCAAACCTCTACAATGACACTTTGATCAAGTGAATTTTTAGTTTTAAGGTATAAATTGCATAATTTGACACATGGGTCCCCAATTTTTAGAAATAAGGGTATGCTAACCTCAAAAAATGATGAATTTAAATGGAAGCATAGTAATGGGTTAGAATTTAGACACTATGATTCAAACAAATAACTATATTACTTATTTTACATGATTAGTGCCATTATCATGATCAGTTCATGGTTAAAACAAACTTTGTATATATAGAATTAAGATCAAAAATCAAAACCTAGCCATGTTATGTGTGATTTGATTCCACTTATTGTTTTCCATGGAATTAAAGAGGCAACGTCTAGGTCTCATGTCTTAAATAAATTAACATTGACTTACAGTATGTTTGCATATTCATTAAAAACCATGCTTTAGCTCAGGGAAGGCTTGGACATTGCTTTACTACCAGCCATGCATCTATAGCCCCAAAAGAGATTACTTTGCTTACTATCAATGCCATTCTTCACTAACATCAAAATATATCCATAGCCTTGGTGGAGATTACTAGAATCACCTTTATTTGAAAACCTTTGATTTTATAATAAACTCTTATTTTTTGTATTTTTTAGATCTTTTAGGATTTCTATCAAAAGTTGAGAAACAAGTTCTCAAGGTTTATGTATTTGGTCAAATGTTTATGTATATACCTAAATTCACTCACCTCATTATTGTCGACTAATATTTCTATTAGTCAACACTAATTCTACTTAGCCTATTTTATTCCACTAATATATACTCTTTTATTATCCTATATTCACTAACCTTATTCACCCCATTCATCCATTAATTGTATCATAATCCTTATTATCCTAATCTAATCCTATTTATCCATTATATGGGAATTTTAAATTTCCATAATCTCATGTACCCACCTACTAACCTACACCATAGCCTTCCCTACATCCCTATGTCCCTAATCCTCACCTAATCCCCCATCTAACCCCTACTTAATCCTTTATTATCCCTAAGCTAATGGAAAAGTATCTATAATTGGATAAGCTCCTCCAATTATCTAGAAGTCTCTAAACTAGATACTTATAAGGAATTTATTTATTCATTTAATAATCCATAGTAATTGATATCATCCATTCAACTTTGAATATCAAACCTTGATTTTCCTTCCCAAATCTATATAATCAATCTCCTCCTCCATAGATAATAATTGGAATATTCATATCAAAACCATATCCATTTATCAAAAATAAGAAAAGTCTAATTAGCATAACCAATCTGTGTCAAAATAAATCCTTGCATCCATAAGCAAGATCCAACATCAAGCCATCATGTTGCCAAAATTTTGAGTCAAGGTATATCCATCTCAATCTATTTTTATTTTTGTTTGATCTTAGTTTAAAGAATTTAAGATAAAAGATTTGAATGTAGGATTAAATATGCATTGCATCTAATTACATTTAAATCTTAGTGGATTTATACTTTAACTGGTGGTTTAAGATTTGAGTGACTAAATTACATGATTTAATCCTTTGTGATTGAATTTTATACAAAATTTTGGTGACCATAGTGGGAGCTTGCTCCCATTTAATCAATTTTGATTATTAGTGTTGTTTTTTCTAGCTTGTATGGTCATCTGGATCAAGAAAATATCTAAAGTTTTCAAATATTGTGTACCTAGGTTTTAGTCATGGGTTTGCACTAGTAATTGCAAAACTATCAAAACCAATCATGATATTATCATCATAAGTCACAATATTATTTTCACCATCCACTAAACCACTAATGGTTTGCCTAACCATGCAATTTTTTGTCTTTGACAATCTCATGACATGATAATAATGATATTGATGGGAAAGTCATGATTTTGTCCATCTGTGTTACTATTTTGTACCTAGTCATCCATTTTAATAGTGTAGGTTTCATTTTTTTGACAATCCTGCCACTTATGAATCATGGCTTTGCCAAATAGACTTGTGGTATTTTATATAATTTATATTGGTTTATGTCCACATGCCTTCTTTGTCAAAACCATGAATTAGCAAGTAATGGTTTTGTCCCAATAATCCATGACATTGTGAATGTAAGTCACAATTTTACAAAGGTTTTCTAGTACTTTTAAATCCTTTGTTTTATTGGTATTTCTTGACCCCTACATATTAATGTTAAATTTTTTTGTTTAGATTGTATATTTTTCATAAGGCTAGCCTAGTAAGTAGCATCAATCAAGGATTTTACCAGTGAGCTCCATGTTAAGAAA